>VZRW01007704.1:132684-162638 GCA_013398125.1 Aegotheles bennettii | reverse complement strand
TGGGGGTGAGGGGTACAGTGGGGAGAACAGTTTGGGATGGGGGCACAGCCCGAGATGGGGGGTGCAGGGGAGTCACAGCCCAGGACGGGGGGGTACAGCCCAGGACACAGGGCACAGGGGGAGCACAGCCCAGAAGGGGGAAACAGGGGAAACTCAGTCCAACATGGGGTGCAGAGCCTGGAATGGGGGCACAGGGGAGCACAGCTCAGGATGGGGGGCACAGCCCAGCATGGATGTTACAGGGGGAGCACAGCCTGGGACAGGGATGCCCACCCTGGGAGAAAAACCAAAACCATCTCGGCCAGGATGGAGCATCTTCACCAGCCTCTTCCCTGCTCACTCTCCACCGAGCCGTGGCAGGTCCAGGGAAGGGGATGTGACTGTCCCCAGACACAGGGCAATGGGGTGCTGCAGGTGTGCCCCACACCCGTGCCATGGTCCTTGGCATGGAGTGCACACAGGTCCTCAAAACCTCACACCCATGACCACCCCTCCATGTCCTCAAGCTGGGTACTGCCATCTCTGCCTGACGCTCCCAGGTAAGGTGGCTGCCACCGATGTCCCTGGATGATGCCAACTCAGAGGGGACACTGGGGCTGGCGTTGCGCCCCATCCACACACACACCTCCCCCTTTGATGCCTCACAACCAGTTTGCCTCCCCCTTCATCTCCAAGGGCTGGGGCCAAGCCGGAGGAAAAATAGAAGGGAAAGTGCAGATGGCACCCAGGCTTGGGGACACCAGCCTGGAACTCTCCCCTTCTTACCAGGCAGAGAGGGGACACCGAGAGGGGGATGCCAGGCTGCAAGACACAGACCCTAGCTTCCTTTCTGCCCGTGTCATTCTAAGGGCAACAACTTCATCCCAAAACCAGGAGGGAAGGTGGCCCTTGGGGCTGAGGCACAGCTTAAGGATGCGGGTGGTTTCAGCTGATGTCTCTGCTTTGGCCGCTTCCCAAAAAGCCCTCTTTGCCCTTTCACAGTGTCCTGCCCACTCCCAGCCCCACAGCACTGCTGGCTGGAGCGTGCCACAGCTGCCAGGCTCTGAGCCGTGATGGCAGAGGTGGCCCTGGGGTGTCCCTAGAGAAGGACTGGGAGTGCGGGGGAGCTGAGTCCCAACAGCGCTGACACCCTGGGGCAGCCTTGGGCTTCGCCTTCACACCCTGGGTTCACCCAAGCTCCCCTGCCCCTGGTGCCCACAGCCCCCAAGCGTAACCCATGCCATTTCTCTAGCATTAATGAAGCCATTAATTAATTAATAGCTTGGAGAGACAGCTCAGAAATGCCGCTTCGCCAGCGGGCTGGGAGCGCCTCGGTTGGGATCACGGCGATACGGGGGCTGCAGGAGGCAGGAGACATTTCAATGCTGGGACAGCTGTTTGACACGGGCAAATCCTCCCCGGGTTGCTCTGAAGCCCCGCGCACACCGAGCACGGCCCGCGAAGGCAGTGCCGGCAGTGATGAGCCGGGTTTCCCGGGAGAAGAGCCCAGGAGGGGAGCAGAGGAGCCCCGGCCGCGCTGCATGGAGCTGCCTTTCCCTACCAACGGCCGGGAGCTGCCAGCAACACCGACACCACACAAGAGGGGATTTTTCAGGCTGATGCAGCAACAAAGGCAGTTAAATCCAGCCAGGTAAGAGGCTTTCGAGGGCAGCCGGCCATTCCCACAGTGCAGGCTTTTTTTCCTCTTTCTTTCTTTCTTTATTTCTTTCTTTCTTTCTTTCTTCTCTTCCCTTTTTCCCCCTCCTTTTCTAGGGGGAATTATTTTCGGTAATCCGTGCGTTGCTGCTCGTTGGGCGCTGGAGCAGAAGTAAGCAGGTAAGCGGTGCTTTCATCCCCAGCCCGGCTTCCCACCGTGGCCAGGACTCCAGCGAGGGGCTTTGAGCCTCAAAGGGAAGCGGCGAGGCTGGGCCGAGGCAGCTGGAGTGGTGCGAGGCTCACGGCAGCTGGGAATTGCTGCATTTTTTTTTGGTTGGAGTAACAGCAGCAGAAAGCTACCGAGAGATGAGCAGCTTTGACACCCAGCCCCTGTGGCACTGGTGGAGGCTGGGTGCTGTAAGGCATCGCTGGGTGGTTTGGGGTGCTGGCACCCACCTGGAGGCACAGAGCAGGGTGCACCCACCATGTCCCCCTGCCTGGAAAAGACAGGGGCATACCCAGCACCGGCCGGGGCAGAGAGGTGACCTTCTGGTGTAAGCAGGGCCTGGGCACTGCTTCAGGTGGCACCCACTGCCTGGTCCCTCCTGGAAGGGTAGAGGGGTGCTGGGAGTGGGAAAGCCCTCCAGGACACCCATGTCCGCCGCTCCCCAGGGAACCCAGCACCCTTTCATGGAGAGAGGTGGGTGCTGTGGTCCTAGGGCAGAAGGATGCTCCCATTGCTGGCTCTGCAGGGAGCTCGGGTGGTTTGGGTGTCTCACTGGGATATTTTGGGAATAGACCTTGAAGCCTGCTGGAGGCCAGCAGGGTGTTTCTGAAGAGCTCTGTGTCCCTGGAGACCTGCATGCCAGCCTTGGTCCTCCCCAGGGAAACCCATCCCAGGCCAGGATGGGCTTTGCCCTGGCCAGTCGCTTTCCACCAGTTCAGTTGGGTGAAGGATGTGCCAGCAGCCCATGACTCAACATCTCGCAGTGCTTCGCATCAGCAGCTGGGATGTGAAATGAACCCAGAGGCTGTGATGAGCTGTGCTGGCGGAGGCAGTGCCAGCTCAGCGAGCTGTGCTGCGCGTGGGGACCTGCGGCCCCTCACCATCCTGGGGCTGTGGCCGTGATGAGGGGTGGCCACAACTCTTCTCCCTGATGGAGTTCATCATCTCGTCCTTCTTCTGGTGAAAGCTCCTCAGACATCACCCCACCAAGCCCAGAAGACCCTGTGTTGATCCAGCTGATGCAACGATGTCATTGCATGGACTCCATCCATCCTCTCGTGATGCCATCTGCCTCACCCCAGGCCACATGTCGTGCTGGTGCCACACAGTGCCAGTTGCTTCCTGCACCCACGTGCCCACAACCAGTTAATGGTGCAACCCGAGCACCCCACCACGCCGAGCTGCCCGGCACCCTGCCTGGAAACCTCACATCCTGCCTCAGTATGGGGCAAAGGCATCGGAAGATCCCTCTTCCTCCCCATCCTCCTCCTCTCCCCCCGCCCAGCTGGCACCCACCACCACAACAAGATTAAACCAATTGCACTGTTATTTGTTTCATATTTAATAAGGGCTCGGGGAGCAGATCTCCCAGCAAGCCCCTGCTATCAATCAAACCCGCGCAGAGTCCCCCTTCGCGCCCGCCTTTCCAAGAAGAAAGAAAACAAAATTGGTCTAATTTATTATTCATTCGTTCATTAAGTCCGTATTAACCAGATATATTATAAAGGAAAACAGGATTGCGCGTTTTGATCAGCTAACTCTCAGCTCATGAATATCCATGAGGCCCCCCCGCCCCGGCACCTCTCCCGTGTGCGGAGCGAGCTGGCGGCGGGTGCCGTGGCCAGGCTGGGTCCTGGCATGCAGCAGGGCTGGGGAGCCTCTCTCGGCTCCCCCTGCCCACCCCGGGGCTGGGGAGCAGCTGTGCTGTCCCATGGGGCTCCAGAGCTCAGCCCACCCATGGGTGCCCATGGCTGGAAAGGGGAAGCTGAGACCCTCTGGGGGCAGGGGGCTGATGGGGAGGTCCTGGGGGGCCAAGGGGGGGATGGGCTCCCCTCCTGCCCGCCTGGGGCTGAGCAGGGAGCCGAGCAGGTGTTGTTTCCACGGCGTGAAAAAGCAGCATATGTCCCCAGTTCTCTGGCACGCGGCGATGCCCGCGGCTCCCCCGATGCTGCGGGGAGGCGGAGCGGGACCCCCAAGTGCCAGCGATGCCCTGCAGGACCGGCACGGGACCTGGGCAGCGTGTCCCCTGACCCCTGGGCACCCTCCAGGAGCCCCTTGGCCCAGCGCAGGGAGGACAGGCCATGGCAGGACCAGGACCCCAGGATGCTGTTGTAGGGACCGGCTGGCAGCAGCTCACGGCGACACGTTCCCGAGTGAGCCGGCAGCATCTCAGGGAGGAGCAGAGCGCAGGAAAGCTGTGCCCCAGCCCAGCAGGGTGGGTGGTGGATCCCAGCTGTGCCCAGGAGGTGCTGCACCCTGCAGCAGCAACAGGCATCCACAGAGGTGCTGGATGGCACATCCGCATGGATGTCCGTGCACCCGTGCAGCCCAGCCAGACCCAAAAATAGGTTGGTTTAAAAAATACATCACTTTGAAGTTATGTAAATGAAAGGCAACGGCAAACAGAGCATGCTGGCAAAAGGTTTCCTATCTTATTTTCTTCTTTTCCTCCTCGCCAGCTTCCTCCAGTTAAAATTGGGTTGCAATTCATTAATAAAGGAACAGTTGTACTGAATAAGCTCCCGTGCTTAAATCAGGACAGAGAAGCGTAATTAACCCAGCTCCAGTCTGATGTGATGGAAGAGGAAAATGCTCTTCTGTTTTGGTCCCTTCTCTTAAAAGCCCGCTGCGTTCTCCCGGCCTCTTGGGAATGGAGTCGAGCTTCTTATTTAAAAATGAAGCTTGCAGCCTGGCGGAGCGGGTTCATGTATATATATAAAAGCTGTCATGATGATATTTTATTCATACCCCTCTTCCCTTTCCCTTTGCTTGGAAAATCCAGGAGCAGCCAGCAAGCAGCCTGGAGAGACAGAAAGCAAGAATTCCCTTTTAAAAATAAATTACAGATGCAAGTCACAGTAGTTGAAGCCCCAGGAGGTGGCAGATTCCCAAGCACTGGGGCTGGCACCAGTGGCTCAGCCAGCCCGGACCGGGCATGGCAGCTTCCCACCCTGAATGCCACCCCCAGGGACCAGCAGGGACAGGCGGGGTGGCTTTGCCACCAGGGTTATGCCACTGATTTATGCGAGCTGGGGAAGTGGCCTTGCTTCTCTAATTGGAGCTGGTGCCTAAATTACAGCCTAATTACATATGGGGTCACGAGGAGCTCCTGCCGGCCGGGTCCCATGGGCAGGATTCCACCTGCCGTCCCTGGCTCAAGGAGAGGGGGCTCCTTCTCCACCGTTATTCCGAGGGCTGAATTTGCCACCTTCCCCTGCGGTGGTTTGTCTGGGCGAGCCAGACACCGTCCGGCCACCGTGGAGCTGGCACGCTGCTCTGCATGTTGATGCAGCATCCCTGCGGCTCGGCACTGCTCTGCCCGGCTTTGCTCCCCCTTCCTCCGCTGCTGCTTTCTCACCTGCTGTAAAAATAGCCGGCTGGTTGCGTGGGAAGGCAAACTGCATTTCGGGTGGTCTCGGGGCAGGGAAGAGCTGCTCACAACGAGGGGGTTGGATTTGCTGTGCTGGGGCAGAGGGGTCCTGCAAGGCAGAGCTGGACAGCGCGGTCCATTGAAACGGGGAGTGCTGCAGGAGGGCGGTGGCATGCCGTGAGAGACGGGAGCTGCTGAAGTCCCCGTGGGACCGGCCATGGCCCCATCAGCACCTCTGCTCCCGCTGGGGTGAGCTGGGGTGGCTGCCTGGGGGGATGCCGCCAGCCAGCACCAGGGCTGTGCAGGAGCATCCCTATGGTGGGCACCTGCGGGAGCAGCCCTGCCATGGGGACCTGCAGGAGCACATCTGCAATGGGGACGTGCAAGAGCATCCCTGTGACAGGGACGTGCAGCAGCAGCCCTGTGCTGTGGGGGTGCCCGGGTTCCCACTGCAGCCTGCCTGAAGGGCTCTGCCCTGAGCATGGAACTGGAGCAGGGGTGGCACAGCCCCATGGCACCACTGCCCCCACCCCACCAGGGACCTCCCTGGAGACCTTCTTCTTCATATTTCTTCTACTTCACTCCTGGTGTCTTGTTGCTCTTTTCCCTGCCCTGTAGCCCTACCCCGAGGGATTTTGAGGCTGCAGAAGTTTCATTATCCTTGTTGATTCCCAGCGCATGGGGATGCTGGAGCCTGCTGCACTGTGAGCTCTTCGTACACCCCATGAGCAGCCAGGCTGGCACTGCTGGGTACCAGCATGCAGGAGCAGGCACATCTCTGGGGCTCATCCTCCCCTGCCATGGGCCAGCGAGCCTGGAAACCCTTGGTGGGGTAACCCAGGACACAGGGCTGGGGGAGGCACAGAGGGATGCTGGCCAGCCCTTTTGTAGCAGAGATGTTTCTGGTGAGGAGGAAAAAAATGGGAAATCAGTGTTTGTTTCTTTTGGAGAAGATTGCTCTCTGCACGCTCCTTGTATTTAGTTATTATTAAAGGGTTGTTTTGCTGTCAGTGAAAGCCTGCAATTATGGGCTCTCTCTTTTTTCTGGCTGTCACCACTATTCCCCATGAACGCATTGCCCACAATTTTAGCATTTCTGCATTTCAATGTGAAAAAAAAACAATGTTGAGATTTGGTCTGGCACTTTTCACATGCACATGGCTGCTTTCAAACTCCTCTGATTGTTCCTCCCCCCAAAAACACCATTCCGGGGGCTCAGGCCAGGGTAGGATGTAGCTGTGCTCCATCAGGGTCTCATGGCTCTTTCCACCCCCGCTTGCTCGACTCGTGCAGACCTACAGGCTAAAAGCCCACAGGAATCCCACCGATGCCAACACCGCAGCTGGGAAGCCAATGCCACCTCATGCCCTGCTCCCATGAGTGCTGTTGGGGAAAAAAAATACACTGTTTTCATTGAAGATCCTTATAAATTTCCCTTGGTCAAATAAATAACAGCTGATGGCTGGAAACATGCTTCATGCCCTGCATCTGTCCACGGCAGCTCTGCATCCTGCCTCCCGCGCCCTGCATCCCAGCCCGGTGTGGCGCGGGCCATCCCCAGACAGAGCTGCCATCCCTGGGGGAGCCAGGGATGCAGCAGATGGGGCAGACCCGGCTCTGCCTGACCCCGAATCCTCGACGTGCCTGGAGGAATTCCCCCAAAGTTCATCCTCTCTCCAAAACCCTCCTCCCCGGCTGTATCACTGCTAATCTAATGTGGCTAATTTTAAACGAAGCTGCCCTCCCTTGACATGCATCTCCCCGTGGCATTGAAATTAAATGTAGGCTGTAATTTGGCATTTGAGAAGCGAAAGGGATGGTGGCCCTAAGGGAAAAGATAACAGCTTGGCTGTTTGTGTTAAATAGCTGTCTGCGAGCTTCAAACTGCAGCCGGCAACTCAGCTCGCTGGCGGGCAGGCTGCCAGCCCCCAGCCTGCTCTTGGCTGCAGCTCCTCTGCAGCAGGAAGCTCGGCAGGGGGGATCTCAGCCCTGACCCCCCACCGCATCTCACAGGGCAGCTGCTTCTCCCCCACTGCCCCCCCAAGGCTTCTGCTAACACTGTCTCACTGGCTCCTTGCTCTGGGTGTCTGGGGAACATGGCCACACAAGCACCAGGGATGGGTGCACAGCCCAGGGGAAGGAGGAGCACGGTCCTCCAGAGCACCCAGAAACCTGGCATGGGACAACACAGCCTAGCAGGGACATCCCCATTGCATGTTGCATGTTACATGGTGAGGGCAGCCCATCAGGGATGTCCCCATTGCACCTTGCACGTTGCACATTGCACCTTGGACGTTGCATGGTGGTGGCAACCCATCAGGGACATCACTGTGTCACACTGCACCTTGCATGGTGGTGGCAACCCAACAGGGACATCCGTCTTGCACCTCGCACTGTGGGGGCAGCCCAGCAGGGATGTTCCCATTGCATGTCACACAGTGGGTGCCACACAGCCAGGGACGAGGGACACACAGGGTGACAAAGGGTGGGAGCACCATGGGTGGCACTGTCCCTTCTGCCAGGCCTGGGGACAGCACCAGATGAAGGTAAAGACTGATGCTGCACTGAGCAGGGAGGAACTGCCGCTAACGCAGGTAACCTTGAACCCTTCTTGCAATGGGAAGCATAGCCCTGGCCACCACCAAAACCCACACTGGTGTGGACCTGCAGCCACTGTCACTCAGGGTGGCACAGAGGTCTCGAGCAGCTCCAGCCCCCAGCACTCCTTGCGGAGGAAAGCTGCCTGGCACCTGAGGACTTGGCTTTAAATAAACTTTGCTTTGCTCAAATAAAATGTTTCTTCTGGCCTGAAACAAAAATTAATTCTGATTTCGAGCTCGCTTTTTTTAAATTTTAATGGATGTTGTTAATAAAAGGGAGACTTCAAGACAGTCATTTCCAGCTGTGGAACATGCCTGTTTGGGGGGCAGTTTGCTTTAAACCGGAGAAATTTGCCATGCGGGTGGGAATTTCCCTGTGCTCCCTTGCACAAGGTTCCCCTCTGGCTGGGGGGTGCCTGCCTGGGAGAGGGACCCTCGACCCAAAACACCTCTGCAGGGGACACGGTGGCAGGCAGGGGCTGGCAGAGGATGGGCAAGATGCAGATGCTCCTGATGTGGCCCTGCCATGGGGCCCCTCGACTCCCCTTTCAGATGCAGCCCACCCACCACCCACCTCCAGCCCCCTGCCCTCCTCTTCTTTGCCCGGTTGCCATTTCCCAGGAGCCGCTCGTCCCTCCCAGCCCTTTGTACCGCTCGTCTCCATCCTCCCCTTTGTTTAGCATTTTAATTATTTTAATTACCTTGTTTGCCAGCTTATCGCGGCGCTCAAACCCATCTGCGTGCGCACAGGCAGACACACAGACTTTTATCTCCAGCCCGCCGCCAGCCCCATTAGCATTTTCTGCATTTAGTGGAGGAGAGGAGGAATTAGCATCTCTGCCTCGGCCGGTGGGGCAGGCACCGCACCGGCCCTCGCCTCGCAGGGTCACTGCATTATTCCCAGAAGAATGGGGCTAATTCATCTCCCCCCCCTCCTTGTGTCCATTTCAAATGAGAGATTAAAGAAATCAGAACTGTAAAGCCCGAGCAGGGGGCGATGCCGTGGGGTTTGCCCTCCCCGGGGAGGCGGCGGTGCCCAGGTGAGCTGGGTCCCGCCCCCAGGGAGCACCATCCTGTTGCCAGGAGCAAGGGGTCTTCGGAAACAAAGCTTCTTTC
The DNA here is from genome assembly GCA_013398125.1 of Aegotheles bennettii. Lineage (NCBI taxonomy): Eukaryota > Metazoa > Chordata > Aves > Caprimulgiformes > Aegothelidae > Aegotheles > Aegotheles bennettii. The sequence goes on along the minus strand of VZRW01007704.1, from coordinate 153,691 downwards.
TGTTGAATTTCGATGCCAAGGTGCTGCTTGGTGGGAGAGGTGGGGTCAAAGGCCGGGGTGCCAGAGCTGAGGGTGAGCGGGAGCGGTCAGGAATGTGGTGGGGGTGGTTAAAGCAGGTGCTTTTTGGGTGGGCTGCGTGGCTGGAGCCCCCCGCCACCCTTCAGGGACAAGTGACAGATTCCATCGCTGGAAACGCTTTTCCAGCATCCTCTTAGCGCTACTTAAATACCTCTCCCAAAGAGACCCGGCTACCAATAAATCTGCATCAGCTCACCTTCAAACGCACTTTGCTGCCCCATTTTCTCTCCACAACAGCAAAATAACAGCCCCCGGGTTGGAGATGGCTGCAAGAACCTGGCTGGGCTCCCCTGAGTGACCTGAGACCTTTTTTCCTGCAGCAAAGCCTTGCTGTAAGGGTGCTGTGACCACCTGCCCATGGGATGGAGCGGGTGTAGTGAAGGTGTTACGGGGGGCAAGGCTGGGTGAACTGCGGGCACTCAGGGCAGGCTGGGGTGCCCATGGGGCTCATGGGTGCCCAGCTCGGTCATGGTGTGAGCATGGAGTGAAATGACACATGGAGTGGGGCTAGGAAGCCAGGAGCCCCATCTTGGATAGGACATCCATGGGGAAAGGACACCTCATGGGGACAGGACATCCCATGGGGGTAGAAAACCCTTCAGAGAGAGGACCCCCATCCAGGGAAGTATGACTCTTGGGGACAGGATGTCCCTTGGGGACAGGACCCCTGTCCATGACAGGACATCCCTCGGGGAGAGGATTCCCCCTTCCAGGACAGGATGCCCCTTAGGGATGAGACCCCAATGCAGGATGGGTGTACCATGGGGACAGGACACCCCCTGGGGAGAGGATGCCCATGCAGAACATAATGTCCCTTGGCAACAGGACCCCATCCAGGACGGAATGACCCCTGGGGACAGAAATCCCCTTGGGACAAGGACAATCCTTTAGCATGATGCCCCCAGGGGACAGGCTGTCCTCTTTGCTGCTGGGGGTGCTGGGCAGCCCCACCAGCGATGCTCAGAGCCTGCCCTGCTCCCACCACGGGCTTCTAAACCCTCCTTCAAACACTCAACACACTTTAACCTGTGAATAAAGAGCCTTGTGATTCTGGTTTGAGTCATCAGGGAGAACAGAGTGAATTAACCACATTCTGGGTCAGGAGAAACCTCCCAAAAGCCTGCGCACTTTCCCTGCACCCAGCAAAATCCCCCAAGACCCAGGAAAGGCAATAAAGACCAATTACTTGGTCCTAAACCCATGAAACAAACAAGCTGGAGGTGCAAAAACACCCGTCAGTGGAGAGAGGCTTGATGGAGGTGGGCAAGGGGTCCCATGGGACGGGGTGCAGGGACAGTGGTCCCAGCAGTCAAGGGATCCATCAAGGCTCTGCACCACAGCCTGCACCAGGAGAGCAACAGGCAAGTGTTTTGCCGAGGTTTGGGCAAGGAGGAAGAAATTAGAAACAGAAACTTTATTAAAATAGTGATAGGACATCACCCTGCTGAAGCAGTGGGATGAGGAGCGATGGACAAAACCCAAGGGAAGGCAATTCTGACATGGCATCGTTCATTGAATCAGCTCGGGTGAGGAGGAGGGTGAGGAGGAAGAGCTGCCCAACCACCTCGGCACAGCCCAGTGCCACTTGCTGGTGGGGATGGGCTTGACCGTGCAGTGATGGTGGTGGCAGGGCAGGTGAGAGAAGAGCAGCAGCCCCAAGACCCACAGCTGTGCCACGCCATGCTGTGCTGTGGGGGACAGCCACTCCACTCGCGAGCCTGACACAAGCTGTGCTGTTCCACCACTGCCAGAAAGTGCCACAAATTTGATCTCTAATTTACAGAGATGTCTGTCTGGGGAGCAGCTCGATGAGCCCGGGAGAGCAGTGCTGCCCTCTTGGCTCTTGCTCTTCTTTTAGTTTATAAAATCCTTACATCAAGGGCTGGTGATAGGTGATATCACCTCCCCACCCTGCCACTGCCACCCCCTTGGCTTGCTGCACTGGGTCCCCACGTTCAGCCTCCCCAGGGCACGGTTCGGAGATGCTGGCTCCTACATCTTTAACTTAGGCCACCGGTACACGCTTTCTTAGGAAGCCCCTGGAGAGATGCTGCATCTACCAGGGCCAGGTCGGATGATGCTGGTTGCTGTGGAAACGGCAGGGCCAGATCCAGGGACCACAACATCCTCCCTGCACCTGGGACCAGCTCCTCTCGCCCAGTTTGTGGCTGGAGAGCACAGGGCATGGGAGAGTGATGCTGGTGGTGTTGGGTCATTCCTGTCCCCAACCTGCTCCAGTCCCATCTTCCTGGGGGACAACAGGTCACTCTGTGTCATGCACAGGGTGTTTCCTTGCACAGGGCTCCCCAGGATGGGAGACCATGCACTGGACCCTGGACACCATCTCTCCTCTCAGCCATGTGGGGGGCTGGATCCAGCCATCCCACTGGGCACCGCATGGCACAGCCTGGCACCTCCAGGCCATCCTGCCCCCAGGAAAGCCTTTTGTACCAGCACCAAGACTTCATCCCCCCAGTGCACCACCACAGGCTCTCCTAAACATCACTCAGACCTGGGGGACATGGGACACAGTAGTGACAAGCCACACAGAGTCTCCCATGAGCACAGTGGGTGCCAGGCTCCTGCCCGTCTCTGGTTCATCCCCGCTCCACTCGCGGGCAGCTCAGCTCGTTAGGGATGCTGGAATGATGGAGTATCCTGCCAGAGCAGAGGAAGCCAGGCAAAACCTCTCCATCCATCAGAGCCCCCACTTTCTGCCAAGCGCATTAGGGGATAATTAAGTAAAAATAGGCCTTCCGACCAGTGTAGCTCATTAAGGGCTAATTAAGTTAATTAGTGCCAGGTGTGGATTGCAGCGCTTGCGCGCGTGGCTGTTGTTTGCTGTAATTGCATTTTCTCAGCAGCTTCCTCCGCCAGGCTGGAGCGTGGCCAGCAAGGAAGGGATTCAGTGCCCTGCTGTTGGTGCAACACGGGATGGCTGATGGGCACCGGGCACTGGCACTATGGGCCATTAACCCTTCTCTCCCCATGTCCCCCAGGGTAGATGTCCCACCACAAAGCCGAGGCTTGGCCACGGGGCAGTGTGAGCAGCCCCTGCCTCTCCCTCTTGGTGTGGTCCTCCTGCCTGCACTCAGGGGAGGGATGAGAGTGTTTGTCACAGTGGTTCCCAAAAGCAGCCAAGGAGGCAGGGGACAGCAGCAGCAGGTGACATCTCCCCAGGAACCAGCAGGGTCACCAGGACTGAGATCTCTGGAGGCATTTGAAGGCGAATGCGGGCAGGGGCAAAGCAGCGGAGAGAGCCAAGTGCACTGGTGGTAACAGTGCTGGCAAATGGAAGAGGGATGGCAGAGAAAAGGGTGGGGAGGATGAGAGAAAGGCAACAGGAAGGCATGAGAGGGCCAGGAGAGAGCTGCCAGGCTCTGATCTCCGCTCTCCGCACCCAGGAGCAATTAGAGCCAGTCTGCCTGTGCCCCGCGGAGACACCGGAGGGAGGAAGATGTGACAAAGACCAGGCTATTTTTTGCTGAGGTTACTGTCACTGACAAATGGAGACTGTCCCTTGCCACGTGTTCCTGCTCCTTCCAGTGTCTGGGCATTTGGCATCCTCCTCCGAGCACATCCCTGCTGGCAGCAGCCTCGCTCAGAGCTGACCCACGCTCCCTCCGGAGAGGCGAGACTGAGAAACAATCCCGTGAAATACTGCTGGCAGCCGGAGAGGGGACGGAGAGGCCACCCCGGCACCAGCAGCTCTCCCCCCGTGCCCCTCCCCACACCATGAATCAGGCCCCGCCGAGGCAGGAGCTGGGCAGAGAGCCCCATCCAAAACCCAGGATGGGTACCGGGGAGCACAGCCAGCACCCCGGGGGCTGCCTGGCCTGCGCCCTCCGCCCGATGGGAAGTCCCTGGTGTCTGCGCTGCCATGGCAAGCGTGATGGGGGAAAGGGGGCTGGAGGGGAGGCAGGAGGAGAGCTGGGTCCTTGCATCCCCACCGTGATCCCTCAGCGCCAAGATAATTGCCTGCCGGTGACAGCTGAGGTCAGGCGTGACGGATACCTCGGGAAGAGCTCCCGGCTCCAAGAACTCCCTGCAGCAACCCAGTTCAATACTGGGCTTGGGAGGAGATTTTCCTGATCTCCTCCAGTGCAGGCTCTCTCTGGGTGGATCAGGGTCCAGGTGGTGATCCTTTGGGTGTCCCTGCCTTTGATCCACACACAGCCCCACCAAACAGCCCAACACACGGGCTGTGATCCCTGGGGAGGGATAGGGAGCAGTAAGGTACCAAACTTGAAGCCCTGGAGCTCCCAGCGTGTACAGTGAGAGCAGCCAGGCAGGAGCAGTGCCCACCTGAGGGTCAGTGAGACACAGAGGGACCTGCTCCTGCCCTTTATCCCTCCATCACAAAGTAGGCTTCTCCACCTCCCTCTCCCTGCTCCCTGACACCCCATCCTGATGGGATGCAGAGCACCGGGCAGCCCCACTTCACCTGCCAGGGGGAAGGAGCTGGGGAGGGGGTGTCCTGCAACCCCCTCGGATGACCGGGAGGCTGGTGGGAAGGTCCTGGGGCTGGCAAGGGCTTCGTCCCTCCAGCTGCGCTGGGCTCACTGTAGCAGGGCTTTGCCCACCGGGTCCCCTGATCCAGCCGTGGGAGCAGGGCAGGGCAGGAGAGCTGCACGTTGGGCATGGGGAAGGTGAGACCCGGAGTGTGATGCCACCGACTTGGCATGTGCCCAGGCGGGCAGGAGCAGGCAGGAGCAGGCAGTGTGCTCCGAGGCAGCCCCGCATCACCCTGGCTGCCCTCTCCCGGGGGCCGGGGGCTGAGGCTGACAGGATCATTACAGCCGCTATCTGGGCTCACCGGCTCGTCCCGCTCCCCTTCGCCTCCTGCATAATGGATCGCCTGTGAGTAATGGGAAATGGCAGCCCAGCCGCGCTCGCTGGCAGCCCCTTAATGAAGAATATGGAAATCTCATCAGTCCAATCAGGCCAGCAAATGAAACTGCTTTCCCCCGCCGATGTGAGCAGAAGGCTAACGACCCGCACTCCCCGGCTCCATCCCTCTCCCAGGAAGCACCCCTTCCCCTTTCTGTGTTGACAAGCGAGCTGTGAACTTCATTTTTTCTGGCAAGCAGAGCCCCAGCTCATCTTCCTTACCCCCCTTCCCGGGCTTGGGCCAGCAGGTATTCCTGGCCTGAGCCTTCCTCTTGATCCTGCAAGGGCTTCGCCCACAGTCGTGTCACCGGACGGGTAACACCATCTGCAGATGTCACTGATGCTCGCTCCTGGTTCTCCCTTGTGTCCTCCTGCTGTGCCTGAGCCCCCCAGCATCAGCTTTGCCACAGCTGTAGGTGCAAGTCTGTGTCCCACGGTGGGGATATGGGACATGCATGGTCACCTGGCCACAGGCATCTGATGTCGCTGTGTCCATGCAGGCACTGGGGTCTCTGTTGGTCTCATGTCCAATGAGTCCCAGCACAACCATGCTCTTTGGACATGTGCCTTCTCCTGCAGGGACACCTGCAAAGATCTACAGCATGGTGGAACCACCACTTACTCTCTCGTCTCCCTTGTCCATAGTCTTGAACCTGGTGTGGAGAGGACAGGTCCATCTCCACTAACCTCCTATAGTGTGCACTTTCTCTAAGCAAGAGGCCCAGCCATGACACCTGCACGGTGACTCCTCCAATTTTGACAGAATTGGAGCATTTTTCAAGAAACTGTTCCCCTCAGTCACACAAGGGACCACCCTGCTGGGAGCTGGAATCAGCATCCCCCCTTCAAACACCCCCCGCTTTGGTGTCATCTGCAAATTTGATGATGTGCGTTTTGTCTCCTCCTCCCCACAAGTGCTCTCTTGGTCCTGAGCAGCCTGGAGGTGTTTCCAGTTCACATCCCATGGCTTTTGCAGTTGCTCTGGGCTTGTGAGCTGTTGTTGCCATGGAGCTGTGAAACACTGTCCTTCAACTTGGCTACCATGGTGGCCTAGTAGTTTGGCTTGGTAGGACATTTGGCTGAGAAAACCTGACCTTGTCCATGGACACAAGATTTGATCAGTACTGGGATCTCAGTCCACCCCAGGATCTGTAGGAGGTTGGTTGCCTTGGGTAAGGAGCTGAGGGATGCAGGCTCAGATCTGCCTCCAACTCCCTGCACAGGCTCTTTGCCCAAAGTCTGCACCAGGACCTCATAACTGGACTTGCCAAGTCCAAAAAGTGGCTGTAAATATGTGTTTGCACAGCACCTCGCACCAGCAGGTCCTCACCTCCACGGCAGCATCCTCTGGCGTTTGCAGCGCTACGGGCAGGGCAGAGCACCAGCATCCTCCTCTGCATCTGCCTGCTCTGTGGGCAAAGGCAGGAGGCTGGCAGGGCACTGCCCGCTCGCTGCTTTGGGGCAATGTTTGGTTGCTGGCTCCCACAGCCAGCACACAGCTCCTGAACCGATGGGGTGCTTCAGCTGTGAATTTGCCCAGAGGCAGCGAAGTGGGTATGTGTTTTAATAAAATCCCAAGCTATGAATACACCCGGGGCATTCATCCACACACAAATATATCCTCAGCATACACTAGCAGAGGATGCTAGCTCAAGGCTGGAGGAAACCATTCACTTTCATGAGTTATAAGATCATATCTGGAAACACCTCTAACAAGCCAAGATCAGCGCAGCGGCTAAGCTGGCTCTGGTCCCTAGCGCAAGCTGTTTGCACACACCAGTAATGATGTGAACGGGCTGCTGTTCAACAGGCTGATCAGCATCAAACCATTGAAATTAAAGGCTGAGGAGAGACAGAGCCATAAACATTTATTGCAACACTCTGCGTATCATCAGCTGCTGATTTGGAGGCAGTGGAAATGTGCAGCTGAAATAATCGGATTTATCGGAGGCTGAGATGAACTGTCCTTGATGGATGGTTGTAGAAGGGAAACAATGTGCCATCTCCAGCACAAGGCCATTCTTAAAATAAAGCAAGGGGGTGAGGGGCGCTGCCTTTATTAACACTAATCTTTCATGATTTTAGAGCCCACACCAGCCGTCAGACCCTGCCGTGGCTGAATGAGAAAGCCAGTTTGAGGACGATGTGCTAGAACATCCCAGAGGACTGGAAATCAAAGCTGTAGTCTCTAAATGCCAAGTGTATAATTTGCTGGAAAGTTGACACCGTTTCTGCTTTGTCTTGATGTGTTCTCCATTTGTTTGATCCCCTTTCCGTGTTTATCTCCATTCTTCAGACAGAAAAAGCAAATGTAGGAATTTCTTCAGCTGTTCTCTCTTTTTTCCCCTGTTATTTCTGTTGCTGCAGTCACACAACTCAACTTCATTAATAATGACATCAACAATTCGCCTTTTAAACCAGAAGCATCTCCATCTCCTGCCACCCCCTGAAGCAATGGATGCCCACCTTTGGGGGACACACACGGTTCCCTACAAACAGCAGCTGAAGGCAGGAACCAACAGCGCTTGGAGCTCAGTGCTTCTGCAATCAAATTGTCTCCTGTCACCTTGGAGCACCCTGTAATGCCCCTCCAGCTACAGGCTGGGAGGAGGAGAGTGCTGAGAAAAGCAGCGTCAGAAGAAAGCAGGAAGAAAATAATTTTATGATGTTGTTTTTTCTTTTTACATTGATCTGAAAATTGAGGTTATGGATTGTTATTTAGAACAGAACCTCAGATGAAATCTCTCTGTCTCTTTCTCTCTCTGCTAGAACTGATCCCAAGGAAATATTTCAATGCAAAAATCTCTCACAGCTCATCCAAGGTGTTTTATACACATCAAAGTACCTAATATTTAAAACAGGAAACAAACTCCATTTGTCTTAATCAGATTTACAAACAGTTTATCTTTGGCTCCATTGAATGTCTGCCCCAGGCCCCATGAAGAGGAACTGTCTTGTACCTCTGCACCTAAACCTCCCCTGGGGACCCCTGGACATGGCTGGATGCAGAAAGGCTGCTGCTGTGACAAACTGTCCCTAATTTGCCCTCTAAAGAGGGGCGGGGGGGTGTTAGCATTACAGCTACCACCTTGTCAACCCTCTTTGGCACTGACAGCACAAACTACCTGGAGTAAAGCAAGAGGGAATGCAACAATGTCCCTGTCCCATCTGAGGCATCCCTGATGGTCCAAAATTCAGCGCAACATTCATACCTCATTGGTCTCATTTCTAGCCCCTTGACACCAGCATCTCTGATAAAACAAGCCTCCCCAGGAGCCTCTGCTCTATCTCATTTTTCTTGCTTAAATGGGTTGCAGAAGGGACTTGCTTTTGTTTCCACCAACACAAAGCTGAAAAAAAACCCCCAAGGCTGCATCAGTATGGGATGTGGGTGGTTGGAGAAAAATGGGTTTCCTGCTGCTTCGTATGTCCTAAAGCCTATTAACTGGTACTCTGTCTCGACCACTTCTTGTTTTGCCTGACAGGTTAAGCTCGCGTTGGCTTGACAAGACATTAGTGGCAGAACTTCTCCTGTGTCAGCCTGCCACAATTCCCACTCCTACCACTCAGATGCCCAGTGATGAGCTGCTGTTGAAGGCAGCTTTTGAAGTCGCTGCACCACATCTCCTCACTGAGACCTCAAACAGACCCCGTGGCCCTCTGAAGGCTGCTGTGAACTACGTAGAAACAAAATTGGTTTCTTAGAGATGAGGTTGGATGCAGCGAGGTGACCAAGAGAGAGGTGACCAAGGCAGTGTGGGAGTGCAGGGGCATCTAAGCAGAGATTTACTGTCTGTTCTGCTGCTTTGGGCATTTGGCTTTTTGCTGCCCAAGTCCCTCCATGGGCTCTGCAGCACCTCCCCCTCCCTGGGGCACCCCTGCTTCATGGACCTTCTCTCAGAAATGAAGCTGGTCACCCCACCTCTTTGCAAACATGAGAAGCAGCCCACAAGATATCTGAAAGGGGTGGGATGGGATCTGGAGGGAGTCTTTTCCATAGGCCTGTGATGGTCTTGCCTTGATGCTGCAGGTCCCAAGAGCAGTGGTGTCCCGGTTTTGCTGGGACAGAATTCTAAAGTATTTTTTTTGTTAAGAGAAATTGTCATTTTGAGAGACTGCAGAGTCCAATTCTGTGAGAAAAAAAACAGACAAGATGCCTTGTTTTTTTTTATACCCAGCTCTGGTGTGCTGGTCTCTGTAGTGGCCAAGGTCGAGGGCAGTTTTGAGCCATGCAGGTGCAGCGGGTGAGGAGAGGCAAAACCCAGGGCAGCTGACTCAAGCTGGCCAACCCAAGTATTCCATACCACAAATGCCATCCTCACTATAAATTGGGAAATTTGCAAGGATGTCTGGGGGCTCCTAACCCTCTGCTGTTTTCAGGTACAAGAGCAAGTGACTTTTTACCAGTCACTTTGGGTTAAATCAGTCTCCTGTGATTTCTGCTGTGTGAAGGATTAGGACCCCAGTGCCGAACTCACCAGTTAGGCTCTTCATATAATTAGAGAAGAGAGAGGTGATGCTACAGATGAGTGTCCCCCTGCTCAAACACATCTCAGGGTGAGACAAACGCCCCACTTTCAGAGAAAGCCTCAGAGCAGACGGCCCATGTTTCCAAGGAGGAATCCCCTCTCCAGATGTCCCTAGAGGATTATTGGGCAGCCTTTCTGCTGGGCTGGGTGACATGGGGAGGAAAAGGGCTAGCTGGAAGTTGACATCCTTCTCTCTGTCATTGTCCTGGTCCCTGTGCTACTACTGGATGAACAGCTGGAGGGGAGCTCACGGGGCCACTTACCAGACTGCACACTGTGTCAGTTCTCCCTGTATCTCGAAACCTTTCCTAACAGAACTGCTTTCTCCTCTCCATCTTGTGCCTTAAGGATCCCTGTCTCAGCCTCCACTCTTCCTCCTGAACTGGTCTCGCCTCCTCCCAGCCTTCTAAGAGCCCTGTTCCCATCAGCAGTGGGAACTTCACTCTTCAATGCTTCTTCTCATCCAGAATCAGGTTTCTTCTGCTGCACGTCCTAACAGAGATCTCTTTGTGAGTACACCTGAGCCTACTTCCTCCTACCTGCCTTGACCCTGCTTTCTCCTACCTGCCCTGAGCTCTGCTCAGTCCCACAAAGAGGAAACATATGAAACATGAATGCTAACGCTCCTACCAGTGCAAGAAAAGGGACCTTTTCAGTGCAGCTTCACATCTCAGGGGTTGCTCAGAAGCCATTTTCAAGGACTTCAAATTGCACCATGAAATTTGCAGCTCTGCACCTCCTGACAAGGAAAATCAATGCTCAGGTAACCTGCCCAAAGAGGAGGGGTCAGTGGGCTGGTGTGGGGGAAACACAGGTGATGGAGGCACGATGGGGGAGTGTCTCTGGCCAGTGACCCCTCACTATGGCTGGATCATTAACCCATAAATCACATCTATCAAACCCAGCTTGGGGATTACGCCTGTGGCCACACTCAGTGTGATCCAGAAGGGCTCAGCTTAGCAGCAGCTCTTGGAAAGCCCTTGCCAAGTCTGGATGATGGGAAGGAAAGGCTGCCGTGTGTTTCTGTTTGCACTGACACATTTGCCCCATTATTCATGGTTGGTGTGCATTTTGCTTCCACTTGGTTCCCAGCCTACTTTATAGCTGGGTTTTCATGCCTTCGAGGCAAGCAGCACTGAAATGATGCCAGAGTGATAGACTTTTGCCAAGAGCCAACTGGGCAAGCCTTGGGCTTTGGTTTTCGTTGGCGATAGTCCCAGAAGAAGGTGTCTGTGGTCCTCCATTGTCTGTGTTGCCTCTCCTCTTCCCTGCCCAGCTCACCAATCACTTTTTAGATCTGCTAGCTGATTTTTTTTAAGCAGACGTGATGGAAGAGTAGGCGTCTCAGAGTCAAGTGTTATGAAAACAGGTGTCTGGGTCTTTTTCCTCCAACTTCTTGCAGCGCCAGCTGAAGGGAACGGCTACGATCTGTGAGCTCACCTTTAATTAGACATCAGATAATGCAGCTGGGAGAGAGAAATACCACGTAAATCCATTCAGGGCTAAAGAAAAGCTTCCACCAGCACCTTTCACCATCCATAAGACACTCAGTCTCTGCCAAGAGTTGCAGGCTCTTCTCTGCCACCAGAACAGCCAAGGCAGAGTCCCCCAGGATGGCTGAGCACTGGGAGAAGGAGGACAGCCATGGGACACACTGCCCACAGCAGGAGCCACTCCCTCTTGAGTAGACCTGGCCCAGCCAAATGACACTGACTCAGGCTTTATTGTCCATTTACACCCCCAGCAGAACTGAAGAAAAGCCAGCACCCAGCCTGCCCAGCATGCCATCTCTGCTCATGCCTTTTGCCTTCCACAGTTGCACTGAAAACAGAGCAGTGTGGGCCAGGGGACGTCAGAAACAGCACTGCCTTGACAATAACAGATCCTCCAAGCCTTCTGTCCAAACCATATGAGGACTTAATCGCCTTCTTCTAAGACACTATGAGGTCTGAAGGCCAGGAAGAGAATGATGCTATGGGGTCCACCTCTCAAATTAGCTCCCCAAATCCAGGCACAGGTCTGGCCAAGTCAGGCAAGAGTTTCCCCAGGAGGTTTTGGCTGCTGCTGGAGCTGCTCAGCAGCACAGGAGGACAAGGTGAAAGACTTGCTTGCCTTTCCTCTGCAAAGGCACAACTCGGACTGCTCCCGCATCGCTTCTCCCCTGCAACTCAGCGCCGGGAAGGTGCTGCTGCTCTCCCAGTGACTGCCACCAGGAAAGCAAACTGCCCACCATCCGCATTTGATATAAAGCTTTCCACAAACACCAGCTAATGAGAATTCCTCAGTGGTGTCCCTGGGAGCTTCAATATTGGATGTCAAGGCAGCCTTTTGTCTTCTCAGCAGGCGGTCAGACCTGATGTGTTTAACCCTTTCCAGCTGGAACCAGAGGGTGAGGGACTGAGCGTGGCAGGGTCTCAGAGAGGGCTGGGGGTCCTGCTCCTGCTCTCTGCCATGCTTGGCTGCTCCGTGTCCTGGGCTCAGCTGCACAGCACTTCTGCTCCCACAAACTCAGTGCACGTACAGCTTCGTTTGACTGGCAAGGAGCCTCAGAGGATGGGGATCCAGGAGGATTGAATGTCTTGCAGCTCGGAGCTGGCAGGCACATGGGGCATGCTAAAAGGTTTTGTCTGTGCCCGGTGGGAGCAGCTGTAGGCAGGAGTGGGTGAGCAGGGAAGTTACAAAAAGAGAAATAAGAGAAACAAAAGGCGGGTTGGGGCAGGGGGTTATGTTTGCATGGGGGAGGGCAGGAATTTCTTTTCTTTGCCCAAAAGTCTAAAGTGCCTTTCTTTAGTGCCTCCGTCGCTGCATGGGGCCTCGGTCAATAACATTCCTCCCTCACCCTGCGGAAGGAGACGGGCCAAGCAAGACGTGGCTGAATGAAATTCCTCTCACCTCACCCCGTAAACATCCCAAGAGTCTGGCCCCATTATGGCTGGGTACAAAAGTCTGGGTCCGAGGCCGAACAAAAGGATGGGGAAGAAAGTGCAGGTTGCCAGGGCAACGCTGTCCAGGCTGCCTGGTTTTATCAGCAAGGGGCCTGGGTTTTCTGCCTGAGTTACAGGAATCTGAGGCAATTTATTTCCACCACAAGACAGAGGCTTTAGAGGGCAGGCACGGCGAGGCTCCGGCTTCGCTTTTGGTGTTCACAGCAGGGCAGGTGAGGTGGGAGCAGCCAGCACAGTCTTCAGGGAAGCCGGGTACCCAGACAGCCAGCAGCATCCCGGGTGGCAAGGGGAGCACAGCAATGCCCAGGCCATCTCCTGCAAAGGTTGACACAGAGTGACGATCCTCCAACAGGTCCGTCCCACCCACCTATTACAGGATGTGGGCTCTGTCCCAGCCTCCTCTACAACACTTGGAGTCCACTCATCCCTCTGTTCACTGAGTCCATTCATCTCTGTTCACTGAGGATGGATTTGCCCCTTTCTCCCTGCTCAGGGATCCCAGTGCCCTGGCAGGTTGGATTAAACTGGGAAAAGCTGTTTTTCAGTGGCTTGACAGAGAGTGCTTTACAGTTTAATCAGGACACACGTTGTTACTTTCCTTCCAAATGAAGGCTGGTGACTCCCAGGTCTAGTGTTGTCCCCACAGAGAGGATCTGGTCCATCCCCAGAGAGCATCAAAGTTGCTTCTGACAGGCTTGGATTGCAGTGGGAACATCTGGGACCCAATGCTTGAGGGTCAGAACAAGCAGGACTACCAGGTGTGGCATTTAGCAAAGCTGATGTACAACCTTAAAGCTCCCTGAGCCCCTAATTGAGAACCAGATCTGGGCTGTGTTTGACTCACGTTGACAAGGAAGAGTTCAGCTATGGGCAATCCTGTTCCGACTGGGTCAGTGTCCTCCCCTACCAGTTTTGGTGACAAGAGAGAGACTCCAGAGACCTGGAAGCAGTTAGGATGACATGGCAAGCCAAGCTGAGATAAATCTTGCCAGACTGTTATGACACAGGAGAAAATACCATTCAGACATCAGTTCAACATCGTAGGTCTATTGGGCAGCAAAGACGTTCATGATGTGGCCCCCAACCAGTCTGCAGGAGATAATGATAGTGCTGGGTCAACATGCAAGACAGAGAATGCCAGTATAAAGACTGAATGGTTTAACAAAATAAAAGACAAAAGTCAGATAAGTTGATGTGCTGGAGCCAGGACAAGCAGATATTTGTGCACTGCGGGTGTGGTGGCAAGGTTTCCAGGGCAGAACCTCTGGCAAAAGAGAAAGCACCACACTGATGATTGTAAATATAAATACCCGTTCTTCCTTTGTTTTGGTTTGTTGTTTTTTTTTTTACTGTGGGGCTTGGGGAGTTTGCAGGATGGGTCAGTAGCACACAAAGACCTGGAACAAGACTTGCAGACCAGCATGGTTAAATGGCTGGAGGAAAACCAGCTCGGCATGCGACGGAAAGCATTCGGCCGAGACAGCCTGCTCATCTCAATTATTCTAGACAAATTTCTAGACAAATGCAGCAAGCTGTGCTCAATGGAGTAACAGGGAAATTACTAATTAAACTGAAGATGATGGGATTAGTGGAAGAAATAGAAGTCGGGCACAGAAGCTGTACCTCTGGACGGAGGCAGTAGCTGGCTAGCCAGAGTTCACCACCGGAGTTTCTCTGAAATCGTTCCTGGGATCGATCTTGTTTATTCTCTCCATGAATGATGTTGTCATAAGAAGTGGAGGCGCTTAGGTTAAGCCAGCTGATGACGCAGAAAGGGGAGGCATTGTGAATGCAGAGGAGACGGGAGATCAAACAGAAAGCAGCAGACAACCTTGAGTGCAGAGATGCAGGAACGAGTTGAAATTCAAGAGCACGAAATGCAAGACCAATCACAGGGTTGGGTTTTTTTGTGCTAGACAGGAGTGTGTCAGTTGGACATGACTGAGGAGGACGTGAGCTTAGTTGTAACAGTCATGGGTGATTATGAACCACCAATGAGCTAGGGGCACAAAAAGGCAAATGAGACCCGAGGGGCTTGGGATGTTTCCAGTAGAAGCAGAAAATTATTAATAGCATTTGCAAAGAACTGGCAAGACCTCATCTAGCATCCGGTAGGAGTCCTGGGCAGGTAGGCTGGATTCACACCAGAAGCAGTGCAGAGAAATTCTTCAAGTATGATCAAGAAGACTGGAGGTCCTATTTCACATATAAAACCAAGGCTGGAAGGAATTATCTTCTCTGTTGGTTCACTAGCCAGGGTGGTGGAAAGAACACATGGGAGGAAGAGAAAGAAGCTGTATGAAATAATGAGTGATGCTGGCACAAGAATGAGTGATATCCAAGCACACTAGAAAAACTCAGTAAATAGAAAGTAAGGATCCTGACAACCCCAAAGACCCTGTGTCCCTGTCTCCAGCCCACTGGAAGCCACCCGTGCTCTTGCCTTCCGCAGGATCTCTTCTGCGGAGTGACCGTTTGCACCCTGCACCTTCCCCCTCCCCGCCTTTGTGTCTGGAAACTGATCCCCACTTCAACTTTAAAGAGGGAAAAAGAAAAGGAAAGCCAGTAGACTGGGCCTTTTGTACAGCAAAGCAGATTAGGGGCCTCCCAGGGACTTGCAGCTTGTGTTCAGAAGGGGGAAGGCCTGGGAGAGGGAGGGCAGGAGGGAGGGAGGGAGGGAGGCTCTGCTCTCATCCATAGCTGGTGAAATTCAAACCTGCCTTTGGTTTGCTCCTTGCAAACTCCTTTTTGTCCACTTTCCTTCCTCCCCCCCACCCCCGCTTGACACTGTGGATCAGCATTTTGGGGACTAGGATCTTCTCAGCTCCTGCAATGGATTTAATTCCTGAAACGTGTGTCATGTTCCTCCACTCCCATGTTAATCAGGAAAGCATTTGCCCAAACAAAAGCCAAATCCCCCTTCTAGGGGAAGTCAGGAAAAGGGGTCCCTGCAGTGGCCTCTGGTCTGATGACAAAAGGTTCCTTGGACTATAGACAAGCATGTTAGTGCCGCCCTGGATTATAGAAACAGCTGCGGACAGCAGGGATTAGACACCACCTGTGTGATGAAGGCTACATGGCTCCAGTCCCAGGGCCAGGAGGACACATGCCAGGTGCTTCGTGCTACCTGTCTGCCAAGTTTGACCCTCAAGGTCCTTGCTTTATTTTCAACTGGCTCCCTCAAATCCAAAGTGTCTAAGCAAGGATGAGCCAGGCTTGCCTAGACCCAAGTTTGGACAATTTCAGCCTCTTTTCACTTGAAGTGCCCAATACCCTCTTTGGTTCTGGGCTGTAGGAAATTATTTGGCACCAGTGGGCATGCTGAGGCCATGCGATGCCTGGATACAGTGCCAGCACAGACCCCCCTGCTGCCACTCAGGCACAGCACTGCTCTTGATGCAGCAGCTTGGTTAAGCAACTCCTTCCACTTGTTATGCACTTTGTTTTCCAGGTGTCTGCTGTGGGGCAGCTGGCTTTCAGAAAGACTCTTGTCCTGAAGGGAAGCTTCTACACCTCTTTAAGTGCTCTGTAACATCCCACCTGAAGGGTGTCCACGCAGCGCCCCAGAAACCCCATCCCTTTAGCCCTTCAAGTTTTGTCGTCTGTAAAACAGCCATAGTTCAGACCCATCCTCTGGAAGGGGAGTTGCAAAGCTAAAATCATTAACAGTTTTGAAACATTCTGTTATTTAGTGAACTTGATTGAAAAGCTTTTTAGGAGACTAATAATCTTGTCTCCTTAGCAAAGACTGAATAACGTGCAGCAAATCCTGCCTAAGGCTTCAGGCACTGCACATCACGGTGGAAAAAAAGTATTGCAAGACTTGTTGCCTGTGCAATGTTTGTCCTGTGTGCAGGATGAACCGGGGTCCCCTGGAAAACAGCTCAACTGTGTAATTAACATTAAAATTAAAAAATCTGTGCAATAAAAACAATGAAGGTCTGTGCAAATTACTTTGATTTAGCAATTCTCATGCTGCCACCAGGTTGGTCTTTGGGCAATTTGCATGCCTATGTGCATGCATGTTTTGTTCTGTAATAGTCACCTATACAGTCCTTTTTGCAAAAGGAGTTCTTGATTTTGGCCAAATTTGGGTATATTTCATAGCAATGGCAAGAGTTGGGAAGAACAAGAGCTTCTGTTTAAATATTAAGCAAAAAACTTTACCATAAGGGTAATCGAACACTGGAACTGGATGCCCTGAGAGGTTGTGGGGTCTCCACCCTTGGAGATAATCAAAACCTGATGAGATGCAGTCCTGATCAACCTGCTCAAGCTCACTCTGCTTTGAGCCAGGCAGTTGGACTACATGGTCTCCAGAGGTTCCTGCCGACCTCAACTATTCTGATTTTTAAGTAACCGTAGAAGGTGACAGAGTAAATATAGACATAAACTTCCTCCAAATTTAAGAAGTAATGTCCTATAGAGAAAACTCAGCGAAAAGAATTAAGTTGGGCAAAATTCTAAGCAGCTGAAAAATCAGTCTTGTGGTGGGAAATGTTGACCAGCCCCATCTGATACTTCTGACCCTGCTGCCGATGGGGTTGTTTCTCCTGTTTAAATTACCTTCTGCAAACTCTATGGCTCCTTTAGGTGTTTAGAGCTACTATAATAAGATAGACACAGCACCAGAAGCTTGAATTTTGACAGAGGATGTGAAGAAACTAGTTTTTCCAAACCTTTTTCAGAATATCTTAATTGGATTTATCCATCAGATCAGGTCAGACTGAAGACTCACCTCCCCTAGCACTGCTCCTGCTGGCAGGCATGGGTGGGTGCGTGGAGGAGAGATGGTGTGTGATCCTTCCCTCAGGCTCCTGGCAGCCATCAGGTTACAATATCAGCAGGTTGGGAGAAGATGGTTTAGCCTCTAACCTTCAGGGCATGAGGTTTGCCATGGGAACTGAACATCAATAGCAATGGCACTGAGCCTGTGGTCCGTTGTGAGATGAGGGCAAGGTGACACCCTGCTACCCACAGAACATTAAAAAGCCTCTTCTATTTGCTTCTTATATTCAGTCAAGAGAAAAAGACAGTGGTGGTGGCCTTAATTATGGCCCTTGTGGCTTTTTCCTGTTGCTGATAATAATGAGGGGCATCGTTAGTTTCCAGGCAACTGATTTTGTGGCTTTCCAAGGGCCTCTGGCAGTGGGGTTTCTCACTGAGGACCCTGTTTTCTTCCCTTCCCTCTGTTAGCATTACTTTTTCACCCAAATCGCACAGACTCCACTCCCCTGGTTGCAGTTTTTTTCCCATCCCATGGCTTTGATTTTCAGATCCTCACAGTTCTTTCTGAAATATCAGCCAATATGGGCTCTACTCATGGAAACCCCCAAAGAGGGTAGATCTGCAGGGGCAGCAACAAAAAGTGAAGATGGCAGAGGTTAAAAAACTGGGCTGGTGAGGTTGGCAGAAGAAGACACAGTGGTAAGGTATAGCCCCACATAAGGGCATGTAAGTTTACTGCTTCTCATAGACAGGAGTGATTAGACTAAAGGAGAAAGATGATGAATTGGGATCAGCACACAGCTCTGACAGGCCTTCGTACCTACAAGCCCTACAGAGCCACTCCAAAGAGATTTGGCTGAACTTAACTGAGTCCTCCCTTTGGGTTATGGTGCTACTTCAGCAGGACCTAAGGAAAGACACCCATGATGCTGCTAAACTCCACAGCATATTCCCTGCTAAAATCAGGGATATCTCACTGCCAATCCCACAGCTTCTGAAGGGGAATAAAGCTAAAATACCAGTCTTTACCAGATAAAGCTAAATAAAGCTGGGTATTCCCAGGAACAAGGGAATTTAAATTCTCCAGACTGCATTGTAGAAGTGGTCCCCAATGTTGTCTGGCCCAAAACCACATAGAAATGTAGATATGCTTCTTTTTGTCTCTAAAATGTGAAATTCCAGAAGAGAAGGAGCAGCACGGATCAACTGTTCCCTAATGGAAGGGAAGCCAGGAACCAAAGGTGACTCTCACCAGTCAGGTCACAGTCCTGCAGCATCTGAACCTGGCAGGCAGAGCCAAGTGCTGGTAACAGGGGCCACAGAGTCCCAGACAAAGTAAAATGATGAACCAGCTCCAGGGTCCATCCACAGAGTCCTGTTAGGAGTACAAGGGCCAGAGACAGAGCTGCAGACAAACCTACAACAATGATCCCCAGAGATGGGACTGGAGATGGATATACCTGTAACACAGCTCAGGCAAGAACTGGGAGTCCAGGTCTGAGTTTAAATGGTGCTCCTGGAGCAGCATGTGTGGGGGGACACCCAAGGTAGAGGCTGGTCATAGCCACTAAAGCCTCTTAATGCCCTCAGGGCCCTGAGCTTCACAGCCTCACTGGAAGCAATATAAATACCTTAAATCCCTACAAAACCCAACAGGTAGATCTGGCACATACTTCTGCTAATAAGCACTTGAATTTTTCCTGGTGCCCTCTGTGTATCACTTGTGTCTTAGGAAGCAGGGAGAACGAGCTGGGAATCAGAGTGTTTAGATCAACCCCAGGAACACAGCAAACATACCAGACACGCCCAACATGAAATGGGATCTAACAGGGAAGAGGAGAGGGAAGGTGGAGGGGGATCCATTATTCATGAAGGCAACAGCAGCACAACACAGTCTCCACAGACCCATGCAGCGTCAGATAAGGTTACTGCAGAAACCAGGGTTGGTAATGGCACACCAAAGCTCTGCTTCTTGGGTGCAGAAAGCAGAGGAGTTGAGTCCTTCAATTCCTGGCTGATTACAGCCTCCTGGGGTAAATAACAGCATAAATAAGTTTCTTGGAAAGCTCTACTTGTGGTCCTTTGAGGAAGATTTGGGAAGTCAGAAGCCCACACAGCACAGGAAGAGGGACAAGCAGCTCCCCAGAGAGGCAGCAGACAAGTGAGATTGGGGTAGCAGAGAAGCAAAGGAAGCATGAACACGGATCAGACAGCCACAGGCTCTGGTGGGCCAGCCTCAGAGGGTAGGGTCCAAGAGCTTTGGTGCAGGCTCCTGGATGGATGTACCAGTGTTTCCTGTCTCCCTGTGAATGTCACCCACTTGCCTTCTCCACCTCCCACCAGGGCTGATCCTGACGTCCTCGGGAAACCTATCCGGGCTGGGCACTTGTCTCAAGTTACATCATGTGTTTGCTACGGCTCTACCCTTTCCCACAAAACAACGATTTCTGTTACATCTCCTAGATGCTCTTCATTTTCTGCTTGCTGCTTGCTCTCTTTCTTCCCCTTGCAGCTTGGCAGGCTGGCTGCAGGACACCTCCTAATGTGGAAGGGTGAATAGGTAGCTGTGTAATGCCAGCTGTTACAACACGAAGGATACATCCCAGCAGCTGTCAGGGGTATCAAACACCCCTGGCTCTTTGGGCAGGAGCCTGACTGGTGAGAAGATGAAAGTTCAAGAGAACTGGAGTGATTTGCAGAGAAAGGGCTGTAGCCTTTATAGCTCATTTCCCTTGGAGTGGTGTCATCTGCAGTGGTTTCTTTACCAGGGCTACTCAAATCATGTGTGATGAGCTAGATCTAGCCCCTCTTTCAGATAGCACATTGTGGCTGTTGTCTGCATTCCTGTACTTGCTAGAGCTCGATCAGGTCTGTAGGGCAAGGAGAGGGATTGTTTCCTGGGCACTTGGTGGTGTCTGTGTGTATATATAACACAGATGTTGGGCAGGACAAACACTGAGGCATTTGCTCAAACTGGTATGTTCCTGCTCACCTATTGCATCTGCTTGATGTGTAGGGGAGAGAAGTAGCTATTAAAAATATCATCAGCTGCGGAATGTGAATATGAACTATGGACTATCATCCAGGGGGAAAAAAACACCACTCACTACAGTGCTTTTTGTTGCCTTGAACAGAATCAGACCTGAAATCCTGGAGCTGGTAGGAAATGAAGTATTTCCTACCCTGGGCAGCTTGGGCAAGGCAGAAATGTGTGCAGGCATGTAAAGCAAGGATGATCTCTCAACTCAGGAGGTGAGGAGGCAGCAGCAGATTTAAGCTCAAGCTAGCAGTGTGGTGGCCCTGGGACTGCAACACATTTGTAGGAGCTGCTTTGACGGACTAGAGTGCAGGCTGAATCAGGCCATTGTGCAAAAAGAATTCTTAGAATCACAGAATCATCAAAGTTGGAAGACACTTTCAAGATCCTCCAGTCCAACCGCCTACCTACATCACCACTAACCCACATCACCCAGCGCCACATCCAGACGCATCTTGAACACCTCCAGGGACGGTGACTCCACCACCTCCCTGGGCAACCTATTCCAGTACCTAACCACCCTTACAGGGAATAAATTCTACCTGATGTCCAATCTGAATCAGCTCTTACTCAGCCGAGGAAGGCTTTGCAGGATCAGCCCCTGTTGGTCTGATTTGTGCCAGCAGGTGCTAGCACCAAATCAGTGCATGCCATAGTCAGGCTGTGCCTGGAGGGACGGATGGCTGGAGCATGCTGGCTTGGATCACATCCCACGTATAGTACGGAGGCTGCCAGGCACTGCAGCCAGGAACACTTACCACTCACCTGGAATACATTGCACGATATATTTAGAAAACTCT
>VZRW01007704.1:41616-125057 GCA_013398125.1 Aegotheles bennettii | reverse complement strand
GGGCGGAGGGAGGGAGGGAGGGACACGCAGGTGTGGGTGGTGGCGGAGTCCCCTCGTGTGTTTCAAGACCCTGGAAATGCCTTGGAGGGAAGCTTGGCTTCCTCGGGCGGTCAGGAGCGGGGGTGTCCCCGCCGCTGGGGCAGGGCTGGGGGAGCCGCTCCCCGTTCCCTTGGGTGCCCTGCGCTGCCCCATCTCAACCGGCACAATCGGTCACTGCCCTGGGGCTGCTTCTCCGGCAGCTCCCGGCAGCAGCCGAGGCTGTGGAGCTGCGTGAACACAACGTGCGCCGTTGGAGCCATGGTCCAAATGCTTCGTGTGGTGCCCTGTGACCCCACCGTGGCCGTCACCCTGCAGCCAGTGGTGTCACCTCGTCCTTATGGCACTCGGAGTAACGAGGAGCAGAGTTTGCCACCCATCTTTGCTGCGTCCCCCCTTCATCCCCACGTTCCGGTGGTGCTTTCCCAGGGAGAAGGAATGCGTTTAAAAACCTGGAGGGAAATCGATCTTAAAACCACGCAAATGGTTGGAATGGGCTGCTGTAAAACTCAAAATTACTTATACCTTGCTTTTTTAAAGTAGAAGAGGTTTGAAGTAGAGGGTAATGTCTAAAAGCAGTTTGTTGAGAGCACACCAGCTGTCTGAGTTTATATTATATGGCTCAAACTATAGGGAGAAGGAATTTCCACGTGTTGGTGTCTGAATGGTATAGTAGTTGGGGTTCTGGCTAACCCCAGATAAATAGATTTCAAGTAAACAACTGCTAGATTTCAATCTGCCATTTTGCTTAGGGGTTAGATTATTTTTAAATTACTTCTCTCTTTTTCTGTTGCAATTTTTAGCTGTTTTGAACCTTATTTGAAAGAAAAGAGTCCATTTTGTCAAAGCTTTGGATCAAAGAATTGAAATAGAGGCAACAGATCAAAAAACTCATACCAGACATTAAGCAAGACACGTGGGAGTTTGACTTCTTGGATATGTAAAGCCTGGATTTACTGAAAAATTGTAATTATAGTTTTGCCAGGATGACACACAGACGCTGTAGCTAATGTTGTGTCAGCACTGTCATTGGAATTAAGCTCACGTTTTGAATAGTTCAATTTAGCTTAGTACAATGTACCTGGCATATCTAGGAAACATGCTTTTCAGGTGTGAGAGTGCATGACTGAACTGCTGGGAAGATGGGCTTTTCAGTGGCTGTGAAGAGATTTTCAGAGCTCATTGTAGCTAAAGCTGGGGCGGGCTTGGTGCCAGGCAGGTGCTCGCCTCTGGGGAGTGGGGAGATGTTCCTGGGTGCATAAGGGCAGCAGAGAGTGAAGGGTTACTGAGGTGAGCTGGGGGTCTGCTTTCAGGAAGACATCTCGTCTGTTTATGGTGAGCTGAACTCCTTTTTCCCCCCACCTTTGAACCTCTCCTTGTCAAACGGGAGCTCCAGCCCTGAGGAAAGTGCTCCATGTAGGAAGGGAGTGAGGGCTGTGAACATGGTGTGCATCTGGCCTCCTGCCTGCAGCCGTGGCAGCCAGAGTGTGACACTAACAGGGCTCTGGGCAGTTTCACTGCTTTTCTTCAGGATCCCTTGGGCAGCCAGTAAATCCCTGAGCGCAGGCTGTGTCACACCATCAGCAGTTGCTCTAGCAGAGCTCACTGAAGGCTCGAGCTGTCATTGCGTGCTCCCTGCAAGATGGAAGGTGTTCTTTTCTCCTTGCAGCCTGAGCAGCATCAGCATCAGCAATCCACACCAAGCTCTGGTGCCCAGGGATGAGGCTCTGGGGTCACCCTCGGGTGGAGGGTGAGAAGGACAGCCCTGAAGTCTGCATGCTGCTCATAGTTTTGGGGAAGTGGGGTGCCAGAAGGTGCCGTTGACAGAGTTGAAGGCTGGGGAAGAACACTTGGCTCAGCAACTAAGCTGACTAAAAGAGAGAAGGCCTCTTCTGGTCTCTTAACCGACGTGGAGACCATTCCTGAGAGCTGGGTGGGAACACCAAGGCACCCACTAGCTGGAGGTTGGCACCGGAGTGAGCTCCCCACCACACTCTGGGAAACCTCCTTGCTGGAAACCCTGGCTACATCCCAGCAGCTGGGGTGGCAGGAGAGTAGGATTCCCTTTGTGCTTAGAAGTTCTCCCATCTCTTTGTCAGTTTTAGCACGCTCAGACAAGCTGCTTTATTCATCTGTCTGGGGAATTGCTGGGAAAACTCTGGAGGCCTGGCTTTGTTCTTTATTTTGGGTGGTGTGTGTCAGGGTTTTTTGCAGTTACAAACGCCAGACCCTCCCTCTGTGCAGGTGGGAGTGCGTGACAGATGGGTGTTTCTGAGCTGGACACTGAGTAGGGGTTTGCTTTATTTTGAGATAAGTGCTCAGGAAGGACTTTACGGAGGTGTGCGTGAGCACAGAGGGAGCAAAGTGGCGAAGCCTGCTGTGGGCAGGCTTGGTACACACATCCCCCATTGCAGGGACTCAGCTGTCATCGGCAGCAGCCACATTATTTTGGTTCTAGGCAGAGATTGCCAGTCCTGCTAAAGTGGGAGTGAGCTCAATCACTTGCCCTACTCAAGGTTCAGATGAACCTTGTGTTCTGGAGTTAGCTTTTTTGAATTGGATGCATTTAGGCTTCTGGTCCTAAAAGGTAAAAGTAGGGCAAGTCATGTCGCCACCTCTGCTGCTGCTCCCAGGAAGAGGATACTCAGGTGACATCAGGAGAGCCACCACAGGGTCGTTCCACCTTGCTGCTGTTTTCTCTGCTGGTACAGCAGGGACGAAAGAGTCCAGCAGTGATTCATCAGGAATCCTTGAATCTTGGCTGATACCAATCAATCCTGCTGGGCTGCTAAAATAGATATGGCCAGAGCATAAAATAGCTAATAAAAACAAAATCCTCCATGGAAAATTCATTCTTCAGGGTATGAGGTTCTAGTTGCCGTGCCAAAGAGAAGCTGAGAGGAGAAAGATTTGAGATTTTCTAGCTTGAAGGAGGGGAGGGGGTATTATTGATCTCGTCTCCCAGGTCTCTCCAATCTGTTTGCTCAATTTCACTTGAAGGATTCGCATCATGGTAACCCTGATTTATTATCTGATTTCTTTTTTGATTCAACCTCTCAAAATTGTGCACTGGCTTGAACCTGCAGTAATAAACCAGCACAGTTATTCCCTCTTATCTCCAGCATGCATGTGATGCTTTCTCTGCTGTGTGTGCCCAGTTCGTTCTTGCAGACGGACAGCAAGGTGAAACTTAGAAAAAATTGCCCTCTCTGATCAAGAGTGTAGGACAGGCAGAGTTTTCACTCCATTCCAGAGCAGAGCAGCGAGGGCACAGCAGGAAGGGACGCTGTGTTGCTGTCTCTGCGTCAGGATGAGACTCCAGACAGGTACTGCACCAGCTGTGGCCTACAAGCAAAGTGTTTCTGGCACGTAGCTGTGGCAAGCTGGAAGACTCCTGTGTAGCAGTCTGTCGCAGAGGCTTGGCCTCCAGAAGTGAGCAAGGCAGACGTGTGGGTCCTAGCAAGGGTGCAGGACACAAGCTGCTAGTCAGATAGGGCTGGATGAGGAGTCTGGGTCTAACCCTGAGCAGAAATTGATGAATAAGCCATATTGCACACGGAGTAGCCTTGAGAAACACCGTGGAGAGCTGTGTGGGTATGTGTATGTCGTTACATCAGTGCATGTGTGTGCAGGCTGCAGGGGGTTGTGTCACTTTAGCTGCACTAATTAGTTACAGTAGTCAACTCTGTGTTTAGACAAGCCTAAAATCAAGGGTTGCATTATCATCATGCCAGAAGTCCGAGGGCTGCTCTTGATTAGTATCTCTCAGTGTGCGAAGGTTTGTATGAAAGCCATGGAGCTGTGATATTTGCCTGGACTTGCATCTCCCAGGGTGAAAAAGCAGAATTTATTTGTGAGCTGAGATCACCAGCAAAAATATCCCCTGCAGGAGAAGAGAGAGGGGACCTTCTGGCTATATTTTAATGTTCGCTAGGCGATGCTTAAATATCTCTCCTGAGTTATTTAAATGAAAGAGTCAGGCTTTACACCTGGGAGTAGCTGTGTTGGTATCTAGGCTGTAGCCTACTCCCACTGGAGTCAAGCATGACAGGGATTTTAAGGGATTTGGGTACAGCAAAAGTAGCACTTCTGTTGTAGTCCCAGTTTACTCAAATTCTCCTGACAGCTTTTTGAATGGTGCCACAGATCCGGGAAGCCCCTGCTGCTCCAGGAAAGCAGCTTTTCATGCGTGTAATGCTGGTTTTCCCCCTCCAAAACCCATTTGGAATAATAAAGCACTCTCTTTCCCCAGGGTTAGTGAGCCATCGAGTCAGCCACATGAGCCCAACAGCCCCCAGGTCACAAAGGCAGCACATGGTATTGAATCAGGGGGGCAAATCTACCTTGTTACCCACTCATCATTTTAGCAAGCCAGCGATACCCAATGTGGTGGAAGGGTGTGAAGGAGCATCAAAGACAGTGTTTAACAGGCTCAATGTCCTTCCGTTCTAGCAAGCCCAGGGCTGCATCACAGCATTGTTCTCCTAAGAAGATGGATAAAGCAAAGAGGGACTTGACAAATTCTCCGGGTAGGAGCCCCAACCCTCCCAATACCAGCAATGAGGCTTCGTGCTGGGGCTGCAGTCCAGGAACGAGGCTTCCTGATGGCTGCAACCAGGGGCCAACCAACTCGGCCTGTAGACAAAAGACCTTCTATGCTGATGTCCTCACTCCAGGAGCCTCCAGCATCTTGGGGGTAAGTGCAAAGAGTAGTTCTTTTTCTACCACTGTCCTAAAATTGAAAGACCTATAGTACACCTGATATGGAGAAACAGCTTTCACCCGAGGACCTAGCCCTTCATTTTGGTCAGAGGCCTTTGTGCAAGACCTTGACCATTACAGAGTGAAGCTAATAAGGCTCCTCCTGATCATAGTTGTGCTGCCTTCCTCAATGGCCAGTGCTATCACTGTCATCATGATGTTGCCTGCATTTAGGCTGCCAGCGTGGCAGGGCAGGCATATGGCTGTGACTGCAGATGTTATTTGGAAGTAAAACCTTAATGACTGCCTACCTCATCAGCCCCCAGTCAGCATTTTGAGCTGACATCAGCCTGCACTCTGCTGTACAGTCTGCCTCTCTGTGCACTGGGCTGAAGGTTCCAGGCATTTGTCCCTCTTTGAGCCTTTCTGACCATTATTCACAGTTTCAGTTGTCCTTAAAGCTCTGGTAAAGTTGATCTTTAGTCTCACTTTGTCTCTGGACCTCTATAACCCATCCTCCTACTGTGCTACAACTGTGCTTTGTTATCTCTGATGCTTCCTCACATGCATTTCAGGATGTTTGTGCTGGCCCTCGTATGCACCACGCTTTGCTAAGACAGGCAGACCTGGAGCCACACACCCCTAAAGGTAAATACACTGAGAGGAAGCGTGACGTGACAGGAAACGGGGCCACAACTCTTCCAGTTGCTGGTAGTGAGCATGCTGGGAGCTAGGTTAGTGCACTGCTTTCCTTCTCCTCTCAGTGCCAGGAATGGTGCTGAGCTGCTTGAATGTCCTGTGGAAAGTGAATTTCATGTAGAGGTGGAGCAAAGTGACCTGATGGGGTGGCAAAGCCGTGTTCCTGTTTCTCCTGAATATATCTCCCCAGGGTTCAGGTGGGCTGTATTGCTTCCTGTGGGAGTTTGGTCCCGTGGGCCATATGCCAGGAGAGCACTGAATTTGCATGCATTATCATTGTGTATGGAGCCAGCAATGCCCCTTTCCTGTGAAAATGGGACCTGCCCATGAGAGCTGTGTTCAGGATCTCTGTACCCATAGCCAACATCATGGTCCTCTCTCATTTAGTCATTCTGCATCCAGCTGTGGCCCAGGGTGGCTCATTGTCCCTAGATACAAGGGGTCTTTGTGTATATAGAGCTGCTGGTCCCACCTGCTTATGAGAGCTGCTCAAATATAGGAACAGAGCATGGTCGAAAGGTTTTCCAGCATGCTCCTAGCCCCTGGAGCACTTTTGGGGATATGGATCATAGGCTGGCAGCAGGTGGGGAGAAAGTGGCATGAGAGAGGATCTTAGTCTTAGAGAAAGATGGTAACTATATATACCACCTTCCTGTGCTTAGAAGTGACATTTATTTTCATGAGTGAGGACAAATGACTGCATCCTCAAGTGAATCTTGACAAGCTAGACTCATCCCTAACGAGTGGAGACAGATCTCTATTTATGATCTGCTGCTTCTTCAAGGGGGAAGAAGCTATCAAGCTGGAAATGTAAATGCAAATGAAACGCTAAGTATTGACATAAATAGTTGATAGTGCACAAAGTGCCATAATGAATGGTGCCATGGATTTTGCAACAATGAAGTAACAAAATTGGAACAGCTGTGCTCCCTGACAACAGATATAAATCAGGGCCCTTCTGTAAAGACCCCAAGCAAGAGATATGCAGGAGGCTAAAGGTGCTGTAATAAACCACTGTGTTTTAGGGATTCCTTGGAATTATTGTAAGCTTGCATGTTGGTATGGACAATGGAAATGTTTAGGGTCATGTTTATTCCGGTCTAGGTGTCCCTCTAAGAGAGGGAAGTAGAGAGAGAGGAGCCAGAGGCTGTTTCCTTTTGTCCCTAAGCAGGCAACGTATGTTGTAGCTATGGGGGTTGTGTCAGGGGCCATTTAAGAAGGGCAAGGGAATGACCTCTTAGAAGACCCCTTCTGTACCTGATCATCCTGAAACACATCTGGCTTCAGCATTATTGGCTGCTCTGCATAATTGCTTTGAAATCAAGGGTTAACATCCATGATGCAAGATGGAGCAGGGTGGGAGATTGAGTCCACAGCTTGACATCCAAAATACTCACTCACGAGCCAGAATCTTTAGTTCCTCCCTGGTAAAATGTGAAAGTTCATCAAATAAAAAGCTCTCGCTCTGCTAAAAACCATTTTTAGCTCAATGCTTAGCTCTGTCTAGGGAATGGTGCTTTTTAAAGCTTGCACGCAATTACTTAATTTAGGTTAAGCTTCAAATTCCCAGTTTGCTGCTGTTCTATTATTTGTGACTTGTTTAGCAACATAAACAGTCTAGTTTATTTATGGGGTAAATGACATGCTTTAATTTCAGCCAGTTCTTGGAAAGTGTACTTTTTGCTTAGTCCAAATTTCCCTTGAAAACATTTGGGCAAATCATGAGACTGTTAGCTGTTTAACTCAGTTTTTTCCTCACACCACTGCTGATGTGTGTGGGAGGTTTGCTTGAGCAAAAACAGAGGAGAGGTTTGTCCCAAGTAAGGTGTGAATTGGGACTTCACCGCGTGAAGATGACCTGAGTGGCTTGTTCTCTCCTGCAGTATTCATAAGCCCTTTATCACTGTCTTGACCAAGTTCCTCACAGCTATGACTGACTCTTGGTCTCAGGGCACCCCAGGGAGACAGGGGAATCCCATTCGTTTCTGAGAGTGAGGGAAGCCGTGCACTAGAGATGGTAACTTGCCCACAATCATGTAGAGTCTGTAGCAAAGCTGGGAACAGAATGGAGGTCCTTAGACCCAGGTCAGTGCCCTACCTCCTAGTAAGATGCATGACTAATTCTCAGTGGAGGCTTCTGTGCCTCATTTTGATACTGGAAAACCATAATGACGTATTGCAGCAGGTAAAAAGGTGTTCCTTTCTGTTTCCCATTTGATGTCTCTCACAAATCTAGTGAAGTGACTTCTGCAGACAATCCAGGAGACAGCACAGTCCTCCAGTGTGTGTGAATGTGAAGCTGAGTGATGTCTGGTGGTTTCAGATGTGTGTTTCTCTTTGTCTCTTAGTCACGACCTTCAAGATGCCTGAGGACTTGGGGAGTGTCCTGGATAAGCAAGTGATTGGACCAACCACTGAGAACCTCACCGTGTCAGATTTCCCAGTACAATCATTTAAGCCCAAAGTGCAGATGGCCTTCAAAAGGCTTCCAGGGCAGTGCCCTCGGGAGATTGAGATAGAGAGGTAACGAACCAGAAGTGGCTAGAGACATCATAATGGGATGGACACAGTAGATCAGGGTGTTGATTTTTGCTTTCAGGACATGACATGTTAAAAATCTTTAGGAAAATACTGTCCTGTAAGGCAGTGGTCTTCAAAGTGGTGTGTGTGCATTGCAGGGAGAGCACAAGACAATTCACAGGAATTTGGAAAGACATTTTTTTTTAATAGTGTTCATTTCATTTTCTTCTAATCCTTTTTTAATTCCTATTTTTGTGTATGCTCTATAATGTACAAAATACAGTAGTACATGTATATAGTTTATAAATTGGACTAATGATCATTGTAGGTCCCTTCCAACTGAACTATTCTATTCTATAGATGAAGAAATATATATGTATGCAGTCTGTGCTCAAAACCTTTTTACTGATAGGGCTGCATGATCAAAAAGTGGAGTTACAGGCATGGGAGCCCTTCTAGGCACATTAAGTGGTTACTTCCCCCTCTGGTTCAAAACAGGAGAAGATTGCTATATCTCACCTTTGATATTGCTGAGCTCTTAGCCAGCAAGGGGATAGACTCTGATCAGCTGATGCCAAGGCACCGCGATCCTGACAATATGACAGCTATTGAGGAGAAGAAAGATCCTGTCTTTCCCATCTACCTCCCATTAGAGGTAAGAGAGGGTGTTAGGCACTTGTGACCTGTGTCATTGCTTATACCGCAGGATGTTTCTGAGAATTGCAGGACACTTGGCCATCATTGACTGAGCCAGCAATGAAACAAGGAAATGCTTTAGAGTAGGTTTGGGTCCTGAAGAATCTCTACAAGATGTTGAGCATCCACAACTTCCACCAGAACTAAGGTGTTGTGTCATGTTTCCTTCTGGATGCAGTAGTCAGCACTATTACTGTGTGAGACCTCTTCAGGCAGTGTCTTTGCTCCCTAAGAAGGGAAAGGGCAGGGCTAGAGGTACAGATATTGCTGCTTGGGAGATTGTTGGTCAAAGATCAGCACAACATTTGCACCCATGCTGGTTTTGTAGCTCATTTAGGAACTGCATGTTCATTTTCCTCCCATGAAATTTTGTATCAGGCGTTTTCTTCTCTCTGAAGTAAGAATTCAATTCACGCACGTCCTGTTTTTTAGATATTTGACAATGAGGAGTATGACTGTCGAACTCCAGAAGAGTGGATCTCGCTAGGACTGGAGCCGGGATCTCACGATAGAAAGCCAGTTCCTGGAAAAGCACTCTTACCTACAGATGATGTACTGGGACATGGTAAAGCTTGAATGCATTACTGCTCAAGCAAGGCAACGTTAACAGTTACGGGTCCATTCAGCAGAAGGGAGCATGTAGATTCTGATGGATGCAGCTCTGAATAGCAGAAAAACAATAACTCATTCTGACCTGGCTGGGGCAGACGGAGCAAGAGACCAGGGATCTCAACGACTGCCAGTTCAGCCCTGGACTGACTGCTTCCACTTTTTTAGAATCAGCCTCTGCCTTTTGCCCTCCTTTATGTGCCTGGAAGTCAGTACAGTCAAAATTTTGCTTTACTGATGTGTAGGTATCATTATGAAGTTAGTTGGCTTGAACACAGTATATTCTGCCTGGATTTCACTGTGGCTGCAGGTTCAGACTGCAGTGATAATCCAAGTAGTAAATCTGGGGCAAATTAAGTGACATGGATAGCTGTTGTTTTCCTGTCACTCAGAGCCTTCCCGGTGAGAAGACATCACTAGGAACAGCTGTGCTGATGTCCAGTTGTGGCTGCAGCTCATACCAACACACCTGCACTAGTTTTAAAGTGTAGGAACTGGCATGCGTACTGACTGCAGCTCTGGGGCAACCTCCAAAGGCTTGGCTGTCTGCAATAAAATGTGAGCTGTGTGGATCCTCAGGCAGCCAGCACACGTTGGCTGAGTTCTGCTCACAGCTGACCTGGGGAACGCTACACCTGACCACTCCCCCAGTTGAACAGAGTGTTCTGCACACAAGTAATTAGACTCTACGGGCCCTGGGGGAGGTGAGACCATTGACATATATATTTGTCTCTTTAGCACCTCCCAGCCTTTAAGAGGATCCAAACATATAAGAGTTAGATGCCCTGGGAATGACCCAGAGAAGGAATAGATTGGAGGATGTCCACTCCCAATTAGAAGAATGAGGACTCGTGTGGAGGGCAACACAGGGCTAGAGCCACACATGGGAAAGAAGAGGGGGATCCCCATAGCACCCATGTGGGTAGCGAGAGGTCCTGGATCAAGGGGCAGAGGAATCAGGAGGCAGAGGGGTGGGCTGAAAGAGAGTATGTAGGGGCATATAGAACCCAAATAGCCTATGGCTGCAAAGAGTGAGTGGGAGTGCCTGAAGCAAACAAACAGTAGAAGAATGGTCCACGGGGTTAAGATGATCCACTGAGGTAAAAGGAGAAAATTGGAGGGCTCTGGTGTGTGCAAACAGTTGGGAATGCTGAGCTGTAAGATCTGAGTTCAGTATTTAGTTGATCACAGCAGAAATTAATGTGGGATTGACTGAGATTCAAGCTAGTAAATGTATTTGACTATAGCCTCACCCACTGTGACAGGAAAGTCCATTTCCTGTAGCCTTCAGGAGAACAGACTAACCCTGTTTTAATCCTTAATTCTCTCAGAGGACCTCAAAAGCCAGAAGTTAATCTACAAGTGGTTTGATGTTGGTGTTCTGGATTATGACAAGAAGACAAAGCTCTACTTGGTCCATAAAACAGATGAGAATGGGCTGGTGCGAGATGAAGAAGGGAGACCCATTCTCAATGGAGGAATAACTCCAGAAGGTATGTTTCAAGTAAAGCCTTTTGTGACCAGGCATATACTCTGAGAGCCAGTCCATTTACCCTAGGCCTAGGTAGAAATGGGAAGGACATCAAGAAGTAATTTAATTCCTGTCCCTGTTACCACTCTTGATACGTCTGTTTAACATGTCCTGAAAAACCTCCAAAGGAAAGAACTCTACACCTTAATTTGACAACCTGTTTGAGGCCTTCCCTTTGGAGATACCTTACCTTTTTCTTTGTCTCCCATCTTTCTTGCCTTCAAGACAAGTTAAATAATGGTCTTTCTGGGCCAATGCCATTTTGAGGGGGTATGTTGGCAGATTAAGATGAAGTACCCCCCTTTTGAAAGGTTTGGAGATGCTGCTAATTCCAAGCTCCTTGCCTCTTGCTGTCCTCAGCTTTGATCCCTCATTTTGATCTCCAGTGAGCCAGCCCAATTATATTGTCCATCAAAAAGCTTCTGTCAGCATTGTAAGCCATTCCAAGTTGTGTGTTCCCTATAGACCCTTGTAAGCTTTGCTTTCATTTCCTAGGAAGAGCCCCATTGTTGTCGTGTCAGTACTGGGTGCCACGAGTTTGCCTGCTGTTTCTGGCTGAAGATCCCCAGGTGTTTGCACAGCGGGTGGTTTCTGCCAACAACTTGCGTAAGAAGACACAGGCACTGCTCCTGTATCACCTGTATGTGGACTGCATGCCCACAGATGGACTAAATAGCATCAGTGAGAAAAGCCTGCAGAGAATGAAGCTGTTGGCTCTGAATGCTCCCAAACTGAAGGAAGAAACGAGGTAAAGCATCAAGTACATGTCTGGGGTCTCAGCCTGCAGTCCATTAACGTTGTAGGACTTCATAGGGCTGTAAAACAAGTGGCAATGGAGGCAGATCTTGAGCATCCAGCTTGGAGACCATGGATCTCATCTGCCTTCCAGCCTGTGCACACGCACAGAGTGTCATCAGAAGTAGGTAGGACAAGAGCCCCAGAGATGCATGTACAGGGTGGGTGATGTGTCCGTGTTCTGAGATGAAGTAGATGTACTTCATATGCACTGAGCCATGCTTACACCTGCAGTTAAGTGGCCTTCAGCAGCAGAAAGGTTGGACAAAAAGGTCACGGTTGACCTTGCTGTCTCCCTGTGCTTTCAGGGAACAGATCAGTCATTGCTGAATTGATCTGCAGACCACCAGCTGTCTCCAGAGAGTTGGCTGTTGTCTGGTGGTGACTCTTCTACTTATTAACAGCTGCTAAAATCAAAAGAACATCTGCACAGCGTGAAGCAAACAGATCTCCACCTGGATATAATCGAGTGTCTCTTTGAGATGCAGTTCATATCACAAAAGCATTTTAAGAGTCCCTGGGCTGATGAATCATGAACCATTGGTGGTGTCACTGGGAATCAGCCATGACTGATTGCCCTGCTCAGAGACAGGAAGGTGTGAAGGGCTGCATGGTCTGCCAGCCTAACCTAGAGAGTAGGAGAGCAATTAGTCTCTGTTTGTGAGCAGAAATATAGGTATAAGGAAAAGTACTCTGCCTGCTGGAGGTGAAAGATGATGATTTCCTAGGGCAAACAGAGCAGGGTTTCAGCACTTATACACACGTTTGGGCTGACGAGACTGATTTCAAGAGATGTTCAGCAGGAGGCAGCTGGGAGGGCAGCCCAGCTTTTCCAGGACTGCCAGCTAGCTTTCTCAGTTCTTTCTTTTTGCCCTCTCCCCTCTGTAATGCTTCTCCCCCTGCACACCCCCAGTGGAGATTTTACTTTGATTTGAAAAGACACTTGAGAAGGCTGCAGTCCTAGTTCCAGGTCCCCACTTGCCTCTGTTGTTAAATGTCCAGTTGATAGCCTTGCTGGCTGATTGATTGCACAGCTCTCCTAATGTGTTCAGTAGCAGGTGAGCTTCTGGGTGAGCAAATCCAGGAGGGAGGGAGTGAAGGGTGGGTTTTGCAGTAAAGCTACAGACATAATCCTGCTCAAACGCCGTGGGTTATCATTGTTTCCATGTCTTGTTGCAGGGTGTTGGACCGTATGTGCCGCCTGGAGAAAGAAGTGAGATTAGACTATGAACGCACCATGAACAAGATCAGCTTTGACAGAGTGGTCACTTCTAAACCTCAGACATTTCCTTATGTCACCCTGCCAGACAAAGAGGAGGAGAAAGTACCAGAAGAAGGTATGGGACATAGTGAAGCAGTTTGAACTCGTTGTAGTTATAGGACCTGTTGTCTTTGGTAGGATTTGTGCTTTGTAGAAACCCTCATGTTAATGATTAGGGCTCATAAGGGGCAGCAGCAGCAGGAGATTATATGAGGCTTTTGAGTGTGTCTGCTCTTTTTCAGGGTATATTTGCATGTTCATGTTACCTCAGTATAACACATTACCATCCATCAGCTAAGCTGCAGTAGCTCTGCAAGTGTACCCTTAACGGCACCCAACGCATGGCAGTGTATTTAGATTAACTGCCTTCTGCTCTGCACTGTGCTGGGGCTGGCCATCTTCCATTTGCTGTGCTCAGCTGTGGCGTACCTCAGGTGTGAAAGAAGGCTCAGGCTCTTTTAGAGTCCTGAATTGAAGGAAAATGACCACAGTGAAAGAGGGAGGGGCATATTTGGTGCGCTTCAGTCTTGGAACACCTCGAGGTGGTTGACCAGTGGCCTCTCACAGATGAGATGACTCAGCTATGCCTTGAAACCTCAGTGGAAAGATTCTTCAAGACCAGTGTTCTTTCTCATGGAAACTCCATGAGCCAAAGCCTCAGGAAGGTCAGGCACCAAGACAGTCCCTCAGTCCCTAATTGGGAGGCTGCAGAAAATCTCGGCTGCAGAGCAGACTCTCTTTCATCCAGCCGTCTGCTGAAACTGCTACATAGTAAGGCCTGTGCATCGGAGGAGGGTCCTTTTCTCAAGCACTGCCCCAAAGCAAGCTGTACTCTTCCTCTAAAACAGAAGTTGAGATGGCTGTTGCAGTCAATAACATTCTTTTTTGTTTCTGGTGCCAGGACTCGTCTGGGTTCCAGACTATCCTTTCGATGAACGACAAGCAGAGTTCAACTTTCTGTCACTCCTGACTAGACCAGAAGTCATCCTTCTCCTTACACAGGTGCAAGATGAGTGCAATAAGGCAGCCACCATGTCTCTGTTTAACACAACCTTGGCCAAGCCTGTCTGCTTGGAGGAGTTTGAGCAGATCCAGACCCAGACCTTCACTCAGGTGAGTGGAGGAAGCATGGGGGGGTGAACACATGGAGCAGCTGGCAGGGCTGACAGTGTGTATTAGACAGATGCAGCAGCTGTAGATTGATTCCCTGGAAACAGATGAGCTTTCAAAGGAGACATTGTGGGTGAAGTAGGAAAGAATTTGCATGTGTGTGTCAAATTTATTGGGAATCGGGGAGAATGGGCTGAAAGAGGCATAGCCGCTTGGCATCAGCCAGTGCTGACCATGCTGTTGAACATGTGGCCACACAGGGCTACAGCCCTTCTTTCCTTCTCCTGGTTTCCATGCAGATAACAATCCTGGTTTGCACTCAAAAGTTTCCAGTTTTTTGGTTTTATTTCTCCATCCCTCTAGCTACAAGGCACAAGAGCTTTGATTCTTCCTGAAGCACTCATGGGGGTAATGCTTTCCTACACTCTTGTTCTTTATGTACTTAATTAGATTACTCTGCTTGCAATGCCAGTAGACAGACTAGGACAAAAAATTGCAACTCTGGTAACTCTTGCCAGAAAATCTTAATGCATGCATGCACATGGTACATTTCACACTGGATGTGGCAACGTGGAGTAGCTTGCACAGGGTTACACAGTAAATCAGTGGCAGAGGACATGTGCTGGTCCTCCCCAGTCCCATGCTGTTTCAACTAGGCAGTGCTGTCATCCACTCTGACTGAGGTTGTTTTATTACACACAAACAGCTGCCTGTGGAGTGAAAGTGACACTTGGTGGTATTTTAATAAATTAGAACACTGCAGACTGCTTCTGCCCTTGGTTTCTTCCCCTCTTTTTCCTCACTTGGCAAGAGATGACAACATTCTGTCTTTCACTTGCTCATCATACTGTCTACACAACTTTTTATGAGGGACCCTGACACAGGCAGCCCCAGGGATACTGCTCTATAGAAAAGAGAACAAAAAGGAAACACTGTGTGTAAAAAGAAAGAATAGAGCACTCCTGCTTTTTAATGTCAGGCTTTCTTTTTGTAGGCGCTTTGTCAGTGAAGGAGTTGTATGGCTAAGTTCAGATGCCACATGTGTGTGCATCAATTTGAGGGCTGCTGTTTAGCTGCCACAGCTCTGAAAGAACAGTTACCTTTCACAGTGGAGAAAGTTCCAGCAGTCACAGCTAGCAGCTAACCTTGCCATGCTGCTTTCCCGTCAGCCCTTGAAGGATTACACAGCTTGTTTTATTTCTTTGCCCTAGGTTCAGGTGTTTCTCAAGGATACTTGGATCAGTACTCTAAAGACTGCAGTGAAAAGCAACCTGAAAGATGCAGGCAAAAACTGGTACAACCTGGAACAGAGCCACTGGGATGTCTACCAGATGTCCAAACTGCATAAGCTGATGAAGCACATCCAATTCATCCTTCAGGATTCAGTGCGCTATCTGGTCCAGAACTCGCTGATCAGCTTCACCCAGCTTTTGCTGGATGCTTGCCATTGTATCCTGAGTTGCTCAGAGGACATGGAATGGGGAGTTGACCTCATNGGGGGGGAGGGTGGAAAGAGCAGAAAACTGTAGTGCCATTGTCTTTCTAACTACTGTTTTTGCAAGCGAGCTTTGTGCTGTAGGAGCTTTAGGCTGTGCTGTTCCCCCCAGTCCTCCACCTAACACATTTGCTTGAGTCTGGAAGAATGACAGAGCTGGCTGCTCTGTTAGTACAGATTTCAAGTTGCTGTTAGTGATATGAGGCAGCCCATCAGAACTAAGGCCTGCTATTCTGACATACTGTTCTAAAGATTAGACACTTCTAGCATTCTCGGGGAGCAAATAATTATTACTAGTTTTTTTCTGGAGGGCAGGAAGAAGAATACCAGGAGGCATGGCTGCTTAATTCCATTCTTGGATTAAACCTCAGGAGAAGGATCTGGCCTGGGATCTCTAAAGAATACCAAATTCAGGTTGTCAGAGTGCCTAAAATTTTCTTCCATTGAGTATTTATTTAAGGATTTTTGTCCTTCATGGTGTTAAAAAAAATAAAAAGGATTTAGAAATTGAAAACAAGAAGAAAAGAAAAAAAACCTGTCACTCACATGAGGGCTTTTACCTTGAAATCAGTGTAAGTCTTGACACTGACCTCAGCTGATCCTGAGCCATGCTGGTAACATACAAGATTGGGAGATGCTGAATGTAACTTCTGGAAGGTACATATTAGGAGTATATTGAGAGATGCTGAATGCCCAGTTTGAAGAGCATCTGCAGTTTTCTGTAAAGCAGCTCCAGTTCTCAGCACAAGGTTATGACTTTTGGGGATCCTGGTATGTCCTAATTAACGCTTCCTTCCCCTTTGACAGACAAGGGTTCTCAATGTCTTTACTGGCAAATTTGGAATGCAGCATTTCATACCTCCCTCTGCACGGGACAGTCCTCCTCTCCTCTGCTTTCCTTTCCTGTCCAGTAGGCATTTTAGTATCAGCACCAGAGCAATATAGTTGTGTGCCGTTGTCTCAAAAAGCATCCCTGTTCTTCTTTATCTCTTCCCACTGCAGGCCTCAAAGGAATCCACTCTTTGTAACAGACCTTGTGCTAGACAGCAGTGGTGTTCACTTCAGCCCCCCTGTGGAGAGCTTTGAGAAGTCCCTCACGTCTCTGTTTGATAAAGGAATCCTGGTGACTCACACTGTCCCACAGCTGGAGAAGGTGAACTCTTCTGCATCAACAGTGATACAGTTGTGCAAGTCTTCCCAGTGCATTGCAGCTGGCATAGGTCCCCTAAGCTTTCACTGAGGGAGAAAGTTGCAGAAGTAGGTAGTTGGGAATCTGGTTTAATTAATTTGAGCACAGCACTGTGCTAATGCAGTTCTATTCTGACAAGATTTCTTCAAGCTTTCCAAACCTGTAGCTATTTTATGTGGTCGCTATCTCAGCTTGGATGCTGCAGGTTCTGTGGAGACATGTCCTAAGTAGCCTAGTTGCCCTAAGTGCATGGCAGCCAGTAAAAGCAGACTCATAAAGGAAAGAGCACCTTTTCCAGCGCTGTCAGTCTAGTGCAGATCTCTTTGGCATGTGCATCCTTCTGCCTGATGCTTTGAAAGACCTAGATCATCCTTCTTTGGAGGGGGCAACATAAAACAATTCCTGACACAATGTAGAAGGATGAACTCCATGACTTCCCGAAGATGCCACTAGTGATTGTCTCCCCCCTCTCCTGACGAGGCATGGTTAACTCTGCTGGTCCTGAAAGACCTCTCTCCTTCCTCTTCCAGTATGTGTTGGAGAACATACTCTTCACAGGCACACCCTTGCTGGACTCAGTGGGATTGCACGAACCAGAAGTGGAAGAACTACGTGAGGCTATGTGGTCTGCC
This sequence comes from Aegotheles bennettii, assembly GCA_013398125.1. Lineage (NCBI taxonomy): Eukaryota > Metazoa > Chordata > Aves > Caprimulgiformes > Aegothelidae > Aegotheles > Aegotheles bennettii. Next base: position 107,783 of record VZRW01007704.1, on the reverse strand, counting down.
ATTCAAAAGGCACGGATCCCTCTCCAAGCCTACGCTAAGAGATACGAGAAGTTCTTAGAGCTAAATAACAATGATGTCCAGTACTTCCTAAGGTAAGTGGCTTCTGACAGAGGCACCTCTAACCCAAGCAGCATGTCTTTTCTGAAGCTGTTGTGTGAATGTGCTTGAGAATGCGGGACCTGTTCTGAGACCACAAATGTGCATGAGATGCCTCAGATGTGAGATCAGGCACCCATCATAGGCAGCCTTCAGCCATGGGCAACAGTCTGTGCTTTTAGAGGACACTGGTGGTGGCAGTGAGAATTTCTTCCTGCCTCTGACAGCAGTCACATTCCTGTCATGTTTGTAAGTGTAATTGGAGATATTAATGGCCCTAAAAATGACTCATCCTGTTTGAAAATCCAGTAGCATACTTGACTCTGACCTCCTTCAAATAGCGTCTGCTCAGGCTGATAACGTTCTGTAGAAAGTAATGTTTTCTTTTGTTTCAGCTTCATTGTTTTCACTGCCAAAACTCTTTGCACCTATGCTCTCCTTTAGCCTCTGTTACTTTAATCATCATATTTTAGGCCTCATGTTTTCTCGAAAGAGTGGGAATGAAGCCCCTTTTCCTCTTTTGTTACTCCAGCTTAATCAATTTACAAATCCCATCTGACAAATTCCCGTCTTTTCCCAGAACACACTGAAGTGCCTGCCTTCCCCCAAGGTGCCTCCTGATTTTGCTCTGTTTACACCAGTGATTTCATTTTGTCTCTCACTCTCCTCTTGTCTTACTACCTCTTTCATAGCTTTCTTCCACTTCTTTTCTGCAGCTAAAATATTTTGTGCTCATTCCGCTCCATACCTATTGTGCTCTAAAACCCACTGCAGATCTGAATCTGTCCCTTCCCTTGCTCCCCAGTAATGTTCCTGAGCTACATAGCAGTTCCATGTCTTCTCATGGAGTCAGTGCAGTCAGCCTGGCTTTCTCTGCTTGGTGTTGGTAGCCCTAGCAGTGAAGACACTGAAGGAGAGTCTTCAGTGCAGTCTGGTCTTTACCAGATGGTTAGATGGGCTTTACATGGGATGTCTTTGCTACTATAGCTACTATAGCTTCCCATACTCAGGGAAAACTATATCTTTGGCTGTAAGATCTAGAAGGTAATGGCACCCTCTCAGTCTGTGCTTGCAGAAAGTTGTATACATTCAGATAGATGCGTATTTTAATAACAGTAAACTTACTCATTATTAATTTGGTCTTGATCCCTTGAGTGGACACATCTGGACATCCTATGAACAGCCTGGATGCTCAGATAATCTTAAGGTCTACGTTACCTTTTTTTTTATTGGTGCTTTTATTTACAGAGACTATGAAGAGCAATGTCCATCTGCGCAGGAGGTGATGAGTATAGTAAACACATACTTGTCTGAAAAGGAGAACGTGGACGACACTCTACCTAGTTCTATTGTCATTGGTCCCTTCCATGTCATCACAGAAGGTGTTAAGAAAAATCTGTCTGAAAAATACAAAGTGCTTGCCACTGCCATGTTGGACCTGCTGGCTAAAAATCTCCATTTGCAGGTGCAGAATGTAAGTTGCCTGGTTCAGTAGATGATCTGTCAGTGTCTTGTCTTGCCCTTCTGCTTCTGAACTTGCTGTGTTTGTGAAATAGCCAAAAGATGGCAACTGAAGCCACATTAATGAGGACATTTTAAAGATTGCATCCGAGTGATTATTTTAAAAAATTACTACAGGGGAGATATGCAGACTCAACCGAATCAAGTATTAATTATACGTAGTAAATTATGCTCCTGAAAGCTGTATCTCTAGAGACTAAATTCTTCAACACCCTGACATCTTGTAAAAATGTGTTGGATTGAAAAGATCTGCCTAGTAGTCAACTGGAAGGTCCTTCTGCTTGTTCTGACCATAACTGTAGTATAGACAATTGCATCTGCCAGAGGGTTGTCTAAATCTGTTACTGTCACCATATCAGCTGCGTACCTGTGGTTCCTCTTCCTCTTTTTTTTGGCAGCCACATTCCATTTGAGCTCAAATGAGATGGATGGAGAAAGACCGTGGGAAGGAAAAGTTGGAAAGGGACTGTGTACTCATCATTTAGACCACCTTCACAATGGGAAGTGGGTGGATCATGGCAGGTTTTCCAGTTTGCCCATTAGCAATTGATGACTTCTTGATGGTCTTCTCTCTGCTGTGTCCTCCTACAGATCTGTGATGCCTACAAAGCTGTCAGCTGCAGAATGCATGAGAAACCAAACAACATTGAGGAGCTGGCTGAGCTGCGGGAGTGGATGAAGGGAGTCCCTGAGCAGCTGGCTGTGCAGGAGGTGAGGCATGCTCTCCTTATGGACAGGGGACACCAAGGCAAGGGAGGAGGAAATTTGTCAACGCAGTGTGTGGTGTCTCAGAGGCAGAACTACATTTTTTTTGTTTGGATGTCTTGCATGCAATGCCGTAAGATTCTTGGCTTTGTATGTTTGTAATTACTAAGATTTATATTTTTAAACACACATATCATGAATTTTAATATCTATGCAAAACAAAATAGCAGTTAACAATCTTGCCTGAGAGACTTATGCATGCTTTTTGCTACCTTCATGATCCATTCTGCATTTGTGTACTGAATAGCTGTCTTCTAAAAATGAGTGTTGTTTTCAAGAAGATAATTTCTGCTACCAAATGTTCATATTGCTGTTAATGTATTTCTTCTAATAGGACATTCTAGAGTTGAGTTATTTCAAAGTTATTTGAAGTGTAGGCCTTCTCCCAGCTGAACAAATGGGGAACAAAGGCTTCAAGCTGTAAGCTGACTTGTCCACGTCAAGGAAAGAACCTGGAGGATAACCCAAAACACTCAGTTTCTGTCTGGCAATTTATCCACTAGGTCACACTTCTTTTCATTCATACAGAACAGAGGGCGATGATGGTGTGATCATTCACAGAACAAGGGGCTGTAAATCCATTCCCACTGTTCACACAGCAGAGAAGCAGCCTACATCACATTAAGCTTGTGTGACTAACGCCCTTCAAAGGCACCTCATGAAAATGAGGTATACACCACAGAGTTGGAATCAGTATTGTCTAAAAGTGTCTAATTTTCATCTCTTTCTCTCACCCGGTGCAGGAACTGATTTGTGAAGTCATGGAAGATTACAAGGTCATGGAGGAATTCCTCTACAATCTTACTGAAGAAGATTTCAGTGACAAGTGAGCACAAGGCATTTCTCCCACTGTCAAAGTGGAACACTTTGCAGCAATTACCATTCTCAGTGCTTTAGGGGCTGTGTGTCTATCAAGGGCTCCAGCAGAACTCTTCAGTGCCTCTCAGGCTATATGAGCACTGAATTCTTGAAATGAAGTTTATAGAGTAGAAGTGTGGGTTCATGCTGCCTTCTGGCCTGGGGCAAGACAAACTGGTAGCTATTAACCTGTTTAATGTATTTAAGCTCTTTTCTGTCATTTCTTTTTTGGTTTGTTTTTTTGGTGGTGGTTTGGTTTTTTGTTTGTTTGTTTGAGACATTTGCAAAGTCTGGAAGTGCCCAGGTTACTCTGTGTCTGAAACTGAATGAACACTTCCAAGATAGGAACACTCCCAGGGTTTTCTTAGGACTAGGAAGGAACATGAACCCTGTATTGTTACTGCATTTGTTTTCCATGCAGTCTCCTCTTTGTTTTATCTTTGGCTATGTCATTTAGATGCCTCAGTAGCAGTGTCAGCTCACAAACACAGCTACACAGCTTCTAAAGTCAGCTCAGCCCTGGAAGCACCTCTCGTATGACATGGACTTGGTCCAGTGTGTCTGCAAGCTGAGTGAATCTCTGCAGAGTGCTTCTGAAACAGGAAACATGGGATGCACAGTGCAAAAAGCCCACAGAAGCTGCAGGAAAGCAGCTCAGCTCTAGGACAACTTAGCTCAGGTGTAGCTGAATGCCCGCTGACCAGACGGGACACAGGCAGAACAAGTAGGAGATTGCTGTGTCCCCAGGCACTGGGAGGGACCTCGAATGTAATGCTGCAAGGCTGGCATCTGGCATTGCACACAGGCTGGCAGGTCCAAAGTGGAGAAATGGGTGGGCTGCGGCTGAGCAAGAACCAAGACACCTGACTTGGCATGAGCAGCCTCTTTGTGCAGCCTTTCCTGTGTCTGCACAGCACTCCCCAGCACATGCTGCTGAAGCTTTGCTGTCCAGGGCTCCAGTGTGCCTGGGTTACCCTGGCCCCTCACTGCCCTGCTTAACAGGAGACTAGCTTTGTCAGTAGCCCTGAAAAGCCACAAGCCAAGACTCTGACCCTATTTTTTTCAGTTCCTTGTGAATACATTCAAAGACAGGCATTCCCTCTGGATGCCAACTGTTATTTTGCTGTCTCCTAGCTTTTCAGCATACTGGATTTGTTCCTTTTAAAAAGGCCCTCCACTCTCCCCAGCCCTCTCCAATTGAATAGCCTGGTCACAAGGACTGCATATCAACAAGACAAGCTGGAAGAAAATGTTTTGTTGAAACCACATGTGTTTCTGTTGTTGTAAAGCTTCCTTGTTTGGTAGGAGTTGGCTTTCTCATACTGTTATTTTCAGCACTTCAAGCATATGCTCAAAAAGCTTCTCTCTGTCTCAGCTTTTTTTTTGCTTTTTTTGCTTTTTTTTGTTTGTTTTGTTATATCATGTGAGTGCAGGTGGGCTGCAAGTTACTGGCCGCTGAAAATAGCTATGGAAACTGAGTCCATTCAGCTCCAGCACCTGGAGGATGAAGACAGATTTTACAAAATCCAGGTCATAGATCAAAATGGCTTTCAAGACAAACTGGAAGAGATGGAGGTATTAAGCCCCTGACAATAAGCTGTCCAGAGAAGGGGAGCTTGAAGCTCTTGTGGTCAGCCAGGAGGGAAACTTTCAGATGAGATTTTAGTCAGATGAGTTTTTAGGTCAATGTATTGTTGGACCAAAAATTATCAAACTCCCCCCTGTTTTTTATTGGAAGTTGGGCTTTTGATTAAGAGTTTCATTTTTGTGTGGAAGACAATACTCTGCAGAAATACTGATTTTTCACTGGGAAGATGTTCATCGAGATATATATATCCCGATTCTAGGTGCTTGGGCAACACGTGTGCTTCCTTTTTCTTTTTGTGTACTCTGTTCCCCACAGAGCATCTTCCATGATGTGCTGCCATCAAGGGGCAAAAAATACAGTGTTCAGTCATGGAATTCATCTCATGTGAAAGACCCTGAAACAATAGCAGAGTTTTGGAGCCGAGATACCTCTGGTTTCTGCTGAAAGTTTGAATTTTATTTTTCACCAGAAACTCTTAAATAGAGGGGAAAAAAAAACTATATTGGAAAGGCTGTAATCAGTGACAGGTTATCTTGGAAATAGTCTCCCAAAATGATAGTGCCCCAACACCGGATGTAAAAAAAACAAAAACAAATCAAACAAACAAAACCAAGCCAACAAAACAGAAAAGTTATTAGAGAAGCTGTGGGTGTATGTTGTTAAACAATTCTTGGAAACAGAGTGACCTAGTAGAGCTATTGTTTCCTCTTTACTGTTTCCATAACTAATGACAGTATAAATTCAGCAGCAAGAAATTTGGGCACAGGCTCATTGCTCCTACTCCTTAGGGATTAACTATTGTCTCAAAGACAAAAAGCAGCTGGTCATCACAGTTACACTTTCAAACACCTAACCAGTGGTTGTTGCTTCTTCTCACCACTTTGATTGTTGTCTAAACAGAAATGGAATTGGACTAGGGGAGGTGAAATTGTGAGCATAAAAATCTTGCCTTTGAATGTAACAAAAAGCACACCAGCAAGCTGAGATCTCCAGAGACACCACTCAGCCTTGGAGCCAGACCTCATGCCTGCTTTTTCTCTTTCAGCTGACTGTAGGTGGATTTTCCATCCAGGCAGATGTTAACCAAGCCCATGAGTTGGCTAAGAAAGCAAGGCAGGTCAGGAAGCAGCAGAAGGAGCTTCAGAATTTGGCAGTTCTCTACAACAACAGGGAAAGAATCTTTGGGATGAAAGTTACTAATGTAAGTGTCAGGTCCTGTACCTACAGGACCCTAATCTTCATTGGGCCTTCTGGGTGGTAGGCAGATCAAGTAACAAGGTACAGTTCCCCATAAAGGAAACCTTCATGCTCTTTCAGTTTATCTGATGAACTGCTCCACAGTTCTGTAGAGTGACCACACTACTCTGTCACCCCACTGTGCTGCAGAAGAGCTGATCCCAGGCAAATGTGCAGGGCTGTTTGTAGGCCTGATATTGCCACTCCTGTGAGAGGCTTCGGGTGCCCACACTCAGATCTGAGTGATGTTAATGAGAAGGGATTGGATGGGGAAGGTCTTGAAGCAGCAGTTATAATGCACCAATTTCTCTAAGGCTGTTGCTGCAGTTATATAGAAGTGGATGGGAGTGGTTGCACAGTGGTGTGCAGGCAGCTGGCTGGGCTCAGAGTGTGGCATGTTCTCCTAAGGCAAGAGTTGATATAGTTGCAAACACTCATATTGCCTGTAGCTGTTCAGCTGCCAATGAATCATGGTCATCCACATCCAGCCTCATCCAGCTGCAGAGTAGAAGTGAAGTTCACATGATCCTTTCCTACCTCTCAGTGTATGGTTACTTCTCCTTCACTGCAAGAAGCCACACTGATTGTGTGTAGAATGCCCATCAAAATCTCCTCATTCTGCAGCAGAGCATTTGTAGAGGCAGGTGAAGAGAGTGCTTTCCATGCTAGACACAAGGTGCAGGCACAGCGCCACTGGATGCATTTGGGCCTAAGTGTGTAAAGCCCAGCTCTGCCAGTTGCTCTCTCTTGAAATCTACATTGTAGTCTCAGGAGAAGGTAGTCTGATACATCCTCTTGAAGTAAACATTTTCTCATTGCTCGCTTGAGATTCAAAAAAGAATTGTGCTTTTTCTTGGCCTTTTGACATGCGAGCTGTTGTCCAGAGGAGAATGTGCTTGTTGCTTATGCTTGCTTTTTCTCTCTTTCCAAAGTACGGTAAGCTGTCCAGGATGGTTAAGGACTTCCAGCCATACTATGATCTCTGGACTACAGTGTCAGACTGGATGCAGTGGTCCGAGAGCTGGATGAATGATCCTCTCCTGGAAATTGAGGCTGAGCAGCTAGAAAAGAATGTCAGCGACTCTTTTAAGACAATGCAGAGATGCGTGAGGCAGTTCAAGGATTCCCCAGGTAGATATGCAGTCTGGGGATAGGAAGTTGGTGCATATCAGCATTTTGATGGAAGGCATGTCACAGAGTGCTCCAAACAGAGACTGTCAGGATGTCACATGGATGTGTTGTGTGTATCAGAGCCAGCTGAGAAAATGCTAGCAAAGTTATTTCCCACTTTTTTTTTTTTCTGGAACTATGATGATTCACATCTAGATGCTAGTTTGCTGCTTCAAGTACCAGTTTGGCATGGAAGCAACCAGGCTGCAAATCCCTTTTATACCTAAATCCCAAGACTGTACTGAGATAAAAGCCGCCCTCTGGTGTTGCAGTTAACATTTACTCATTTCTATAAAGTAAAATAATCCAGCCTAGTCATAGAGAATTACTCTATCACCCTGTGGCTAGACATGTGGGTTTAAGCAAGTCAGACAGCAAAGGAACTTGAATTTGGGTCCTCCAGGTGCTGTTTTCTTGGCCAATCTTATTTTCTATATTGGCAAATGTTGTGGTTTAACTTCAGCCAGCAGTTAAGCACCACATGGCTGCTCACTCACTCCCAGTGGGATGGGGGAGAGAATAGAGGAGAAAAAATGAAAACTCGTGGGTTGAGATACAGACAGTTTAATGGGACAGAAAAGGAAGGAGAGATAATAATAATGATGATAATAATACAGGAATATACAAAACAAGTGATGCACAATACAATTTCTCACCACCTGCTGACCAATGCCCAGCCAGTCCCCAAGCCATGGTGCCCCCTGGCCAAGTCCTCCCAGTTTATATACTGGGCATGACATTGCATGGTATGGAGTGCCACTTTGGCTGTCCTTGCTGTGTCCTCTCCTGGCTTTTTATGCACTCCCAACCCCCACTGGCAGGGCAGTATGAGGAGCTGAAGAATCTGACTTAGATTAAACTCTGCTTAGCCACAACTAAAACATCAGTGTGTTATCAACATTATTCTCATCCTAAACCCAAAACACAGCACTATACCAGCTACTAGGAAGAAAATTAACTTTTTTCCAGCCGAAACTAGGACAGCCAATGAATTTAATGGAAAGCAAGAAGAAATTTTGATTTGGTTATGAATAAAATGAAATTGCAAGATCTGGAAATTATTTGTGGAATTATAATAACAGTTTTCTTTCCTGCCTGAATGTGTATGAAGTTTAGATGATCATATCCAGCCCTTGCAATTCACGTGAAGGTCTTTTAATCATGGCTTCTAGTATAGCTGGAATTGAGACTACTTCAGTTACAGCTTAACTTCCCATTCCATGATTCTCAGAGATGCGTTGGTCATTCTTTAGAGCTAATTCTAAAATCTCCTGCCAGATGGCTTAGATTGAAATATATTTTGCAGTGGGAGATTTTTGATTCATCCTTTTTAACTTGAACTCGCTCTAAAACAATGCCGTGAATCAGCCCCAATGGAGGAGGTGATGAGTGGATGTATGAGTAACTATGAATCATTATGGTAAACAGAAATACTAAGAATACCTGCTCATACTCATTACAATATTCCCTGGCACCTGGTAAAATACATGCATCGTCCCCAAGCCTGCCTTGTCTTTGCAAGCCCCCCAGTAGGCAGTGTGGGGAGGTCACATCCTTGCTGAGAGTGTGCAGTGTGACCACGCAGGGTGTGATAAAGGAGGCACATGCTGGAGACAGATTTGGGAAAGGAAAACAAGTCCTATGTTCTTTGCCTGTCCATTGCTTTACTTGCAATAGCACGAGTGGAAAAAGGGCAGGATGTGAACAGTGCAGAGACGTGGGCTTGCAGGACACCCTCAGAGGGCAAAGCCTTGACTCCATCCTTCCTATGAGGCAGAGGTACCTTTGGCTCTAGTGTGGCCATAGGCTGGCAGGGCCACTCCCACATGCTTTCCATTGCCATAGCTGGCTGTGATCCTAGCCTACTTCTAGCTCCTATATATAGTGTCCATCTTCTGTTTAGTATGGCCTGAGCTGAGGTGTGAGATAACTCGCAGCCCAATCTTGTTAAGGAAGTAAAGATCTTTGGAATGATGACTGGCTCTTCTAAAATATCTGTTGGCAGATGGGGCTTCATCATGCTTGGGCCCGTATTAAGAAATTAAATTTATTTGCTTCCTGTCTTCTGGTGAGCTCTAGACTAAGGCACGCTTCTGCTTAGCATGGACTTGCCTGTAAGACTTCTGGCTGATAGGCAGGTCTGCTTCTGGGAGTGGACATTTGTTAGTCACTTTGTAGAGAGAGCCTTTGTGCCCTCATTACTTCAGCCTGCATTGTCCAGTGCCTTCTCCTGCTGCCTACTTACCCCATACCATGTGTCTACAAACACATCAGGCTTTAGAAAACTTCTAGGAAGACCCTTAAGGCAACTTTCTCACATACTGTTGTTGCTGATGTTCTGTTTCTCTCCCTGAAAGTCTGCCAGGGTGTGGCCATGGAGTTTCGAGATAAGATTGAAGAATTCAGACAATACATCCCCTTAATTCAAGGGCTGCGCAATCCTGGAATGAGAAACAGGCACTGGGAGATGCTGTCGGAAGATATCAACATCGATGTCAAGCTGGAACCCAGTCTGACAGTTGGTTACTGCTTGGACATGAACCTGCTGGACCATATTGAGAGCATTACCAAAGTAGCTGAGATAGCTGGCAAGGAATACGCCATTGAGAATGTGAGGAGAAAGGGGCTTGCTGTGTCTTTGGTTGCTTCTCAGATATGTTTCTGTTGAGCAGGCAGTCATTGCCTTGGGTCATGTTCCTGTTGTTCCAGAGCATTAGACACATTCTGCAGCTCAAGTGAAAAGGCTGCTGCCCTCAGAGAGGGGAGCAATGGCCATGCAGCTGAGTTCACACACTAGAAGTCATCATTTTGCCTTGCATAGAATTTACAATTGTAGCATAACAATGCTGCCTGATGGTTATGCTGATCCACTGGTTGGGTCTCACACCTCGCTGTGGGATTAATGACTGTTTAAGTTAAAATAAATTGATTGTCTGCATTCTGCCATTGGAATATTGTGTCAGGGAGATTAGCTGTGCCTGGAACCGGAGGTGGCAAATCCTTTAACACAGTAAACACGTGCAGGGAGGACTTGCTGGCTCTGGAGATTTATAGGTTAGATAGTCTTTCAGCTCCAGTTCACCAGTTCAGATGTGACCTATAGTGGTCTTGGTTGAAAGTCATTATATTCTGGCAGCTTTGGTTCTTTGAAATCTCAGGTGAGTTCCCAATGATAGCTACCCCTTTCACAAAGCTATCATTAATCATAATCATTAATAGGCACTTTACTGGCAGCCTCTGTGCATCTGGTAGTATAAATGGGCCTGGAGATGAAATTGCCCATTTTTCCCCTCAAGGTTTTCCTTTCAGGGCAGCATTGGGGTGTGGAGTCCAAGGGCAATGCTTTTGCTGTGTGTCATGCATTAAATACGCAGCTGCAGTTTCCAGTGGAATCCAAGAACAAAAATCTGTCACTTGCTAGAGAGGGGCATTATGAGAGTTGTGGAAGCTGGGATAACCATTGTGCAGGGTGTATCTGAACATTAAATTGCTTGTCCCTCTGTTCCAGGCACTCAACAAGATGGAAAGTGAATGGAACTCTGTTTTATTTACTGTGATGCTTTACAAAGACACAAATACCTTTATTCTGAAAAACACCGATGAAGCTTCTCAGCTCCTAGATGATCACATTGCCATGGTTCAGAGCATGTCCTTCTCACCGTTCAAGAAACCTTTTGAGGAAAGAATGAACACATGGGAAAATAAGCTGAAGATGACACAGGTATTGGTTTCTTGCCTGCGCACAAGTGGTGAAGGCAGGCAACTGGGCTGTGCCCTAAGGCAGTAGGTGACATGGGAGAATTCAGTTATTTACTGTGTAGTTTTGACTGTGATGTTGTCCATGTTTTCACCCTGCCTTTCCTATGCCTTCTTTTGATTGCATTCATTCCTGTCACTAAAGGCCCAGGAACCCCTTCTGGGGAGTGATTTACCAGGGCTGGCTGATGGAGTGTGGCAAGCACCGTTGTCTGTATCACTGGAAAACCTCACCTCTTGCTAGGTCGAGTGGCTGCCTGTGCTCAGGGAATGGTAGATAGCACCATGTGACTAAGGCAGTCTGAAAGGGAATCAAACACTTGAGCTGCTTTGGGCAGGTTCCCCATACCTTCCAACCTCCCATGCCTGAAAATGACAGAGGAGGATGTTCTTCCAACCTAATTCTGTTGCTCCTTTGGTTGCCTGACAAACAGGGTTTCCTGTCTGGTGTCTTACTGAAATGTTTAGCTTTTCCTTCATTCTCTTAATTCAAAGTGTTATTCAAAGATCTTTTTGTGGATTATTCTGTAGGCAAGGCTGGGGCTTAGGTACATCAGGCAGGAGAGAATTGCAGAGTCTGGCATATTTTATTTGTCATTCTTCCCCATAAAATAAAATCCCCAATTTAGCACAGTGTCAGCACACAGTATCTTGTGTGAAATACAGAAACACTAGACACAGAAATTTGACCTAGCATCACAAAGCCTCTTTGAGCTCGAGTATTGGTTTACACATCTTTCTAAGCTACCCCCATTAAACTAGTGGGTGTTGATTCTGATGCCTGCTGACAACAGTTAGCAAAGGGGATTGCTAGGAAATTGCAAGGAAATTGTTAATTATTTGGGAAGGAAATTCCAGCTCCTGACACTGCAGGTAGATTTTAGAATTGTGGAAAATCTAAGTTGCAGCATTACTTCCTTTTTTTATTCTTCTTTTTTTTAAAAACCCATTCTGGTGCACAGTTTGAATGGTTTTGTTGAACAGATTTGTAGCATGGTGTCCTGATATGCTCTTCTTGCTTCCCACTAGGATGTCCTGGAGGAATGGCTGAACTGCCAGCGCTCCTGGCTCTACTTGGAACCCATCTTTAGGTCAGAGGACATCAAAAGGCAGCTCCCATTGGAAAGTGAGCGCTATCAGGCCATGGATAGGGATTGGAGGAACATCATGAAAGATGCTAATGAAAACCCTGAGGTGTGTACCTTGGTGAAAGCTAGTGTAGGTATCCCTGACTCCTTGGAGCTGTGCTCACACAGGGACTGCCTTTGAGTTGTTGTTTTTGTAATGCTCTGGGCATGAGCAGCACTGTATAAACCACGCAGCCTTGCCCAGGGTGGGGTGCTAGATGTCTTCTTTCGGAACTTGACCTTTTGTTCTGGTGTAAAAACAGACACAGTCATTCCCTGTGATACCTTGCACCAAGCTGTCCACCCCACCAGGTACCTTCTCCTCAGCACACAAGCTCCCTATCTTCTATGACTCTTGTAACCAGCCCTGCTGTAATCCTAATCCACAAATTAACTCCTTCAATTCCTCTTCTATAACGACTCTTAAGATCTTTAGAGCCACTGTTTTGGCCTGTTTCTGTGTCCTGGTAGCAATGCTCTTCCCTCTTCTGTTCTCCAGTCTCCACTTCCCAGGGCTCCATCACCACTTGTATTTCACATTATAAATGTTGATACTTAGGGGAACCCAGAAATGTGTTTGTCACATCCGTAAGTGCCGTTTCCCCTCCTTGCCCACAAAGCTCACACTTTTCCAGATCCCTGTGAAAGTACTCCTGTGAATGAGTCATTTAAATCCCATCACTAATATCACTGGGCAACCCAGCTACCTCCACTGCCTCATCTCCCACATGCTCAGAACACTGATGCTTCCTCCGTTCTCCATCCTGTTTATAGGTGATTTCTTTGTGCCCTGATCCTACACTACTAGAAAGGCTGCGAAAATGTAATGAACTACTCGAACTTGTGCAGAAAGGGCTGAGTGAATATCTGGAGACCAAGAGAGGCGCTTTTCCCAGGTAACTGCAAATTTCAGTGGGCTGGATCACTCTCCCTGGTTCAGAAAATATGAAAGGAGAGGCTCGCTGCGGTTCACTCTGCCAAGAAAGAGCAAAACAGTCTAAGCTTAGGATATTGTCATGAGACTGCAAACATAAGCAAGGCTGCGCCTTTCAATGCTGCCATCTGATGGGGAGAAAACAGGCAGACAGAAATGTTGCAAGTTAAGGGCAGTCTGGTAGCATCATTGTGTATCTGTGCCTCATGATTTGCCTAGAAAGGATGGGGTAAAATGAAAACCTCCATGTAAATCTATCTGTTAGTCCTGAAGGAATACTTATATTCTTTGATACTCATTTAAATCCAGTTTGCATGGGAATAACTGTCTTCTGCAGATGGAGAAGTCTCTCCTACATCAGTGAGGAGACACAAACAGTGTCTCCAGCGATAGGCTTGTTCCTCATCTTACCAGGACTCAAACCCTGATGTTGCAGTGAAAAGAGCCTCCCCTCATGCCTCTCTCTGTGTTTCTAGGTTTTACTTCCTTTCAGATGATGAGCTGCTGGAAATACTGTCTCAGACAAAAGACCCCACTGCTGTACAACCTCACCTCCGCAAATGCTTTGAGAACATTGCACAGGTAGGCAGGGCAAGCACCCTAGTGGCTTGGGCCACCTTTGGAAAGCTGGTGTCATGCAAACTTGGAGGCATGCTGAGATCTGGAGGACTGTTCACATTCTGCTCTGTGGAATGTATCTCCTGGGATCCTGTAACTGTACGTAGGCATTGCAAGGTGCTGCCTGCCCTGGAGTGGGATTCAAGCAACCTCACTTTAGACATTTCAAATCCACACGTCTGCCTATGGACTGGGCATCCTCAGTTGCCTTTAAGACAATGAGGGGGAAATAGGCATCTGCGAAGGGCAACTTGCAGAGGCCAAGTTACTTAGCTGCCTACTTGCAGGCACTTGGTTAAGATGGAATTCGACTCTTGCTGACAGCCTCAGGAGGGACAAGAAGTGAACAAGCCTGAACTGAATTAAGCTTCTGCCTTCATCCCTACTTAGGGGCCAGGGTTAACCCAGCTATTTTTCTGCTTTATTATTCCTAATAGACTTCAGACTCCACGGCTAGTCACAGCTCACGCTACCACAATACTCAGACACTAAAACCAATCTCCTAGTCATTAGCTTGGGAAAATAGAAAGGAAATTGAACTGGAAACCTGGTGAAAGCCATTGGAATAAATAAAGGGACTTGCAGTGATATACCAGGGCATTGGAGAAGCTGTTAAAATTTTACACTTAAAACCAGGCACTGTGACCTCAAGGGAAATATTTGAATCTACAGAATTGAACAGGAGTGAAGAGTTTGAATTCTAGACAGAGAGTGAGAAATGTTCATCCTACCTGTAATTTGATTTGCTTCACTCAAGTTAAACCAACGATGTGAATCTCTTGTTCTCATACAGTCATCTTTCATTTTTTGAAGAGGTCATTTTGCACATCTGTCACACGCTCGATTATCACTATTGACAACCAAGTTTGGCACCAGATTTTTAGTGAGCATACACCACTGCAGCCTGGCTGTTCCTCAGTGGCAGGAAGGCACGGCTGGAAAGGAGATCCTCCATTCACATCTCCTGTTGCACTTTTTCCATTAGCTACTGTTCCAGGAGGACCTACAGATCACACACATGTACTCTGCTGAAGGAGAAGAGGTGAAGCTGTCCATTCCCATCTATCCCACTGAAAATGTGGAGGACTGGCTGCTGGAAGTTGAGAAATCCATGAAGGCCAGCATACGGGACAACATAGAGAGATCAATTAGTGTTTATCCAGAGGTAAGAGGGTTTTATCACAAACTGGCAGGTCTCTGATGTCTCGGTTCCAGGCTTGCCATAGAGGTCACCAGTGATGAGGATGATGAATTTGTGACATAGTTTTAAAATACAAACTTTAATCCAACTATATGTGACTCAAGTGCAGAATGTGCAGTTGAGCAAGCAGCTCATGGTCCAGAAGAATGCAAAGCCTGCATACTCACTTCCCAGCCACAGAACACATCCCTGTGTGATAGAGCAACCCTGTATGAATCCATTTCTATTCCTTTTTCCAGGTAACTTCCTCTTCAGAGGAATCTACCCTCTTTCGTCTTCTTCAGCTCTCATGTCACACACTGTGTTTGGGGCTCATAAAGGCAACCAAGACACTGTGAACTGTTAGTTTCAGTCAATGCGTCAGAAGATGCATCTTGACTCTGGCTTCCGTGTAAAAGCTATACTGGTAGAAAATGTAAATTTTTATTTGTTTGGGTCTAGAGAGGGAGAAAGGCTGAAAAAAGAAAAGGCCTCAGGTATTTCTGTTCCTGTTTTCTACTCCATTTGAATCTAGGAAAGTTAGTACAGGCCAGATGAGGGGAAACGTTCTTTTGGGTCTCACAGATTCATGTCATAGCAAGGAGATGTAGAAATAAATTTTTTTAAAAATCATTGTCTTACCACCTCTCTTTTTCTCCCCCCCCTTTTTTAAGACTCCACGTACTACATGGGTCTTGCAATGGCCCGGCCAAGTGGTCATTGCTGGCTGCCAGATTTTCTGGACAAAGGAAGTGTCTGAAGCACTGGAAGCTGGAGATTTGTCCAGCAGGCTTTTCCCACAGCTGAGTGCTCAGGTATGAAAATGAATGTAAGGGTGAGATTTTGCCAGCTGGACACTTTTCAATCATCAGAACTTAGACAGCTTATAGATACAGCCAGGACAATACTGTAGGAGAAACAGAGATGCAGTCCTGCATAGCACAGCTCAAACACAAGTAAAAAATGCCAGCTCTGAGCCAGCCCTGAGCAGTATTTGCTTTCTGAGCAGTCATTTGTATCTCTGACAAGAGAAGAGGCAAAAGTTGCCTGGACACAGCCTGTGATCTGGGCTTAGCATGCCATAAGTTTGATTGCATTGTGTTAGTACAGCCTGAGTCTTCAGGATACAGATTGCTTCAGAGTACTTTCTTTTCCTTACCCAGCTGGGTGATTTGGTTGCCCTGGTCCGTGGAAAATTGTCTAAGATGCAGCGAGCAGTGTTGTCAGCTCTTATTGTAATTGAGGTCCATGCCAAGGATGTTGCGGCAAAGCTGATTGAGGAGAACGTGACAAGCATGAATGATTTCGAGTGGATCTCCCAGCTCAGGTAGAGACCATAACTGGTGAACCTCACCTGGCATCCCTGGTTAGGCTTCATTCTCCTTACCCGTCAGCTATGTCCATGACACATGGGAACAAGAGTTTGTGTAGTCTCTAAGCAGTATTCCTGAGTTGCCTCTAACATTCCTACAAGGAGTGGGATTGAAGTCTGCTAAGGATGCCAGGTCTAAGGCATCTGAGACAGACCTAGTTTTGATGGCATCCACTTTGGCAATACAGACTAAGCCCTACCATAGTGTTTCACAGCCTCACTGTGAAAGGGCACACGTCCTGCTCAGGAAGGGGTGTGATGTTTGACCTAATTTCAGGTCCTGTGAGAAGTCTTGTCCACCCTGTTGTATTACCTTATACTTTCTTCCTGCAAGAGGGAAATTCTGTGACATGCTCATCTCCAAACCTGCAGGCTGTAGTCTTATGAGCTGCTGTGTTGGCTGCCAGCCAGTGTTTATCTTTCTGATGTCGTGTTTGCTCCCCGTTAGATACTACTGGACAAGGAGGGACCTGTACATCAGAGCTGTCAATGCTGAATTTCTCTACGGCTATGAATACCTGGGCAACAGTGGCCGTCTGGTTATCACACCCCTCACTGACAGGTAATGAGATTGTTTTCAGGGTAAGAAGTGTATGATTTTTTTAGTATTATTTTTCTGGATGAGCCAGTCTCATTTGGGATTAAACCAAGGTCCTGACCGTGCTGGTCTTACTGCTTAATGTATGTAAATAGAAACCATTTGTACAGAAAGGACTACCTGAGACAAGAGCATAGGAACACCCTGACATTGGTTCTACTGTATTCCTAGTGATTGTGCTCAGACTGATTGCTTTCCCTGTCTTGATTATTAATGTAGTGTTCTGAGTCATATAAAATGCCCACCTGATAGCTAAGGAGCTCTTTTACAAAGCCATATATAGGGGCATCTAATGCTCTAGGTTATGCAGCAGCAATAATAGTTACACCCTTTTACAACTCCTTTTTCTGGAGGGTGAATTTGTAGCCAGTGGCAGAAGGATTTATCCATGCAGGCCCCCATGAATACTAATCATGGCCACATAGCTAACTCCTTTGCAGAGTGCTGCATATCTAAGCAGTTCTGCAGAATAATAAAGGATGGATTCCCACCTGTCTCCAGCTGGATAGATCATATGTCTCCCTTACTGAAATCAGTAGTAGAAATGCTTTTCATCATCTGGTCTCTTCTTTGTTGTAGGTGTTATCTGACACTTACAGGAGCTCTGCACCTGAAATTTGGAGGAGCACCGGCAGGACCAGCAGGAACAGGCAAAACAGAAACAACAAAAGACCTGGGGAAAGCACTAGCAATCCAAACTGTAGTGTTCAACTGCTCCGACCAGCTTGACTTTATGGCAATGGGAAAGTTTTTCAAGGGACTGGCCAGGTACAATGAAATGCTGCATGTAATTTTGAGGAGTGGGTAGGATGCAGAGTTGCTGGCCACTGGGCATTGGTGGGTATTTTTCATGGCAGCCCAGAAGAAAAAACAAAGCCCTCGTGAGGAGGTTACTGTGTTCCAGATTGAGCAAAGTTACAAAATTCCTGACAGAATGGAGGGACAGTTGAGCCATTTATTTTTTTTTTTTTTTAAAAAGGATAAAAAGAGGTCCTTTTCATTTAAGGCAAAATTAGAATGCTTTGCACCAATCCACTATTAGACACCTGTGCAAATGTTTGCAGCTCTGGCCTTTGTTTTAATATCATACGCTTTGGACTGAAATTCAGCCCACAAGCTCCTTAATCTTAAGAAGGAGAGAATCTGCTGAGTGTATCCAGAATTGAGGAGCCAAGAGACAACGCTCTAAGCCCTGAGGGATCCTCTCAGAGAAGCTTGTCTCTTCTCTACATTTCAAACAGAGCTGGTCCAATTAGTCTGTTGCACACTGGTGAATCTGAATTAGTTACTTCAACAAAAGCTGAGACTCTTTTCTCAGATGTTTTCTTTCTAAAGAAGTAATTTAACTAAGTAATTTAACTTCTTTCTTCAACCATGCCTTATGGGAAGATCATCATCCTCATATACATGCTTCCAGCTTTATGCATATTCTTCCAAGCTTTGAAAAATGGACCTAGGAGATGTCTAAATTGTATCTGCTACACTCACAGCTCAGGTACAAAACAGGAATTCGGTGTGACATCTCTTTCAAGCCCAAATCTGTAACATGCAGAATTTGTCCCAGGCTGTAGGATCAGACATTGCCAGGGGCTTGCAGGGACCATGCCTCTCCTTATTCATCACATGGCTTGGGGTGTGTAGTCGGGGTGAGGGGCTGCAGCCCCTTCCACTGTACCAGTACACTGTGGCTGTGTCACTACCTGCTGTGGGACGTTAGGGGCCTTTTAGGTTCACTTCTTGTGAACTCTGTCTCTGTGCTGCCTCTCCAGTATGAGGATTTATAATTTCTGGATCTAGGTGACTGTAAGTTTGCTCCTGTGTGTTGCTCCTGACTCCCCTCGTTTTTCCTTCCTTGCCCAGCTCTGGCGCATGGGCTTGCTTTGACGAGTTCAACCGCATTGATATCGAGGTGCTGTCTGTGGTGGCCCAGCAGATCACAACCATTCAGAAAGCACAGCAGCAGAGGGTATGTAATGAACATGTGAATGCAAAGGCACACAAAAAAATCTCCACTTCAGCTTATCTAGGCAAGTCGTTGTCTTTGCATACATCTTCACAGAGGACCAGCTTTGCTGCTCAGGGCAACTCAAACAGACATCCTTGTGCTTGAAGAGGCATAAGTAATGCCCTAGTTGAGAACATCACATCAGGCCATTACACAGTCAGATTCTGGGTGGGTTTTGTCACCTCACCCTGGTCTGTGCCACGGTTGCCCACACTCTCACAGACTGAAGGATGTCTCAGCTTGAGCTGCAGTGCCAACAGACTTTGGTGTGGGAGACACTCCAATACAGATCCACTGAACTGATACAAATAAGAGCTGTGATAAAGGCAGACAGCATTCTGCCATGAGTTGCTCAGCACCACATTTGTCGAAATGTGTTATCCAAGCTTTAGTGGATTCACAAAACCCAATATGTGCAGAAAAATACATACTCATGCATACACAGAGTTGCAATGTAAAGTGAATCGTTTGCTTTATATGGAGACTCAGCTGTCAGCCAGTCTAGCAGCCAGCCTCTGCTTTGCTCTCTGGAGACTCAGAGGGGTTAAGACCTGAATCTCCTTGACTTTAGCTTGGAATTAGAAACTTGCTCTCTGTGAATTCTTCTGCATTACTTTATCCCCCCTCTGAAATTACTACCTACACACCTTTAAAAAGGATTTAGGTTTCTCTTTGCCCTCTCCACCATGAATTAATTCAGGTCCAAACTCTACTGCAGAATAAATGGAAAGATGTTTGTTTATAGCTGAAGGGATAGAAGTCTGTTCAAGAGCCAAAAAAAAATTATATCCTATCAGTAAATCTTCCATGAGCACAGTTTCTTAAACAGGGAAATACTTTGTTCGTAATACTGGATTCCTGCAGTGGGACCAGATTGAATCACTACAGTTGTGGGCAGCTGTGTGTTTCTGTGCTTAATAATGTAACTACTGAAAACCAATGTTTCCCTCTTGGAAGATTCTGCTGCATTATCTAAATTGCAGGTCAGGTTCTGTTCTTTAAGGTTGATTATATTTTTAATTTTCTAGGTGGATCGCTTCATGTTTGAAGGCACAGAGATCCCACTGGTCCCCTCCTGTGCAGTCTTCATCACAATGAACCCAGGGTATGCTGGGCGTACTGAACTGCCTGATAACTTGAAGGTAAGGAGGGCAGACTGCATAGACAAGAAGAAGAGGGGTGATACAGGTGCTGGATGCTACCCAGACCACCAGTGTGTCCGTGACAAGGGTTAGGATGTGATGGTTTTGGAAAGTTTCTAGGATCATTTTTAGATTTGAATCTCATCTGTAAGCAAATGGCACTCCTCAGGTTGCAGTCTGACAGGTGCCAGGCACACTCATGCTGTGTCCTCTGAACAGTCTGTGATAGATACTCAGCCTTTTGAGTCTGCTGGAAAAAGCAAGAAACAACAGTGTTTTGATCTTGGGATGGAACTGTACGTTTCAGGCTCTCTTTCGTCCTGTGGCTATGATGGTCCCAGATTACTCCATGATTGCCGAGATCTCCCTCTACTCCTTTGGGTTTAATGAAGCCAAAGTCCTAGCAAAGAAGATCACCACAACGTTCAAACTATTGTCAGAGCAGCTCAGCAGCCAGGTAGATGCCTTAATGTCCATGAATGTTTTTTAAATGTGAGCCTTTCTCAGCCTAGGCACAAAGTTCATGGGTGGTTCTCTTGGTGACTTGTGATAGCATATGACAAAAAGGTCACAATACCCATTCTTCATCTACCTCCCTCCTTTCTGACTCTCATTGCTCCTCCCATGGCTGGACTTGCATTCACCTTCAGCCTTAGTTAGGATTACAATGGCAGGACAATTGAGTCAAGCAGCACTGTCCACTTCTCCCTCCATCTAGGACTTTTCTTCATTCAGTTATTCTCGTCTTCCTCACCCATATTTTGTACAGCTGAGGACTAGTTAGTTGTTTGAAGGATCCTGGGAGCAGACTCAGATGAAGATGCAGTTGTTCCAGAGGCATAACTCTTTTTCTTACCTGCTGAGTGCATGCATAGGTTCACTCTTTTAGATGATACTCCTGTATCTGATGACATTGTTTCCTCTGTGACTTTTCCAGGATCACTATGACTTTGGGATGAGAGCTGTGAAGACCGTCATCTCAACAGCTGGCAACCTCAAAAGAGAGAATCCTACTATGGATGAGGTAAATGTGCTTATACTTCACACTGTCATAGACTTACGTGGCCTTTTCTGCAGCCACATAAGAGAGGCAGAATCTTTGAAGTTCTAAGTTCTTAAATCGTTGCAGGAGCTGATCTGCCTACGGGCTATCAGGGATGCCAACGTACCCAAATTTCTGCAGGATGACCTCAAGCTCTTCAATGGTATTGTCTCAGATTTATTTCCCAAGATCAGAGAAGAGCCTGTTGATTATGGCATCCTGGAAGAAGCCATTCGCAAATCCTGCATCAAAGAGAATCTGAAGGATGTTGATGGTGAGGGGAAAGGCTCTCCACAAGCTCCCTCTGGGCCTGGGCTTTTAGTCCAGTGCTCTGTTCTAGGAAAGAGACAGTTGGCCCCAGGCCCACTCTGCATCATCTTCCTCTACAGGTTTTGTGACTAAATGCATCCAGCTCTATGAAACCACTGTGGTTCGTCATGGCCTTATGCTAGTGGGACCAACAGGCTCTGGGAAGACAAAGGTATGGTTGAGATACTGTGCTGGCCCCAGCAAACCTTCATCTACCTAGTGATGCAGAGGGTCAAGCTTCACAGAAGATTCACACTCCAGCATTTCCAGCTTCCAGAAGTCAGGGGACCAAGATGCTGCCTTTTAGTATGATAGCCATGGAGAAATATATTAGTAGCTCACTCTTTTGAGCTGGGAGATTAGATTGAGACTTATTAGCTCTACTGCAGATTTCTAAGGCTGAGGCATACCTTGACACCTTGAGATGCTTCAAGCTTTTTGCACAGGAAAACTAACTTCTTCACCCCTGCATCTAGAATGCTTTATTTCTGTGAATACAGCCAGGCACCCTCTTAGTATGATATTATCCTTCACTATGTCTCCTTTCTCACTGTGTTTTTAATGCAGTTGTTCTAAGAACAGGTGGCTTTGTTGTTAAGAAGCCATGGCAGTTCACTCTCTTACTCTTCTGCTTTTGCAGAGTTACGAAGTCCTGGCAGCTGCAATGACATCACTGAAAGGTCAGCCTGCAGCCAGTGGTGGGAATTACGAAGCAGTCAGCTACTTTGTACTGAATCCCAAATCCATCACAATGGGCCAGCTTTATGGAGAGTTCAACTTGCTAACGCATGAGTGGTAAAGTACAAAACCTGCTTTCCTTCCTTCCAGATGGGAAACGCTTTTCTTCTGGTCTTGAGCATCTTCTCTTCAAGGCTGAGAACTATTTAGGGTAGTGACATAAAACCAGAAGTGATCAAATCCTTATCCTCACCAAGCTACAATAGCCAGTCACAGCGATTTAAGCTGACATCTTTTATTGTGTGCTTGGCCCGGCTGCCAGCACATGCCCAGACACTTACTGCAGCTCAGCTTGCAACATTAACTGCATAACAAGGAATAATTCAATTGCTTGGAGCACATGCCCCTGCTCTAAAATACAGCAGCTTAAAAATGCTTTGCTTCTTGAAGAAAAGTGACCTCTGTACTGTGAACTTGAATTGTTCTGTATAAATACACTGGTGGCCTTGAATGATGAGGAATGATTTTCAGGCATAAAGAGGTGTTTTCATTCCTGTTACCAGGGCTCCTGCTTGCTTACATGGTTTGGAAGGGAGAACCAATAGTCCATTTCCCCTCTTGACAGCCAGATCCTACTGCTAATGTTCCCATATGTGACCAGACTGAATTTGCAGCTCGCTTTATTCAGAAGCAAAGATGTGAGAAGCAGTGTGAATCTTCCTTTGCCTCTGTCACCCACCTCTAGCTTAGGGGCAAAGCTAAAGACTGTGTTCTGTAAAACAAGGGAAACTAATTAAATATGAAACTAACTGCCTCTAGGAGAAGTGCAAGCCACTAAGCATTGCTGATGCTGAGACCTATGGCTTCCCAACCTGGGCTGTGGTGCATCTTTACTGAAGGACATTTTATAGGGTATTCCAGTTAAGCTTGACAGTTTATTTATGATGTGGCTCTACCCAAGGGCATTACGCAGGCACGTCGACATGACAAAAAGAAAAATACAGCAGCCAGGTAAAATGTATTTACAGACAAATCCATCTGTTTTAATCAGCTGAGCTTAGAACAGACTGTTTTCCCTTGATCTCAGTAACTACACCCTGGAATTCACTAGCACTATAAAAACAACAAATAATTGTTTAATAATGGGAGTAGCAGTCCAGGGCCTGAACAGAAATTGTACTCCAGGCTTCCATGTACAGATTAAGTTCTTGCTTGTGTCTGCTCTCCTGTTAACCAGCTCCAGCACCACCTGGGTTCACAGGCAGCTGAAGATGGGGAACAGCAGTTATAAAGAGGGTGGACACACGCTTTTTAGCCTGGATTCATCCTCCTATAGTTACCTAACTGAAATATTTGAATTAGCAGAGTAGCTGTCCTGAGTCTCCCTTCACACTTGGCAGAGAAAAAGAGGCATCTCCAGAGAGCAGATAACCTGCCAATGACCTGAACTGGATTCTAGCAAGGCCTCTTTGCTTTTTGCTGAGGACAGAGATGGTAAAGGGAAGCTTGGCATTTTATAGTTGGATTATATGATGTCCAGATCATAATGCCCAAAGAAATTGTTTTATGGTGCCACTCAGGCTGAGATGTAGGTCTCAGTAAAAGAGAATGAGACAGACCTTTATGCAGCTAATCAACAAGTGAGGCACGGGTATCCTTGGGCACATGTAGCAGGGTAAGATTCTGGCTCTGTTGCCTTATATGGTGGAAGCTTTGCCATTGATTTCAGCAAAAGTAGAATGGGCCAAGCCCTGCCTTCCTCCCACCTTTCAGGACAGATGGGATCCTTTCCTCACTCATCCGGCGGGGAGCTGCAGCCACTGACACCAGCAAGAAGTGGTACATGTTTGACGGGCCAGTTGATGCTTTGTGGATTGAGAACATGAACACCGTGCTAGATGATAATAAGAAGCTGTGCCTCAGCTCAGGGGAAATCATCAAGCTGACAGAGGTAACTCATCCCTCCTGCTTTTGCTGCCTGTCATCTGTTTTCCTTCCTCTCTCTTGGAACAGACTTGCCTTTTACTTTCCACTTGATGTCTGTGATGGACTTATATGGAAATTGGTGTCTCGTAGCAGCGTTGTGTTGACAAGATCTCTGGTATGCTGCACAAACACAACAAAAAAGGGGTTCCTGCACCAAATTATGTTGAAAGATATATCAGAAGTGATCAAGTCCCTATCTTCCTTTCTTTCTGCAATTTCTAGAGCATGACCATGATGTTTGAAGTCCAGGATCTGGCTGTTGCTTCCCCTGCCACAGTGTCCCGCTGTGGCATGGTTTACCTGGAACCCAGCATCTTGGGGCTGGAGCCCTTCATCGAGTGCTGGCTGAAAAAAATCCCAGGCATCATGCAGCCCTTCTCAGAGCAGCTAGCATCTCTCTTCAAGAGGTTCCTCAAGGTAAGCTTTGTGCTGTTCCAGCGTTTCCATGGCTTGGAGCTTGTCAGCTCAAATATCAACCTAGCCCAGACATGTCAAGGCCTGGATATTAGTGCCATTGTGGGAATACTTCAGACTGCCAGCATACAAACTGCTCTGTGAATTTCCTGGGTTTAGTAGAGGTTATTTGCTGATCCCTATAGATATCACTTAGTCTTATTGATCATTATAGTATGTTTATTTCATTTTAAAATTATCTTCTGGACAAAATAATTTCTGGTGCAGCTCCATTGCTTACACTGGAATAACTCCAGGGAGAAAGCTATAAGAACAAGTCTTGTTATTTCTGCTCTGCTCCTAAGCCATTATTTTAATGAATAACCTGGTGCTGCAGAGGAAAGGTCTGAAGGGAGCAAAGCATTTAACAGCAGTGATGGCACATTACTCTTGCACAGAACCAAAAGGCAGGCCCAGACATTTCTTGGGGTTAAGACTGAAACCAAGAAGTTTGACTTGGTTCTCTCCAGTCAGAATGGTGGTACTCGGGGTACAGTGGAACATGAGAGTGCTTTTTCATTCTCTCTTCAGAGTCGAGGAGAAACCAGAACCCTAGAAGGCAAAAGCAAAGTCAGATGTGTGAGATGGTGACACTGTGCTCTCCTTACAGGGGGCCATCAGCTTTGTCCGGAGGTTTGTGAAGGAGATAATTGCCTCAACAGACAGCAACCTCACAAGGAGCCTCCTCATGCTCTTGGAGTGTTTGTTTCAGCCTTTCATTCCCACTGAGGTAGGATTTTGATTTTGCTACCTCTATCACTTGTGAGTGTCTGTAGCTCTTAAGGGCACTAAGTCATGCAGAGTCACTGGAGAGCAAGGTGTTGGTGCAGAAAGGTCGCGCTGTAGCTCATCTATTTGGCAGAAGGTAATACAACATCCTGCAAAGGACAGGTAAACCTGGAAGGGTCACGCTTTGCCCACTGAAAGAGCAAAAGTTAAACTCCATGCCTACCAGGCTGGAGGGAAGAAGTTCACTTTTATTTATAACAGAGGGAGTTGGAGAAGGAGTGGAAAGCAGAGATCAGAGCTAAGCAGCAATGTACTTCAGGTTGCAGGTCCATTGAGAATTAGTATTGAGGAAGGATGGACAACTCCCAAATTAAAAACCAAAGACTAAATTCTTCTCCAAGCTCCTGTTGAGTGACATTAGTTAGTGAGGGGAGTCTTTCAAGTATACCCATGAAACAGCAAGTCTTATTCCACAGAATACATTAACAAGGCCTGTGAAAAACTGACTAGAAAAAGGTAGAAGGGAGCTGAATAGAATTAGAAGCACCTTAAGAAGAGTCTGGTTTCTGTGTACCCTAATCACACCTGAGAATTTTTGTTCTGCTCTTTTTTGGTTCTCAGGGAGTGAGGAGGATTCCCCAAGAGAAGGCAGCTCGTATCGGAGAGCTGATTGA
Source organism: Aegotheles bennettii (assembly GCA_013398125.1). Taxonomy (NCBI): domain Eukaryota; kingdom Metazoa; phylum Chordata; class Aves; order Caprimulgiformes; family Aegothelidae; genus Aegotheles; species Aegotheles bennettii. Next base: position 81,946 of record VZRW01007704.1, on the reverse strand, counting down.
ACCCTGGTTTATATTTGCCTTGATCTGGAGTGTGGGTGCTACTGGAGATTCCCAAGGTCGCAGGGCCTTCAGCATGTGGCTGAGGGAGAAGATGGCAAATGAAAAGGCGAGTAAAGGAAAAGCAGATCCTCTCTCATTATAGAGGAACTGGTAATGAGGAATGAGGGTCAGAGCTTCTTGAATGCCTGGAGCCTTTGAATGGGCTTCCTCTTGGGAACTGGTATACCACATCTGCCTCAAACTTCAAGGGACTCCTGGAGCTGGAAGGTTTGGGAGAGAGACCTGACCCCCCTGGCCTGGGCAGCATCCTGTTCACAAAGCCTTCCTTGCAGTAGTGCAGATCCTCTGAATTCAGGTGGGCAACAACCAGGTTCACCCCAGCTTTATTCCCACAGATCAAGTTACTTTTCCCAGAAGAAGGGCTGGTTTATGACTATAAACTGTATGATGCAGAGCTTAGCATTGCTGAAGATGACCTGGATGAGGATGACATTAAGGAGGTAAAATATTTCACTTTCAACTCTAAGCTGGGAAATCTGGGGGGCGGGACCAGGAAGCAATGTGGTCCTGCCAGATTTGGTAGGATTGTCTCATCAAGGGCAAATGAGAAAGGCCTATAGGAATCAAGTGAGAATGTTTTAAGTGAAATGAAGCTTTTCGTTAAAGGAAGGAGTCAGTTTCTTGTCCTCAGGGTGGTGAAGCAGATCATTTGAATCTGAGCCAAGAGCTGGTCAGTTCAGACTTGAGTGCTTCTGCCAGTGCTCAGGAAAGTAAGAGGGCTATACAAGCATGGCTGCTGGAGGAGGACAGGGAGAAGCTCAGATGGAAGGGTCTGTGTTAGAAAGCAGTGCACAACAGCAGAAGAGCTGTGCATAGCAGAGTCTGGAGGAAGAACAAGGCAGACAAATACGCCATCTTCTTCATAGGAGACAGCAGAGCACTAGGGCATGCCCATCTGACTGGCAGTCACCAGCCACTAGGCTGAAAGAAAGGAAAAAAAAAAGAAGAGAGGAAAAATGCTTCTCCTTCCTGAAATCAGAGCAAAATAAAGAGCCCTGCATGAGCATCAGATGCTTAGCATAAGTTGCCAGTGTCCTCTCTGCAGAAAGGCCACACAGGGTGGTCAGGAATGTGCATTTTCTCAGTGTTGTCCAGCACATCCCTGATAAAACCTCTTATCTCCCTTGTATAGTGGCCTCTGGGAGGTTAGTCTGTGACTGGATTCTAGCACAAGTTATCTATGTCTTGGACAAATACAAATACAAAACCTCCATGTGCCTCTGGGTGCAATGCAGGCAATGGCACCAAACATGAAGATAGGATCCCAGCTAAGCCCTCTTCGGCCCTCTGCTGTGGGGGCACTTACAGGTTAGGTCAGGTTAGGGCAGAATTCCCATTCTTGCAGGTATCACAAGTGCTTCATCACCCTTTGACCTCAGTTTTCCTATTCCTGTAGGAGATAGGTGCAACTACCCCCTCTAAACATATTCAATACCTTTCAGGTGTGCTGGGAGAAGTGGCTGGACCCTACGGCAAAGTTCACCATGGTTCCTGATACCAATTTCTGTGACATTATTGTGCCCACGATGAACACAGTCCGGATGGCCCATCTACTGGAGCTGCTGCTCACCAACCATAAGCCAGTACGTCCCCAGCTTTGTCTCTGATTTTTGATGCAACCTTGTTCTCATCAACAGGAGTGCCTTTTCCTCTCCCAGTGCAGTCAGAACCTAACAGCTACCTGACACTTTGAGATTATTTCCCACTCTCGTGGATTTGTATTTCTCTGCTCAAAAGCTGTGCCCAGGCAACAAGAGTTATCCATTCAGTCCCCAGGCACCACGGCAGTGCCCCAGAGGAATATCAGCACTCAGCTGTTCAGTCAAAATGCAGCATTTGCTAGATAGCCCCTCACCATCCCTCTTTACCTGTTTCTTATGGTTTTATTTCATACTCCTCTAGTTGAATCCCTTCCACACCAAGAGGTCTGTTGAGCAGCTATCCTTACTGAAGCAGTGAGCCTTCTGTCCTCTCCCAGTCTTTGAATGCCTAAGTGAGCAGTTACCTGCATTTCCTCCAGCAAATGTCAGAGAGCTGGGAGACATGGACTGTATGCCTATGATTATGCTGCACTGCTGATTGTGCTTCCAGGTTCTCTGCATTGGTCCCACTGGCACAGGGAAGACTCTCACAATTACAGACAAGCTTTTGAAGAACTTGCCTCTCAAATACGTCACCCACTTCCTGATGTTTTCAGCACGCACCTCTGCGAACCAGACCCAGGACCTCATTGACAGCAAACTGGATAAGAGGCACGTTTCCCTTCTGTGTTTGCAAAGGCAGTGTCCCTGAGCTCAGTGTTTCTATCAGCTTGGCCATTTAGTTTCATCCCAAGACCTGAGGGGGCCCCAAGCACATACAGCTGTGGATAACAAATAGGACACACAGCAAATCTGAGCTGGGATTGTGAGAGCCAGTAATAACTTGATACAATGGCAAGAAAGTGAGAAGGATTAGTGAGGGTCTGTAGAAGTTGTTCCAATTCTAGTTTTTCCAGAAATACTACATTTCACAGCGCAGGTGTTTGCAAACCCTTCTGTGGGAGGATCTTTATCGAAACTAATGAGGGGAGAAAAGATAGCTGCTGACCCCTAATCCCATTCCCCAAGCTTCCCTTTTGCCTCCCTGGCTAGCCACTGGTTTGAAGATTCCAATAGATTCATGGGCTTAAGCTTTGCTTTTATTTGCACCCATTTATTCATTGACATTGTGCATAAGTAGACAAAATTTCACTGGTGTTTGGAAAGAAGCCAATGCCTCAGACGTTGCTCTGGATCTTGTTTGTGCAAATGCCCATATAAAGGGGTATGTGAAGTGTAAGGGTAGCTGCAACTGCTGGCCCAGGAAGCCTCTGGAGAAAAAAACACTTTTGGATCAAATTAGGAATATATTTGCAATAGTTGTCCAGTGTCCTTATGTGGCTTCTGTCCTTACAGGCGGAAGGGTGTGTTCGGGCCTCCAGTTGGGCGGTATTTCATATTTTTTATTGATGACTTGAACATGCCCATGTTGGAGACGTATGGTGCTCAGCCACCCATCGAGCTGCTGCGGCAGTGGATGGACCACCAGGGCTGGTACGACAGGAAACAGATCGGTATGACCCACATCCTTTGCCCAGTATTCTTGGTGAAAGTTGGCCTGTTGGCTGATCCGCATACCTGCTGTGGAGATTTGCAGCAAGGTTTTTAGGTACAGCCTAGCATTCATTCCTCATTTTGCTTTCTTCAAGGTACTTTTAAGAAGCTGGTAGATATTAATTTCGTCTGTGCCATGGGACCTCCTGGAGGGGGAAGGAATGCTGTCACTCCACGCCTTACTCGCCATTTCAACTATCTCTCCTTCACCGAGATGGAGGACAGCAGCAAGAAGACTATCTTCTCCACCATCCTTGGCAGCTGGATGGGTAAGTTCTGCAGACAACTGCCACTTTCTCCTCATGTTGCAAGTCAGCCAGTGATAGGTTGGAAGGGAAGGAATTAATACTGATGATCTGATCAAACTGTTGGAAGCTGGAACTTGCATTAGTTGGGAAAGTGTTGTTTGGATCCTAGCAAACAGAGAGCTCATACCCTGTTTAGTCTCGGGGCCAAACTCTGCTCATGCAAATCAGCAAACTTCAACTTTGGCTCTCACAGTTTCATAAGGTACCCTATAGCCTAGGCCTTTCAAGGAGGATTTTGTTTGTGATGGATGATGCAGATATCCTTTACCTCAGCAGGTAAAGCTGTAACTCAGATTTTTTGCCTTTTTCTAGCTGGACGCCTTGGAGAAAGAAGTTACAGAGATCCAGTGCGTAAGTAAGAGCAGAAAGATGAGAGAGGAGGAGGAGAGACTATGAACAGAACACACTGGTGGGCACAGCATGGCATAGCTTACCTGTGCTTTCAGCAGACAGACACTTGCCCAGACAACAGCCTTCTGTGGAAGCAGAGCCTTCTGTTACTTTCCATCTGCTGCAGCCTGTGGACAGCCGAGCAGGGTGGATCTAAGCATGGTGCTACAGCCACCCAGAAAAAAAGAGTTCATTTGGAGTGAAATGAGTCCTCTGGTATTTGACAGGGTGGGAATTTAGGATCGTCTTTGCAAATGTGCTCTCATCTGCAAGTCTGCCAGTAGGAAGGGGTGAGAATAGTGAGCTATGAGAGAAGCAAAGCAGAGCTTTCTGAATGCTTGGATATTCACAAGCATCAGTACCTGACTATGAGCTCAGGGGCACACTGAAGCGTCTCACTATGATTTAAAAAGAAATTAAAGAAGTTTAGAAATAGTGCAAAAAAGTCCAAAATGCTGGGGTGTCACAGAGCTCTGCTTCCCCAGGAGTGTTCGTAATGAACTTAATTGGGAGGGAGAAAAAGTATTTTATGCTCTAAAACTGGCAGCTGTGTTTAAATCTTGCCAGACTATCGCATAAGAAATTAATCCTCAGTGGCTTTGCATTTGCTGAGCTCAAGGAATTGCAAGGTGGTTTAGCTAAGAGGGCACTCACACCTTGTAGCTTAAAAGTAGATAAGACTCCAGTGTGGGAGTACAAGGAGGGAGAAGGAAAACCTGTCTAGAGTACTTCAGGTAGGCATCAATTACTTGTCTGGCAGTGTCTCCTTTCTCCCTGGAGTGCATGAAGTCTTAACAACACAGAATTGTTGTGTCCCAAATTTGATTCCCTTTGGTTGAGAAACTCACTGGCAAACTGTCCACTGCAGTGAGCAGGTGCTTAGTCAGGTCCCTACGGTCTCTGCAGAGGAAAGCAGAAAATTGTGTTCCTGGCCAAGTCCTGGCAACAGCTCTGCTGCTAGTGCCACCTGTCTGCACTGCTACGACCTTCTCAACCCAGAGTCACCACCTTGGTATCCTCTCCACCTTTCTCTGTCTCTGCAGCAGGAGCACTTGCAGTCAAAGACTTGAATGAGCCCTTGGTTGATGCCACTATCTGCACGTATTTGACCATCACATCCCAGCTCCTGCCCACACCAGCAAAATCGCATTACACCTTCAATCTGAGAGACCTCTCCAAGGTGTTCCAGGGCATGCTCATGGCTGAGCCCAGCAAGATTGAGGTGAGTTCTCCCATCAGCACAGCCATGCCACCCAGGGAAAGACCAGAAATATTCCAGTTAATGCATCACTGAGAGGCCTTTCACATTGAAGCTGCATTTTGGTACTGTTTGGACCTTCTCTTTGGCTACACTGCCTACTACCAGTAGTAAACAGACTACCCTTACCACCCTAGCCCTTGGCAAGGGTGGCCACAAGGGAGTCAGTAGGACACAGCCCAGCCATTCAGTGCAGAAGTGTTGTTCTGTTACCAGCTTGTAGCAATGGAGGCTTCTGCCCCTTCAGCTTTTCTGAGGACCTTGCTCTGGCTCCAGCCTAGCCAGAAGAGATGGACTTATCACAGGAGGCACTTGGCACCCTGGTTCTGTGCTACACCCAAATAAAAGAATCTTCCCAAAAACCACCAGAACTACTGAAAACACTAATAATTAAGTCAAACTGGGGAAAAGATAAGGACAAACAACATGAAATTTAAATCTCCCAAAGAAAGCCTGACATAAGGACAATAGAGGGGGAATTAACTGAAGCTGTAATGAGCTCTCTGCAAAGCAGCTGTTTTGACAAGGGTTGATTTTGAGAGGAGAAGGGAACGCAGCTTCCTCTGCCCAGTTGTTTCTCCACTCCAGCTGCCTTCTAGCAGGAGTGGAGCTGGCCACATGCTGGGTGGGAACCAGTTTTCATGACAGCAAGGCTCTTAATACTTCTCTACTTCTCTCACGGGGGGTATTTTTCTGGGATTTCCTCCCAGAACAAACTGCAGCTGCTCAGACTGTGGTACCACGAGAGCTGCCGGGTCTTCTGTGATCGCCTGGTCAGCAAGGAGGACCGGACCTGGTTTGACAACCTGATGAAGAATATGATGGAGGAGCTAGGCACCACTTTTGAGGAGGTTGTCCCCTCCCAGCCAGTTCTGTTTGGGGACTTCATGGAGCCAGGTGCCAATGTCAAACTGTACGAAGCAATCAACAGCCAGGAAAAGGTAAGGACCCTCGGAAACATGATGATGTGAGCTATGTTCACACCTTCCAAGTCTTCTGCAAACTAAAGAAAACAGTTAATAGTAACCATGGGGCTGCTTGAATTGAAGGTGTCTGGAAACACAAACCCTCCCAGGGCTCTCCTGTGAAATCCTACCACAGATATGGGTGGTGGCTGTGTTTGGTGTGATGGGAAGTTGAGGTGGAACAAGCTGTCTCTGTATTGTCATCCTGGGGGCAGCCTGCTATGCTAAATCTCCAAATGAGCTGCACTTGGGATTGAAAAGTAAAACTTGCTGGAAAGAAATGGCACATTACCCCCAAACAATACTACTTTTTGCCATTAAAGACTTCACAATTGACCTTTATAAGTAATTAATGTGACTGCCAGATTCTCTGTTGGAGAAGATACTGCGGGTACTTTGGTAGTGATAGTTAAGCAAAGGCAATGAGCAGTGTGTTTTGCACTCATTATCAGAAACAGATGATTATCCTGTCGTCTCTTCTCTTGTGATAGCTGTGTGACAAGGACTGCTAATTAAGCAAGCTTTCCAATCTTTGCAAAGTAGATGGGCCTGTCCCCCACTGAGGTGAGCACAGCTGAGACAGCCAGACTTCTCCAGCTGCTGCACAGGACTTTGACATCTAGGCAGGGATCTCAGTGCTGTATCCATTCCAGCTGATGTTGCTTGCCCAGGTTGACAGATTGCTGAGGGACCAAATCCTGGGTGTCTTCATGCTTCTGGCCTGAGAGTACTGTTGAAGAGAGCCCTGAAAAGGGCAGGAGAGGCTGCTCCTGCAGCTATTCTGTGCAATGGCTGGACCAGGAGAGGAGCGCGCTTCTCTGCCCACCTATGGCCAGTGGTGTTTTCCAGTGCCTGCCCTTTCCAGCCAGGATCCTAATCACAGGATGTAGCAGCAGACAGTGATGAGCTATAGAGCGAGGAGGCTCTCCCAGAGGGAGACCCTGGAACAATATAGGTCAGGCAGCCATAAACTATTTTATTTTGAGCTGTGCCTTGCTATTTCTCAAGGCAAACAGCACTGTTGGGAACAGCAGACCTTAGTCACTTGCCTGAGTTAAAGGTCACCAGTCAGCAGCTGCTGCCACCACCACTAGTTAAATGCAGCCTAGTGTAGTGGCAGTTCCTGTAGGAGCATGGAGCAAAGAAAGCCATCACCTCCCCACCAGCAGCTCCTGGGAAGCAACAGAGAGAGGCAGCTGCTCACAGACCCTGCTGAGCACAAAGCCCTGCCCTCCCGGGGGCCTGGCTGTGCTTACTGACAACCACCCACCTCCTCACAACAGCTTCTGTCTGGTAGCCACCACTGACTGTTTCTGCCCACAGCTGAAGGTTGTGCTTGAGGATTACCTGGAAGAGTACAATCAAGTCCACACCCCAGAGCTGAAGCTTGTGCTTTTCATGGATGCGGTAGAGCACATCTGCCGGATCAGCCGGATCCTGCGGCAGGCTCCGGGGAATGCTCTTCTCCTGGGTGTTGGGGGAAGTGGGAGACAGTCTCTTACCAGACTGGCATCTCACATGTAAGTAATGCACTCCTATATGCATAATGTGGAGCAGCTCCATTGGGGCTGCCTCGAGAGAATCTCTTTCTGCCCTTCCTGCTATTGGTTACACATTTTTCTAGTTGCTGACTCTTCAGATTTAACACTTGAGAGCTAGGCTCAGTTAACGTGCACATCTACACTAGAAAAATTGGACTCTTTTGCCTCCTAGTAGCTTGGGTTGCTGCAGTGAGCATGCAGCAAATGAACAAAAGCAGCATGGTCCATGTCAGCTCACTGGCCTGTGCAGCATGCAGCTTGGCACGGGGAGAGAGGGGGGCTACAAGTGACACTGACAGCCTGGCAAGTAGGACTGGTGAGTTTTGCCATCCAGGGGGCCTCCAAGGGGAAACTTGACAAGCCATGGAACTAGGCTGAAGAAGAAAATCCTTCCAGCTCTGAAAACAGGGTGTGATCCTAGAGAAACACAACCAGGGTTCCCAGGTGCACCAGCCTGCTAGGTCAGCATCACAGAAAAATCCATGTTGAGTTGCTCCCTCTGCACTCTGAGGCACTGGGCCCAAGAAGCAGTGTGACTGTTAGCTCATGGAGTTGTACTGCTCACTGTTCCTAGCTAGCTCAGGTATCTCTGTTTTGAGTAAAACATACATGCTCTTGGGTCGGTGGCTGAACATGCACTAGGACAGGTGTGTGCTCAGGACTCATTGCAGGAAAACAACTTGCTTGTGTCCTCTCCCCTTGAGTCCACAATACATACTCAGGACTTAACAAAAGGAGTGATTCTAATTCAGCGTAACTCCACAGCCTTCTCTTTCCTTTAGGGCAGATTACGAGTGTTTCCAGATTGAACTGTCCAAAAATTATGGCATGACCGAGTGGCGAGATGACCTGAGGAAGATCATGATGAAGGCAGGCCTTCAGAGTCTACCCAAGACATTCCTATTCGTAGACACACAGGTACAGGAGTATTAGTGTGGTGGACTGAAGCTAAGCATCATGCTGACTGCTGATACTACAAGTCCTAAGTAACATAGTTCTCTTCCTTTTCCAAGATACCAGCAGATTTAGGGCCTTATGCCTGCTGCTTCCACAGGATGAGGTTGCCTTGTTACTGTAAACTGTAACTTGCTGGTGACTTGGCCAACTTCTGGAATTCATGGTTCTGTTCCCCATCGGCTTTTTTACTGCCTTCATTATCATAGGAACCAAGTCCCTTCTAGCAGTGCCCTAAGCAGTGAGATGAGCATCTGTCAAATGCTGCTTGTTCTTGCATCCTTTTCCCTGCAGTAGGAAGCATATGTGGGAGAAGAGGGGCATGGCAGAGTGCATTTAGTCAGGTAGATGGATGCTGTGTATTTCTGATTTAGCAAAAGCGAAGAGGTGAGTGCAGCTCTGGAGGGAGATTGTAGGGATGTGTCAGAGTCTGTGGGACAATTACTGTGCCTCCCACACTGCTGAGCTTTATCCTAATAGTGAAGTGTTCTGTGCTAGAGGAGTGAAGACTCAAACCAACCTAGGGTCTGGTTGCAAAGTCACTGTGAGGCAGGAAGCAAGGCCCTGAGCTCAATTTGTCCCTAAAGAGACAGTGAATGGGCAGAAGGAGGTTTGTTCTCAGACACATGCCTCCCCCTGAAATGGCTGAACATGGCTGTTCAATTGGAAATGCTGGGCAAGGGTCAGAGTATACTTCACTGAAGCAGAGTGACCACAGAAATTATTTCTTACAACAGAGGCTGAGGGCTGTATTTATCCCAGAAGTGATCTTAATGGCACGTGGCAGCATGACCGTCTTATGATTTCAGAAACTACTTTGGTTTTCTCCCCCTATCATCTGCTTAGATAAAAAATGAATCCTTCCTTGAGGATATCAACAGCCTGCTCAACTCGGGTGATGTTCCTAACATTTACAACCCTGATGATCAAGAACAGATCATGACAGCTATGAAGCCTGTTATTCGAGATCTAGGGCAGCAGCCCACCAAGGCCAATTTGATGGCTGCATACACAGGACGGGTGCGCAGCAACATCCACATGGTCCTGTGCATGAGGTACAGTTGGGATTTCCAGGAGTGAGCCGTGGCATGCACCTTAGGACACACAGCTCACTGCCTGAACTTTTATTCCTTATTTCCCCCCCCTCCTCCTTGGGTGTATTCCCTGTAAGAGTTCAGAATGGTTCTCGGGCAGTAGGACAGCTATTTTATCCTTGTGTTTATAGCTTGTCGTAACATCTCTTTTCTGCATGTCTTTCCCTCAGCCCTATTGGAGAAGTCTTTCGTGCACGCTTGAGACAGTTCCCCTCTCTTGTGAACTGCTGTACCATCAACTGGTTTAATGAGTGGCCTGCTGAAGCCCTGCAGAGTGTTGCCTCCTCCTTCTTGAATGAGATCCCACATCTTGGTGCCAGTACTGAAGATGTTGATGGGATGGTGGGTGCCACACTCAGCACAGCTCCTCTATGCTCAGTGTGCCCTGTTTCTAGCTACACACAGACAATGGATGCAGGACACACCTGCAGAAAGGTCCTACCTTGTAGCAGAAACTTTTCATGTCAGGGTCATTCAAATACAGAGCCTTGAAGTGGGCATGTCTGTTTGTCACTCTATGGCACTGAAGCCCACACGCATACATAAGCTCTTCTGTGACTGTATATTAGGCTCTTTGTAAGCCCCTTGTGCTCTCTGTGGAATCACAGAGACTTGCCTAACACATGTTCAGTACTGAATTGTTTCTTTCCTTTCTCCTTGTAGATTCAAGTATGTGTAGAAATCCATCAGAGCGTGGCAGAGAAGTGCCAAGTGTACCTAGCAGAGCTGGCCAGGCACAATTATGTCACTCCCAAGAGCTACCTTGAGTTCCTCAGCATCTTCAGTTCCCTGATTGAAAAGAAGAAACAGGAATTGAAGACAGCCAAGAACAGGATGAAAAGTGGCCTGGACAAGGTTTGTCCCTCACACCCAGGAGAGCTCTGGGCCTCTTACCTGCTCCGAGCAGTGTATTTGTAGCTGCAGAGATGCAGTGAGATGCCCTGCACCTATCCTGTGTAGCAGGAGAAAAACACATGCTAAAGCAAATGAAAATGATGCCTTCTGCCAGGGCCAGTCTTTCTGAAGGTCTGAGTCTGTAACATCTCTAAAACAATGATGGTCCTCAGTCTTTAGGGATCACAGACCTCTCTGTAGCTCATCATCTCATGATGTTCCTTATTAACCTTTTAATTGAAAGCCCTATAACAGCAACATTGTTCTACTGACTGATTGACACAAACTTATGAAGTAATGCCCATCACATGCAGGCATCCTTAAACACTGCTCTTTATGAGCACACCACAGTGCCAGACTGTTCCTTAAGCAGGGACCAGGGCAAGACCTGCTTTGTGCAGCCTGACACTGGGCAGGGAGCACCCCAGGCTTTTCCTGGGGCTTTCTGTGGCTGCTGCCTGCGCTCACTGTTGTGCTCCCACAGCTCCTGCAAACAGCAGAGGATGTAGCAAAGATGCAGGAGGAGCTGGAGTCTGCCCGCCCTCTCCTGGCACAGGCAGCCAAGGACACAGTAGCAACCATGGAGCAACTGCAGGTACTGCTGCTCAGACTGGACACAGGGCTCAGGGAGGCCTTTTGGGGATCGTACAGAATCCTGCTTGATCCAACACTAAAAAGGTCTCCGATTAGGACAGAAGGTATTTCTGCAGGGGACCCCTTCTGCTGGGGTCCCTGCTCTGGTGTTGATGGGGGCCAGTCACGGCCTGCCAGCCAGTTGCTAGCAGAAGTGATGGCTCACACACCCCTGTCTGAAACCACAACCCAGTGGTCAGTCAGACAAGCTACCAGATCTCTTTCCTCACTGGTTTAGCTCCTTGCAAGCACAAACTAGCAACACCACTAACACCATCCTCAGGTGGCCTGAGCAGCTCTGAGCTCAGACTGTTGTTGGTGAAAGGGATCATTCCCCCACATCCCACCCCAGGGAGGTGATCCAGCTGCAGCCTGCCCCTGCTAGCCCCAGGGATCATCACACAGTGCCATTCAGGCCACTGCAGAAGAGGGAACTATCCCCTTCCTTCCTCCTTGTGTTCCTCCCTGCCTGTCTCCTCCTGTGGGATGGCCAGACTGAGACAGAGGGAACAGAGACACCAACATCACAGAGCTCTGTCTGCGAAGGGGAAAGAGTCTGCATATGTAGCAGATAAAGATTTGGCTATATTCCATGTTCCCTTTACACCTCCTGGTAATGTTTTAGTCCTGGGGGTAGGCAGAGTGACAGTCTGAGAAACAAAAGCCTCAGCATATCTTATTCTTCCTTTCCCTACTCGTTTGCATCCCTGTGCCAATAGGACAAATGGGTAGAGCAGCTAACTCCTGCAGGACTAACACCCTTCCATGCACAGCCAGAGCTGGAGCTTGTGAATGATCTCTACAGGCTGACAAAAACCTCCTGCTGGGATAATGTGGGAAGGGGATCCCCTCCAGCAGTTTGGCCCCAATATGTCTCTGCTAGAAGGAAACACGTGACCTGCCAGGACAGCTGTGGTCCTCACTTAACAGTGCTGAGCCAAGCCAGAGGGGTGTTCTGGCTCCAGCATGCTTCTGAGGCTGGCTCTGGTGTTGCAGGTGGACACAGCCGTGGCTGAAAAGACAAGAAGTGCTGTACAGGCTGAGGAGATGAAGGCCAAAGTGAAAGCTGAGACAGCCCAAGCCATTGCAGATGATGCTCAGAAGGACTTGGCTGAAGCCCTCCCAGCCCTGGATGCTGCTCTTGCCAGCCTGAGGAACCTCAACAAAAGTGATGTTACAGAGGTAACTGGGTTCAGGGGAAGGCTGACATAGCTGGTCCCAGCCTTTTCCGGCATCTCTATTCAGGCAGCAGCTGGCTCCTGGGTTTGTTGTTTCCAGCTTGTGCCAGAGAGGGTGTTGAGGAAGGCTCACCCCAATGGTGCCTGTCTGTAGGGGTAGGTGACAGACAGTACCACAATGCAACCTGAGTGCTGACTGCACAGCACAGGGACAAAGCTAGCAGCACCCTGTTTGAACCAGCAGGCTCTTTAAAATGAAGATCTACCACAGGCAGAGAAGAGGAAGAGGCAATGGCTGGTGGACTGACTTCAAGGAATAATGGTTAGAAATAGGATAGGCAGAGAAAGAAGGGCAATTCTGAGCCTGGCAGGTGTCACAGCCCATAGCCAAGAGAGCAAACTCAGCAAGTACAAGATTTCACTGCACAGGGTGTAACAGCTGTGGCAGTGAGGGACAGGCTTATTGCTCTGCAATTGTGAAAACCAGACCTTTTTATTCCCCACAAAACATACAAAACTCCTTTCCCCAGAAGGTGGAGAAAGACACAGACAGTGTCAGTCCATGTACACCCATCATTTAGTAGAGTTGGCATGAAATGTCTCCTCTCTATACAAGGCTTTCAATGCCAACTCACAAGATACATCAGTTTCATACACATCATGTAACCCACCACCAGCTTCAGATACTCTTCACTGAAGGAATAAGATCCCTGCTTCACTTAAGCCCAGCTTAAGTCTGGGCTACCCAAGCCTGCAGCTTTTTGAGCCGCAAGAGCTGAAGGTCACGATAGGCCTTCAGCTCCTGAAACTCCTGCTGCAGGGCCTCCAGAGAAGGACCCTTATCAACTGGCATCATTCTTGGGAGCTGTGGGGCCTGGCGGCACATCTGCAATGCCTGCTCAAGGGCATCGCCTTCCAGGATGGGCTTGCCTGCAGCCAGCAGGGCATCGTAGGCCTCCAGCTCATCTGGGCACAGCACGTTCTCCTCACTCACTGTGCTGCAGAACCACTCAAGGAACTGACTTGTCTGAGGGCAGTCAAAGAGCCAGTCAAAGTCCTTCTCACAGAGGGTGTCTGCATGGGGGTAGATCCGCCTCAGTGTAGCCACAAACCTTGCCCCCCTGTTGACTGTGTCCAGTGGGATATCCTGGGAGTGTCTCTGTTTGGACATGACAAGGATGGTCAGCACTAAAAGGGAAAAACAGGAGTCATCCTTAAGATTCCGACACCCACAGCCATCTCAAGGGTGCCATGACAGCAGTCCTAGCTGCCTGCTTGAGGGGAGACTCAAGCAGTCCCTCCACAAATGCTGCAGACGAGCTCATGGGGTGCAGCATTGCTGTGGTGGGGTACAAGACAAATGAGAGCCCCCAGAGCAAGGGAGAACACCTGCCTGTGCCCCATTTCCGTTCAGCCTCCTCCCCAGGGCCATACAGATCTAGCTCCTTTGCTAAGACATCTTCACCCTGTAAGGCTATACCCATCAGAGCATCAGGGCAGACTTTTTTCAACCTATAGTTTGCTCCATGCCCTTTCTGATAACCAGCTTTCCCTTCAAACACCTCTCATTCTTGCCTGTGTATTGCATACTCCAAATGTCCTGCCTCTGCTCCCAGTTTGCCCTGGGCCAGCTGAGAGAGGAACATCCCATCTCACTGAGGACCAGGCTAACCCACTGTCTCCATTTGTGTTTTGAAGGTACGAGCAATGCAGCGGCCTCCCCTTGGAGTGAAGATGGTGATTGAAGCTGTCTGCATTATGAAAGGAATCAAGCCCAAGAAGGTGGCAGGAGAAAAGCTAGGCTCCAAGGTAGATGACTACTGGGAACCAGGCAGGGGCCTTCTCCAGGACCCAGGGAGATTCCTGGACAGCCTGTTCAAGTATGATAAGGTAAATGGTGGCAGGGGGAGGCTGTGACCAGGGATCAGGTATTGCCTCACAGAGATCCTTACCACAACGAAGCTTAAAGCTCTTTGGGGACAACACCCTTCAGCAGCACAGAGGGTGAGGATGTATTTGGCCTGGAAGCCCTCACATCAGCTGGCTGCACTTCATTGCCTTGGGCAGTGTGACCCAGACACACAGGTCCTCCCCATCTGTCCCTCTGCTCTTTCCACGTGTAGGAGCTGAATGGAAGCGGCATGGGAAGGGATTAACCGAGTCCCACAGCCATGCCTCCCAGCCTCAGCATGCCGCAATTTCATTCCTTTTGCTCCAGTGTGATGCCTTTACCACCCTGCCCAGTCCTGGGGCAGGCTGCAGCCACTGGGGGAAGCCCTTTGAGCCCCTTCTCCATCAGATCTCTGGCACTGATCTCCTTTCTCTCCTACCATTCCTGTAGGACAACATTGCAGACACTGTGATCAGGGCCATCCAGCCCTACATCGATAGTGAGGATTTTCAGCCAGCTGCCATTGCCAAGGTCTCCAAAGCTTGCACCTCCATCTGCCAGTGGGTGCGTGCCATGTACAAGTACCACTTTGTGGCCAAGGTCGTGGAGCCCAAGCGGGTAAGAGACAGCATGACCTGGTTGCTCTAGGTGCTAGGAAGCACAGGTCTAGCAGCCCCCTTCTGCAGGAGATGCCAAGCATCACTGTATTCTGCAGGTCAGGACTTAACGTTCAGACCAAGCCTTAGCAGAATCAAAGCTCAAAAACCCATTAACATAATAAAATAGAATAAATCAGCCTAGAATGTGCTGGGACAGAAATCATACCTTGTTCTTAGTGCCGAGTTCCTGGCTCAGCAGAAACTGTACTTACAGAAGCATTCCCACATCTCACTAGTGTTTCAGCCTTAATCTTCCCCTAGCCTAGCTATTTCTGTTATTTTTTCAGGGCAAGCAGTGGAACCTTTCTTCCTTTGCACCAGCAGGCCACGTCCTGAGCCTGTGTAAGCTGACAGGCTCTTGGCTTTTAGGAACTATGCAGAAGTGTGCTCCTCACTCCTGCTTTTGCTCCTGGGCTTACAGAACATCCTCCTTAGAGTTAGGCTGGTCAACCTTTGTCATACAGGGAAGGATCTCAGTACTAGCTAGTGCTTTTATGGAAAACCAACTCTTGCTCCAAGATCTTGGGAAAAGCCTGGCCACGTGCCCAATGTACTCACTGTTTTCTTGTGCATCTCCCCAGCAAGCCTTGCGGGAAGCAGAAGAGGACCTGCGTGCCACTCAGCAGGTCCTTGAGGAAGCTAAAGGTCGCCTGAGGGAGGTTGAAGGTGGCATTGCCACGCTGCAAGCCAAGTACAAGAGCTGCATAGCCAAGAAGGAGGAGTTGGAGATGAAGTGTGAGCAGTGTCAGCAGAGGCTGGGCCGCGCCGATACGGTAAGGGACAGAACTGGGTTCTGCCTGCTTACATGAGACAACCTGATTTCAGGTCAAGGAGCACAGTGGTGAACACCTCTATGTGCCTGCAGCTCACAACAGTCCTAGGTTGAAGCTGCCTGGCCAGATCTCAGCAGCACAACAGGACTGGGGTAGCTAAGCTAGCCTGGCACTGGTATGAAAACCTGCTGTCCTCCTGTGCACAGCTTCTTCAGCCAGCAACAGGTCTCCAGGACAGCTGGGAGCAGCCCAGTAATCCCAGGATTAAGTGCTCAAAGCTGGGGACAGAATTCAGGATATTGCAGGGGCCACCCTGCAACTTCTGGTCACCAATGTCACCCAGAGAGCAGCAGGTCCAGGACACAAGGTTAGACCACACAGCAGCTCTCATGTCTGTGACTTATCCTACAGCTCATAAACAGCCTGGCTGATGAGAAGGTGCGCTGGCAGGACACTGTAGAGAGCCTGGATTGCAAGATCAACAACATAACCGGGGACTTGCTGGTTGCAGCTGGCTTTGTGGCCTACCTGGGCCCTTTCACAGTAAGTGTGCAATGCTCCCTGCAAGAGTCTCAGCTGCTCTGCTCTCCTGGCCTCTTGCTGTTGCTGGCCAGATCTGCTGGGAGAAAGGAATAGAGCAAAAAAAGTGTGAGAACCCTCTTGGATCTCTCTTCACTTGTGCCAGTGGCTGCACAGGGTCCCATTTGAGTAGAAACAGAATGATGCTCACAGCAGAGTAGCTGCAACTAAAAGAAAGGCTCTGATGGTGCTTCTCGTGGCAGGGACACTACCGTGTAGCACTGTGCAAGGAGTGGCTGAAGCAGCTGTCAGAGAACAACATTCCTCACACCCAGGAGCCAAACCTGACCAGCACCCTTGGAAACCTGGTGGAAATCCGCTCCTGGCAGGCAAGTTGCACAAAAACCCCAAAGCTTCAGCCTGAAGGTGCCTCAGACAAAGGCTAAAACACCCAGTTCACCACACACCAGGATCACCTGTACCAACGGGTGGGCCCCAGACCAAACAGCTCAGTAACGACCAAGTGCCTCTACACTGCAGAGCTGGAACTGCTGCTGAGGCCCCTTGCACAATGGCAAGCATCCAGGGCAGCAGCAAGCAGCAGCTCTGAGGGCATTAGAGGCTTCCCCTTGACAAGGCATAAGCCTGGCCAAGCCCAACTCTGCCAGCACAGCTCTGTCCCATGGCTCAGCCACTTCAGGCAGAGCTGCAGCTCTGGGCTTAGGGGCTGTTAGAGGTACGCTCACCACCATCCTCTGTCCACCACACTGGGAGCACACAGGGGCCAGGGCAGGAAGGTCTTCTCTCTGGTCAGCTGTGGTGTGGTACTGTGTGGTCCCAACAGCTCTTTCTACCCCGTTAGATTGCCGGTTTACCCAACGACACCCTGTCTGTGGAGAATGGGATAATAACACAATTCTCCCAGCGCTGGAGCCTCTACATAGACCCCCAGGGACAGGCAAACAAGTGGATCAAGAATCTGGTAAGAGTTGTGGGGAGGAGAGCCAGGTCCTCCAGGATAGAGGAAGCAGCTTTCTGTCAGGAACTGCACAGAGCAGCCTCAGGCTTTGGGCTCCAGAGCTGCAAGACCCCACAGTGGCCCAGCCCAGCCTCCCCAGCACCAGACAGGCTCCATATCCATAGTCATTCCAGGTGGATTTCCCTGCTTGGGGGCAATCAGCACAGGACAGGAGAGGATTGACCCTGCTATAAGCAAGTGAGGCATCAGCTTCCCACTCTAGCTCTCCACTAGCATCTGGGGGGCTATGTCCTTCACCACACCCTAAAACACACAGACCCACACCAGCATCCCCCATGACAGCCTTTAGGGACAGAAGGGATCAAGGTACCATTACCTGGCTGGTGAGCACAGGCCCTGCTGCCAGAGCACTGAAAACACAGACCACCACTTCTTCTCTTCCTTCAGAGGACCACCCACTGCCCTTTTGAAGGGTCAGGCAGGAGGCTCAGGCAGCTGCTCCTGTTTTGCTCCTCAAGGGCTTTTCCCACCCACCTGCTCTCACTTTGCAGTCTTATGAGCTCTGAGTTACCAGTGTGGGGCTCCACAGGGGTATGACTCTTTGAGGGAGGTTGTCCCCATTACCCCCCTTTTCTGCTGCCTCATTGAGCTGTCTCTAGTGCCTGGTGACATGGACTAAACTTGCCAAGAGAGCCAAAAACCACCCAAGCAAGAAAAGATATTATTTGTGCTGCTGTGGGGAGCTAAATGAGCCCAGTGAGATGGGTACCACACACCATAGCTGGATGTGAAGGTGGGCAGGACACCGCAGGGACCCTGCCCTCCTTTGCTGCCTTTCAGGAGAAGGTGAACAGCCTGGTTGTGGCCAAGCTGAGCGACCGGGACTTCCTCAGCAGTCTGGAAAATGCCATTACCTTCGGGAAGCCCTTCCTGCTGGAGAATGTCAATGAGGAGCTGGATCCGGCCCTCGAGCCTGTCCTGCTGAAACAGGTCCTGTGTCTCACCTTAGCAAGGAGGGGCAGTGGGTGCCTGGCTGGGCTGTTAAGGGGGCATCTGGCCAGGGTGCAGTGGGACATTGCAGTGGGTTTGTAGTCTCTCTGGGCAGGCAGCGCTCACATGGATGCTGCCTGCTCTGTGCTTGTATGTCTTGGCCAGGGCTTCAACATGCTGGCAGCCTCCTGGATATCCCAGTCTCCTGCCTACAGGTGTCTTTGCCTGGGAGGCAAGGTTCAGGCCTTCAGGTCTGCTGGGTAGCTTTCTGCTCCTCTGTCCAGAGAGCCTTCAGACTTTCTCCTCACTGCAGAGCACAGCGGGGTGCCCTCCGTCACAAGAGGTAGCCATCCCAGCCTTCCTTTATTTGTCCCTCTCTGGTGCAGACCTACAAACAGCAAGGCAACACTGTGCTGAAGCTGGGGGATGCAGTGATCCCCTACCATGACAGCTTCAAGATGTACCTCACCACCAACCTGCCCAACCCTCACTACAGCCCCGAGGTCTCCACAAAGCTCACCCTCATCAACTTCACCCTCTCACCCAGGTACCTGCTTACACCCTTAGCTGCCCATGCTGCTCAGCCTCATTCCTCGCAGTCCTCAGTCCCTCAGGGCTGTTTCCCCCACCCTCACCTCCATGACTTTTGTCATAGTGGCTTAGAAGACCAGCTGCTGGGAGAAGTGGTGGCCGCAGAGCGGCCTGACTTAGAAGAAGCTAGAAACCAGTTAATTGTTAGCAATGCCCAGATGCATAAGGAGCTGAAGGGGATAGAAGACCAGATCCTGTATCGGCTCAGCACTTCTGAAGGAAACCCGGTAGATGACTTAGAGCTCATCAAAGTGCTGGGAGCGTCCAAGCTCAAGGCTGGAGAGATCCAGGTCAGAGTTGGAGGTGCTCTCCCCCTGCAGCTGTGCATCCCCGGCCAGCACTGCACTAACCATGATGTCTCTTCTGTCTTCCAGGCCAAGGTGGTAGTGGCAGAGCAGACAGAGAAGGACATCAACACCACCCGCCTGCAGTATGTGCCTGTGGCCATCCGCTCGCAGATCCTCTTCTTCTGTGTCTCAGACCTGTCCAATGTGGACCCCATGTACCAGTACTCACTTGAGTGGTTCCTCAACATCTTCCTAATGGGGATCAGTAACTCTGAGAGAGCAGGTACCTGCCCAGAACAGCCTCTCCTGTCCTCTCCCTCACCCCACATCCCTGGTCTAGCAGCAGCAGAGGCTGGGACAGCTGCAGAGCTGAGGCAAACTCCCAGCACTGTCCAGAGCTGCTCCTGGTTGTGTCCACACAGCGAGAGGAGATGTGATTGCAGCCTCAGTGGGGCAGGGGGAGGGATGTCAGTGCCAGGGCACAGGCCGCCCTGGTACCGCTGTGGCTCTGCTTGTCACAGAGCTGCTCGTGCTGCTGCTGCCAGGCTGGGGACAGCTTTCCCCGTCCAGCAGTGCCTGTTAGCCAGGGTGGTGGTGGCTGGGCCCATGCAGTCTGCCGTGGGGCAGCATGGACTCTCCCAATGCTGGGGAAGTGTTTTCTGCCATGTGCTGAGCCTCACAGCCTTGTGCTTTCACAGGGGGTTCTGTGCCAAGTCTGTATTTGAGAGCAGCATCTGTTCTTCCCGGGCAGGGTGCAGGTGTGCCCCTGTGACCAGGAACAGACACCAGAACCCGTAGCACCCACCACCCTTGCGTGGTTGTTGCCCTTTTTTCAGACAACGTGGAGGATCGGATCATGAACATCAACAACTACATCACCTTCAGCCTCTACAGCAACGTGTGCCGTAGCCTCTTTGAGAAGCACAAGCTTATGTTTGCCTTCCTGGTGTGCGGCCGGATTCTGATGAATGATGGGCAGATCGACATGGTGAGCAAGTCCCCTTGGTCCTTTGATGGGATCCCATCGGGGCAACTCAAGCCCAGCCTAAAATAGTGTCCTGGGGTGGAAGAGGAACCTTGTTCCCTGGGGCTGGGGGCAGGCTTGGCAGGCTGGTGGGCAAACCCAGGGCCTCTCTCCTCACTCAGATCAGACTTTTCCCCATGTCTCTAAGCAGAGCTGCCCAGCTTGAATCGCCTGCAGCTTTGGCCAGTTTGCTGCCAGTCTGCTGCAAAGGTTAGCAAGGTCAGAGGTGGCAGGCAGGGAGTAGAAGACAGAAAAGCTAGTGTTGTTGATCTCACCAGCCCCTCAACACACACACCTGGCAGGAGAGGCAGCCAGAAGGTTACTACAGGACTTTACTGGATGTGCCACAAAGGCATGTGGCTCAGGCCTAGGCAGGTAGGCTATAATCCATGACCACGTCCTGTCCTGTCCCCAGGATGAGTGGCAGTACCTCCTGTCAGGAGGGACCATAAAGGAGATGAGGGAGAACCCAGCTCCAGCCTGGCTGAACGAGAGAGCGTGGGGAGACATCCTGGCCTTGAGCAACCTGAAGAACTTCTCCGGCTTTGCTGATGATTTTGCAGCCAACCTTGTAGAGTTCAGGGCCATTTTTGACAGCCCCAAACCTCACAGGCAAGTGCCCCCTGCTTTGTCAGTGTAGCTGTACTGCACCCGGCCGGGAATGGCATCCCTGGGAAAGCCAGAGGAACCGATACAGCCACAGTGCCGGCTCTGCTCCCAGTGCAGTGCCACACAAGGGTGAGCACAAGGCACTGCCTTGTCTCCTCAAGGGTGGTCCTTGCCTCTGAATGAGCCACACGATGCCTGAGCCCAGCAGTATTTGGTGCTTCCCCAGTGGA
Organism: Aegotheles bennettii; assembly: GCA_013398125.1. Lineage (NCBI taxonomy): Eukaryota > Metazoa > Chordata > Aves > Caprimulgiformes > Aegothelidae > Aegotheles > Aegotheles bennettii. The sequence continues at coordinate 60,985 of VZRW01007704.1, read as the reverse complement.
AGCAGCTCTGGCTTGTCCACTGATGGTTTCAAAGCTACAGACAACCTCAGCCAAATGACTGGAAGGTCCTTGTCCCTTCTGAAACCCCAATGGCTGCCTGCAGGCTACTTGGGTGCTTCCTGGGGAGCCACAGGATCTGTCATGTTTCCCCAAAATGCACCTAATTGCCCTGCAGAGAGCCCCTGCCCGGGAATTGGGAAGCTGCGCTTGATGCCTTCCAGAAGCTGCTGGTTCTGCGGTGTCTGCGGGGAGATAAGATCACCAATGCCATGCAGGACTTCGTGGCGCTGAAGCTGGATCGGCACTTCATTGAGCCACAGGTCAGCAGCCCAGAGGTAGCACTGGTGGGGCCAGGAGTGGAGCAGGAGGCCTTGAGCTTGCTGCAAATGGGCTGCCAGCATTTTCCAATTGCAGTGAGGGTGCTCGTGCCTCTCTGCAGGCACAGCGTTCCCACAGCTGGTTCCACACTTCTGTCCTACCGAATGCTCACCAGTTAAACCACACTGGGAGGGGGCAGGCAGTGCAGGCACACGAGGGAACTGCCCTGGTCCTCATGCTGCCAGCACAGAGCTACACCAGGCCCTTATTGAACACATTTCTGGCCTCAGCACTGGAGCATGCCGATGCCTTGGAGGGGAGCTGGAGGCCAGGCAGGGTGAGGAGGTGCTGCACATGGTGCCACTACGGCCCCTCTGCTCTGACCAACTTTCTGTGTTGCAGACCACTGACCTCTCAGTCGTCTTCAAAGAGTCCACTGCCACCAGGCCCCTGGTGTTTGTGCTGTCCCCGGGCACTGACCCTGCTGCTGCCCTCTACAAGTTTGCTGAAGAAATGAAGTTCTCCCAGAATCTCTCTGCCATTTCTCTGGGCCAAGGCCAGGTAAGCTGCCAGTGCCCACCTGGGGCAGCACTGTCCTGCTGGCACTCCCAGCGATCTCACTCAGATCCAAGGAGGTCAGACACCCTTGCAGCACAGTGAAAACACCCTCCTGCCCCAGGGCTCTTACTCACCAACCTTCTGCAGGCTGGAGGAGCCAGTTCAGTGCAGGGGCTGCAGCAGTTCCCCCTGTATCAGTCTTCCTGAATCCATCCCTAGTTCTTTCATTCCCTCCATCCTCCCACACAGGCTTGCAGAAGCTGTAAAAGGGGCTTTGCTGTGCCATCAGACAGCAAAGATCCACTTGAGCCATGGGGACACAGCCAGGGTGCAGCTCTGGAATGGGGTCCTTGGACCCAGCAGCTGTCTCACCATCCACCTCAGCAAAGCACAACCCGCAATGGACCAGGGTCTCTGAGCTCTTCTCATCTCCCTCCTCAGGGCCCCCGTGCTGAAGCCATGATGCACAGTGCCATGGAACAGGGCAGCTGGGTCTTCTTCCAGAACTGCCACCTGGCACCCAGCTGGATGCCTTCACTGGAGAGACTGGTCGAGGGCATCGACCCCAGCATGGTGAGCAGTTTTACCGAGCAGCCTGCTCGCTCTGGGGATAACAGGCAGGAGGCTGGAGCCTGGGAGGAGCCCATCCACAGGTTCCCTGCAAGACCAGAGGGTCAGTGAGGGCGCAGCTGCAGTGGCTGTGCCTGCAGCCTCTGAGCACTTGCTGCTTTCTGGACTTCCAGGTACATCAGGACTTTCGCCTCTGGCTCACCAGTCTACCGAGCAACCACTTCCCTGTGTCCATCCTCCAGAATGGCTCCAAGATGACCATTGAGCCCCCCCGTGGGGTCAAGGCCAACCTGCTTAAGTCCTACATTAGTTTCAGTGATGATTTCTTGAATTCTTGCCCCAAGGTAAGACCCACATCATGCTTTGGTTTGCTGTCCCCAGCCTGTGCCTGCTCCAATATAAGCTCTCCACCTGAATGTTGCTCCTGTCCAGGACCTTCCCCTCCACTAGAGCTCTCGTGCTAGAGAAGGGCTAGTGGTATTTCTCATAAGCCCACATCTACCCTGTGATGAGCCAATTAGAAGTTTCACTTTGAGGAACAGAAGCAACAGGATTGCAGAGGCCTGGCGTAAGACAGTTGCAGCTTTATTTAAGCATGGGAGCAGGCCACTGCCTTCCCCAGCACTGCAGGCTGGCTGAGGTTTCCACCTTCTTCAGGCTCCAGTTGGTCCTGCTGAATTGGCACATCTCCTCTGCCAAGTCCCAGCAGGAACTGACTCCACCCAAGAATGCCTCCTGCCAAGCTGAACACCTCTTTTCCCTGCTCCCCTCCCCACAGGTCACAGAATTTAAATCCTTGCTGCTGTCACTTTGCTTCTTCCACGGGAACATGCTGGAGAGGAGAAAGTTTGGGCCTCTGGGGTTCAACATCCCCTATGAGTTCACAGATGGAGACCTCCGCATCTGCATCAGTCAGCTACAGATGTTCCTGAGTGAATACACAGAGATCCCCTACAAGGTAACGGGGTGAGCTGGGCCCTTCTGCAGAGGGACAGGCTCACAGAGCACCCACGGGTCAAAGCCACGGTGGGTCCCTCACAGGTTCTGAAGTACACGGCTGGGGAGATCAACTACGGCGGCCGCGTGACTGACGACTGGGACCGGCGCTGCATCATGAGCATTCTGGAAGATTTCTACAAGCCCGAGGTTTTAACTCCTGAGTTTGCCTATTCCGAGTCAGGGATCTACAAGCAGATCAGTACCTCCTCCGACCTCAACGTAAGTACTCGAGTAGCAAATTGCAGCTCACAGATCCAGGGGGATCATCATAGTGCAAAGGGGACCTTCTCAGCCCTGGAAGCCACTGTGTGGCCAGTTCCCTGCAGGAATATCGGTTTGTAAGAACCTGGGGGTCTTCAGCTGCTTTCAGGAAGCTGCATGTGTTTCCAGGAACAGGAGGAAAACCTTCTCTCTGTGCACAGGAGGTGGTAGCAGCTATCATGAGTTCCCCAGCTAAAGGCTTTTGTACTCTGAATCGTTTTGATACCACATACCTAAAGTACCTGAGGAGCTCTGCAGAGACACAGCAGGAAACCCCCTGTTCTCATAGCACGTGTTTGCTTCTACACAAGTCCAGTTTAACTCCCCAGCCAGATCACAAACCGTGGCCATGGCCTCCCCTCAGCCACCCAGCCTGGCTTGGAGGAGTTGCCACCCCATCAGCCTGCCCAGCGGCCCAAGTCCTGTGTCAGCAAGCGTTGCTCCCGGCACACAGCGCCTGTCCCTACATCAGAGCTGTGAGCTGGGCTTCCTGGCTGTGATGGGACAAAGCTGTGTGCAGGTCAGATAAACAAATCTCAAACACCAAGACAAGGAACATCTCCCAGCTGAATCTGTGATCTGCTGGGTTTAGACTGCCTGGGTTTAGCTTATCCAGCAACCCTGGCTTTATCATTTCTTTCGGGCCAGGCCTATGGCAGCCCGAAGGGGCACCACGGCTTTATCCCAGTGCTCTTGGCCTCACAGCCTGTGATTGCTCTCCAGGGCTACCTCCAGTACATCAAGGGTCTGCCACTCAACGACAGCCCGGAGCTCTTTGGTTTACATGACAATGCCAACATCACCTTCGCTCAGAACGAGACCTTTGCTCTGCTGGGCGCCATTTCTCAGCTGCAGCCCAAGACCTTCACCCTGGGAGGCCGCAGCAGGGAAGAGGTGGGTGCCCCGATCCCATCACTGTCCTGGGCCCGTGCCCAGTATGGGCAGTGAGCACCAACACCAGCTCCCAGCAGGTGCCAGCAATGGCACTGCCACGCAGGCGTTAGCTCTCCCCCTTCTCGGCAGCCATGGCCAGGAAGTTGCTCACCCACTTGCTCCCTTCCTTCCAGCTCGTGGAGGAGACCGCCAATGACATCCTGGCAAAGCTGCCTGCCCCCATGGACCTGCAGGAGGTGATCCGCAAATACCCGCTGCTCTATGAAGAGTCCATGAACACAGTGCTGGTACAGGAGGTGATCAGGTAAAACCCCGGTGGGATCACGTCCTGGTCCCTTGGGGAACAGCAGAGACAAGCAGGCCCCTGCTCCCACCCATCCGTGAGGAACCTCACTGCTGATCGCAGCAGTGGGGTTGGCAGCCACACTCACAGCTGTGTTGTCTGAGCCAGGACCTCCAGCTGATCCCTGTCCTGTGGGGACTGGTCAGTGACTCCATCTGCTACTGTCAGCACTTCAGGGCTGGGGGGCAGCCCTGAGACCCCGTTAAAGAGGAACGGGGCTGGGGGTTACATGGAGGGGCTTTGCTCATTGTACAGGGATCCAGACCCTCCCCAGGCAGATGTGGGCAATGAACCACCGCAGAGTCACTCTGCACCCTCTGCTCTCTCTCTGTAGGTACAACAAGCTCCTGGAGGTGATTGCTCAGACACTGAAGGATTTGCTGAAAGCTCTCAAGGGCCTGGTGGTGATGTCCTCTCAGCTGGAACTGATGGCCAGCAGCTTGTACAACAACAGTGTCCCCGAGCTGTGGAATGCCAAGGTAGGTGCCCCAGCCAGCCCAGCTGCCTGCAGGAGCTCACCCCAAACCAGGGGAATGGGTCACCAACCACCACAGCTAGGCTGGGCAGTCAGGTAGAGCTGGCTCTTGCTCCCCTGGTGTGGAGATGTCTCCTGCCTCGTGCAGCTCACAGTTGTGGGCAGCCCCAGGCTGGATGAATCTCTGGGCTCTGGGCAGCTGCCAGCAACTGGGGCACAAGGTCTGGGATGTCCTCAGTTGCCTTCAACACTTTCGCCTGTGGATGCCCCGCAGGCCTACCCATCGCTGAAGCCCCTGGCATCCTGGGTGAATGACTTGGTGCAACGGATTGAATTCCTGCAGAAATGGATCAGCCACGGGATCCCCCCTGTGTTCTGGATCAGCGGGTTCTTCTTCCCCCAGGCCTTCCTCACCGGGACACTGCAGAACTTCGCCAGGAAATCCGTTATCTCCATCGACACCATCTCCTTTAGCTTCAAGGTCAGTAAGTCAGCCAGAGGCTCTGGACCTTCCTGGATTTTTTTGGAATCTGCTGCTAGAAGGCCACAAAGGCAGCAGCTCTAGCCCTGGCCTGCCCAGGAGGTGAAGCTGCTAGCTGCCCATGGACCCCATCACCTGCTCCATGCTCAGATCCCCCCTGCCAGACACCCCCACAAGGTGAGCAGAGACCGCTCTGTCTCTCCAGCCCTGCTCACATCCCCCTCCAAAGGCCGCCCCACAGCCTCCTGCTGGAGATGCGAAACACCCAGCCCAGCCCACACGAGCACCCGGGCACACTCCCCCGCAGCAGCACAGCTTGAGGGGGGCCCCGAGGCTGAGCCCTGATGGGGGCCCTGGGCCTGCTCTCCACTGCAGGTCATGCAGGAGCCGGTGAGCGCGCTCACACGCCAGCCTGACCAAGGCTGCTACATCCACGGGCTGTTCCTCGAGGGCGCCCGCTGGGACCCCGCTGCCTTCCAGCTGGCGGAGTCGCGCCCCAAGGAGCTGTACACGGAGATGGCAGTCATCTGGCTGCTCCCTGTCCCCAACCGCAAGCCTCCGGCCACCGGCACCTACCTCTGCCCCATCTATAAGACTCTCACCCGTGCAGGTAGGTGCCCTAAAGACACATCTCCAGAAGCAAGGGAGGGTGGAGAAGCAGTTCGGAAGGGCATTCCGGGAGGGGCTGCAAGAGTTCCTCCTGCCGCACACGTGGCATGGAGCAAGGCAGCTCCCTAGACCATCCAGGCAGGGGAAGATTCCTCCTGCTGTGGTCACGGAGGCAGCACAGTCGGGCACCCTGACTATGCAGCAGTGCCTCTGGCTGGGCTCTCCTGAAGCCCACACCCAAAAAAATACCCAAGGCTGTTTCCCCCAGCCCAGGGATGGGACTCCCAGGTGCGTGTGCAGCAGCTGGGGTGGCAATGCCACCTCCTGCCCTTGCTCCCCTTGTTACAGGCACGCTGTCCACAACGGGCCACTCTACCAACTACGTGATTGCGGTGGAGATCCCTACGGACAAGCCACAGAAGCACTGGATCAAGCGGGGCACAGCCCTGATCTGTGCCCTGGACTTCTAGCCAGAAACCCCACCCAGCCCAGGAGGCCATCCAGCCAAGGGCCTGCGCAGAGGTGGGTGGCAGCGGGTCCCCCTCGCTCCTGAGCTGTGTCAATAAATGGAGCTCGACTGCTCCAGCATCACACAGGCCTGGCATTGCTGCACCCCCCCCCACAACTGCCTCAAGTCTTAGCACCACAAAAGAGCTGCCCATGGGGACGAGGTGGCCCAGAGCAGGCGCCCAGCCACACACCCCCTCTCCCATGGCTGGCTGTTACAGGATAGCTTTATTCCTTGGACAGGTCCGTTATTTACAGCACTCGGTATTGGACACGGCAAGAGACAGAAGGGTCTGCTCCCTTCAACAAATACCAAAAAACAGCTTCATTCCATAACCAAGATCTGTACAAATTTGCACATTTGCAAAATTCAGCCCTCTCCTGGGGCAGCTCCCTTGTCCCCTTGGCACCTCAGGAGGGAGGTGCTGGTTTCTGCTGAGGCCAGGCAGGAGGCTGCGGGCAGGAGGGTGCACAGGGCTGGGACTGGTGGCAAGCAGAGACAGGCCAGGCCTGTGTGCTGCGGTGGGACACAGGCTGCTGCCCACCCCAGCAAACTCTAGGGTAGCACCCAAGGAGCAGCTGGGGCATGGGGAGCAGCTTTGGGTTCCCACCCTGCTTCTGCCCACCACCGCAGCCCCGTTGCACCATGGGCATTACAGCACCCACTGTCACCTGACCCCACGTTCCCAGGCTTCTTCAAGGGCTCCAACTGACCCCACATTCAACATCCACGCTAGCACTGTGCCCCACAGCACCAGGGGCTGCTCCTAATTCACGGGGTTCCTCTGGGGCCTGGAGCAACCCCGCGTGACCCAGAGGCAGTGCCAGGGCCACAGCACCCAGCACTGGTCCCCAGGAGAGCACCTGGGGAGGCAGAGCGCTGCACCACCCCCAGCACCACCACTGAGGGGTGGGCACAAGGCCCAGCTCCAGAGACAAGCCAACCCCTCCTTACCCAGCAGTAGAGGACCTGCCAGCCACACGCCGAGCAGCTCTGGGAGCCGGGCAGCGCTGCAGGGGGTGCTGCAGGAGGATGGGCTCTGTCCAGGAGCCACCTCGCTCAATTACTTTGGGGAAGGGAGGGAGCGGGATAGAAAACACAGACAGGAATATCCTGGGGCGGGGCAGTGCAGAGCTGAAGGCCCGGACACAGGAGGACCCAAGCCGCAGCCAGCTGCGGCCAGCACAGCCCCACGTGAGCAGCACCAGCGTTCCCACAGCACCAGCCCCACCACGGGCTGGGCGGGCTCTTCTCCTGCCCCAGACCTCAGCCACAGCACCGAGACACGGGCCCAGGGCCCCGGCACCGCTGGGGCACGCTCGGGCAGCTGGGCACTCGCGCTCAGAGGAAAACCCCATTTCTCTTTGTCCCCAGGCTCCACCTCGGCCAAGGGCTCATTGCTGTGGTCCTTCTCCTTTGGGCAAAGGGTGACACAGATCCGAATGCCACTGCCCAAAGCCACCAAGCCCAGCTGCTTTTCCTCAGTCTCGACTCCCAGGCTACTGCCGCTTGGCTTTATAGGGGCGGGAGCGTTTCCGACGGTCCGGCTTCCTCTGCTTGTGCAGGCGGCCGATGCTGACTCCCTGCCGCCTGCGGACCGAGATGTTCTGCTCCACCAGGCTGGCCAGCATGCCTGCAGGGGGAGCAGACAGACGTGCTGAGCACTGGTACTGCCCTTGCCAGAGCACAGCCCTCCCTCTCACACCCAACACCCACCAGCGAGCTCTTCCTGGGAGGATAAAGTCATAAGGACATGGAGCAGAGACATGTTGGCTCCCCAGAGGGAGTGCTACCCCGGGCTCCAGGGCAGGGTGGGCTTCCCCAGGCCCCAGTTGCTGCTCCCCAGCTCCACCCCCGCAGCCCCGCTCACCTTCCTGTGCCAGCATGGAGATGAAGGTACAGATGAACTCATCATAGTTGTGGGTTCTCCTCTGGTCATCGATCTACAGAGATGACAGATCCACAACTCATTCACAAATGGATGACAGGGAGACAGGACAGCTCAAGGCTAACAGGGCAAAGAACTGGCATGCCTGGCCCAGGAGGCTGGAGCAGAAAGGGACCCCGCTGCCAGCCCAGCTCAGGCCACCACACAACTGGGACAGTCCCCACCCCAGTTCACATGACAGCGTTTTCCCCAAAGGGCAGCTGGGAAGAGGCGAGGGTGGGCAGAGGATGAATCCTGCTGCGCCCTGGGGCAGAGACTCGCCCCTTCCTCCTGGCAGTGCTGGTGTTAAGCTATGGCCCACTGCAGTGCTCCACCACTGTCCTCGAGCTCCTCAGTGCTGTCCAGGGGCTTCTGTCTGTCCTGGTGGGAGCCCTGCCCCAGACGGCAGTTTGGTAATGGGAAAGGGACCCCTGAGCACTCTCCCCCGCTGTTCTCAGCTGAACCGCTCTTCCCCCACCTGACACAAGGACACCCAGACAAGCCTTCAGGGAGCTGCATCGGCACTGCAAACAAGCCACCAACAAACACACCTTGAATTTCTTCCTCTTCTCCACCTCCTCCTTCAGGCAGGCCTCATAGTTCGCAATCTCTGCCTCCACACACTTCAGCAGCGCCAGCAGCTCCTGCGGGATCGAGCAGAGCCAACGTGAGCAGAGGAGCCCTGTGCTGCGGCCCAGGAGCCAGCAGGGCGAGCTGGTGGGTGCTCCTCTGCACTGGGAGAGGGAAGGTCCATCAAAACACTTCCAGGGGAAAAAAAAAAAAAGAAAAAAGAGAAAAAGAGTAATTGGGGGGATTTCTGAGTCAGAGGGTGATCAGTCAGCCCTGGGGGAGCAGGGTTCCACCTGGTTCCCTGGGACCAAGGGGAGACCTGTGTGCATGCCTGAGAAACACCCGGGCCTGGTTCTGCTCTGTAACAGAATGCAAAAACTTCCCTTTTGAGGAAACCAGTTTATAACCAGCTCTGCTCCAGGGAGCCCCTGGTGCACTGGTGCTGCCCGAGCCCACCCTGTCCCAGTGAAGTTACCACAGTCCGGGACTGGGGGTGCAGGGTCCCTCTGGCCCGAAGCAGAGCACCACACGCCACAGCTGCAGAGACTGGGGCTCTGCCCACCGCCGAGGCAACCTCCCTGAGATGCCGGGGGCACAAAACCTACACTGCCCCGTGCCTGAGGCACGGCTGCGGCGCCGCGCGAGCGGAACAGCGTGCACATGCGGTTCGGTCACTGCCAGCGCTGCTGCAGCTCTGGGCGAGCGCAGGGAGCTCCACGTTCCCGGGGCTGCCGCAGCACAAAACTCACCTTGGGAGAATACTTTTCCCCCCCATGGTGATCACTGGTCCTGCCAAGTCCCACCTTCTCTTTGCTGTCACTGGCCTCACTGCCCTCCTTCTCGTCCAGTTTGATTGCAACCGGGGCCTCTTCACCGGGTTTGATGGAAGGGGGGGAGCTTTTCCCCCCATCTGCACATAGGGGAAGGAAGCATTAGGAGCATCACAAAGGACCAGTACCCACTCCTGAAGTCAAAGGACACTGCCCCACCATCGCAGGGGAGGTGCCACTCCCCCAAAAGCCAGTGGGCACCCACCTGCAACAGCCAGCGGGCAGAACACGCCGTCCTCGGTGAGGTGCAGCAGCCCGGAGCTGATGACAGGGCCCAGGTCCCTGACGGCGCGGTTGTAGCGCATGCAGTCAACACGCAGCAGCCCGTCCTCCTCGCCGAAGAGCACCTTGGAGATGTGGGAGGTGACGGGGCTGGAGGGGCGGGTGGGGTTGGCCGAGCGGATGGGAGAGCGCAGCGGGGAGTTGAAGGCGCTGCCGATCTCGGAGGCGGTGTCCGTGCTCTCGTTGCTGGGGGTGGGAGAGGGCTGGGAGTGGGTGACCACGGCCACGGCGGCGCCCCCGCTGCTCGTCTTGATGGACAAGGGGATGGAAAGATCCTTCTGAGATTCCTTCAGCTTCTCAGCCAGGACGTTGATGGTGTTGGGCTGGAGGACGGAGAGCTGGCCATCCGCAGCCCCCGCCACATGCTCTTGCTTTACCTGTCCTTTCCTTTTGTACCTGCCCAGGAACACAGCAGGGGAGGTGAGCAGCTGGCAGAAGCTGGGGGCCCAGCTCCACACTCAGCACTCCAGGCTGGCTGCTGGGATGAAGCAAGGCCTGAAACATTTTAGGTCACCCGCACTGCCATCAGCTTCTCTGGCAGCACTCCAAGACCACTGAACCAGCTGCAGGTACCCCTACACAGTTAGGGGGCACAGGGTGCTGGTACCCCTGCTCTTCTTCCAGAAGCCCCAAAAGCACCCTCACTGTGACCCCACCTTCCTGACCCCTGCAGCAGCCTGAGCACACCAACACTGTCACCAGGAGCTGACCTGGCAATCAGCATCTGGGGAACTGAGGTTATACTCAGGGCAGCCCAAATTCAGAGTTGATTGTGAAGAGCTACAGAAGGGCCTCACAAACCCAGCAAGTGAACAGTGAACCAGGAGGCGGAGAGAAGAGCCCTCACTGCACACACAGGTCAGGCTCTAACACAACTGTCAGCGCTCAGGAGGGAGATACAGAAGTCACCACCAGTGGTTCTGCAAATGGCAGCTCCCTGTCCCCCACCCACAGCTCGAGCCCTCACCTGATGGCTGAGTTGGTGTTGCGAACTTCCTCCTCCTCATCGTCATCGTAGTCATCCTCATCGTCCGAGTACTGCTGGTGCTGTCGGACCGGGACCCGGCTGCGGCCCACTCCTGCCGCGAGGTCCTCCTCCTCCTGCAGGACAGGGTTGCTGACAGCTGGCAGTGCAGCAGGGAGGCAGAGCCCGCTCAACGCACCCCTGGTCCAGCCGAGCACTGGGCTGCCCCTTTCGAGAGGAGACGGGGGACTCCTCCCTGCTGACCCTTGGCTGACCCACGTCAACACTGACTGCTTTGCCAGGGCAGCAGTGACCCCTCAGCCTCCAGCCCGGGTCAGGCTGCGGGCAGGGGAAGGGCTCAGACAGACAGAGCCCCACCATGGGGAGGGACTGGGAAGCTCAGCTCCAGTCAGGTGTGCTCCAGCCTACCTGCATGGGGGACTTGGCGTAGTTGTGATTGTCCAGGAAGGCCGGCAGCCGCTGCACGATGGGGTTTGCTGGAGGTGCCCCGTTGATGCTGCTCGCTGACGCCTTTGCCACCGGTTTGGATTTGCTGGGTGGGCTCTGCGTGGCCGCGGGGTGGCCCTGGCTGGAGGACTCATCGCTGCCGTCTGCCAGACAAGCACAGCACAGCACAGCCTTTCATGACCAGCACCCTCACTTCTTACTCAATGTCCTCTGCCGCCCCTTGCCCACCCCACGCAGCAGAAGAGCTCTACCAGACCATCACACCCACTTCCATTCCACCTCCAGCTGTCACCAGTGTCCCCAAGCTCAAGCCCTCCCATTTTCAAGCTCTCCCAGGCACAGAGGCGTCTCCCACAGCCCAGCACAGCGTGCACAGAACTGGGCTTGTGGAAAAGAAAGTGAAGCTGACCATAAAACTGCTTGGAGCTCCCAGTCAGCCAGCTGTTGTCACCAGCCTGGCCAGCAACACCGCTGGTACAGGGTTCTACCTGGACGGGCGCTTTCTGGAGCCACAGCCTTGCTGCTGGCTGGCTTCGCCTCCTCGGGAGCCTGAGACTCCTGAGACTTCTGGGTCTGGATCAGCTCTGGCTGAGTTACTCGGATAAGCTGGAAGGCAATGAGTAGAACCTGAGTGCTGGACCAAGGTGACCCAAACCACATCCCTCCCACTTCAGCACTGCAGAACTCATGAGGGTGAACCAGGTGCTGAGCACCCGTGTCACAGCCAGCTGACAATGCCACGGGTGAGCTCCCAGGTGAGCAGCACAAGGCCCAACAGCCAGGCTGGTTCTCTCCTCTTCCCAGAAGACATTCCTCAAGGCCAAAAGAAACCCCAAAATCCAGGGACCACACAGCACAGGGAGACACCCTGAAAACAGAGCCTCTTCTCACACCAGGCTCGCACTCCCCCAGGGCTTGGGCTGCCCTACCTGCTGCAAGGCCTCCAGCACAGTCTGGCGGTTCATCTTCAGGATGTGCAGCTTGGACTCGTACTTCATCCTCCGGTCAGGCACCACCGCCATCAGGTTGAAGCGGATGTCGTGGTAGGGCTCCCTGCAGGGAGGGAAAGCAGATGTCAGCTGTGAGCTGGTGGTAGAATGCCCACCTCCCAGCCAAGAGGGGTCAGCAGCTGCCAGCCATGCCCCGCACACCTCCCGCAGGCCTTGCTCCAGGCAGCCCTGGCATTTAACACCAACAGTCAGGAGGCTCTTCCCCCAAAACCAAGTCAACTTCACACTAGCTGAGGAAGCAGAGCAAGGTTGCTTCAGCCACAACACAAAACACCCTTCAAAGTCACAGGTTGGCTGAGGTGGGATGGGGCCTGTGGAGACCATCTGCTCCAGCCTCTGCTCCAGCGGGGCCACCCAGAGCTGGATGCCTAGGACCATGCCCAGACAGCTTCTGAGGACAGAGACTCCACAACTTCCCTGGGCAACCTGTGCCAGCGCTTGGTCACCCTCACGCTCAAGCCTCCAAAGGCCCAGCTCAGGACCAGAAGCACCATTCCTAGGCGCTCCATGAACTTGAGCAAACAGGGACCTAATCCAGCCACTCCTATCCCGTGCGGCCCCTTGCAGGGACCCTGCACCACACAGGGAGTGCAGCTCCTCTGCGTGCTCTGAATGCTGGCAGATCGCAGGCAGGAGGAAACAGGGAGGCAGCGCACCTGTGCCTCTCCCCAGGCAGTGTTCTCCACCCCTACTTCCCCATCTGATCACACAGAGACCACTGTAGAGATACCCCAGGGGAAAACGGCGAGGGGCCAGTGCCCGCAGCACGGCCTGGGACATTACCCTGCAGTGGCCAGGCCGATGCGCTCCATGATTACTCTCCTGGCTTTGTCCGTCCACTCCTCATCGTCAGCCCATGGCCCTGTGATAATGAGACAGAGCCGGGCTTAGCAAAGCAGGCCCAGGCTCCTGCTTCAAACCCACAGCACAGATCCTGCCAGCCCCATGAGAGGAGATCTCCTGTCTCCCTCATGTACTAGGGAGAAACTCAAGACAGAGCCCGGGAGGCAGGAGGACACCCTGTCAGCCCACACGTGGAACCCTCTGCCTCCTGAATGGAAGACATGAGCCATCTGCAGGGCAGGAAGGTGGATTTCGAGCCCTACAGACCACAAGCGATTCACAGGCTTGGGCTTCACCAAGTTCAAGGAAATCCCAGCTGTTGCTGGGATCCACCTGCTGCTGGATCTGGTGCTGTGCTTAAGTAACCCAGGTACACAAAGTGCGTACCTCACCCCAGGGCCTGACTGACAGACGCACAGTCCCAGCAGGGACAGGGAAGTGTCTGAAAGATGGAACCGACTGGGCAAGCTCTCAGAGAGGAGAGAAACCCCAGAAACCTGCTGGGATCTGCGCGGGGACCCAGGGCCTCAGCGGAGAGTAAGGAAGAGGCAACTTCTGCTTGTGATGCAGAGTTATTTCAGAGCTGCAAAAGGACCCTGAGCAACAGGGGAGGAAATGGCAAGGCTGGAAAAAGCCATGCAATGTGTTTAGAAGTAATTTCCTTCTCGACACAGTCCCCAGCACGCAGGCTCCAAAACGAGCTATCAAAACCGAGGACAAATCCAGGGGCCAGTGGAGCGACCCTCCACAAACACCAGCCAATGCTCAGTGGCAGTGAAAACTAATACACACCCTCGGACATACCAGGGTGTCTGTTAACTGTGCAAGCAGGGCAGGCCAGCTCTTACCGTGGTCAATGGGGTAGACCTTCAGCCCATCCAGCTCAAAGAGCCGCCCCTTGATGGGGACATAGCTGACAAAGTGAAAAGCCTCCATGGTCCGCACAGCACTGATCCCGTTCTGCTTCTCTGGCAGGTGCCGTGGCTCCGGCCTGGAGGGCGAGAGGCGAGGGGTGAGCGGGCAGTCTGCCTGTCCAGCAACAGCGAGCTACGAGACCCCCAACTCACCTCGCATGGCTGTTGTGGGCCTTGGCCAGCTCTGGGGCATTGCCGATGGCGTAGCCTTTACTCTGCAGCAGAAAGCAAGAGAGGAAAACAACTGAGAGGTGACAGGAAACAAAGTGCTTCACCCACCGGCTCCCCTCCGTCCACATGCAGGGCTGGGAGAGCAACTCTCGGGCACACCCTCTGCTCTGCTGAGTTACAGGTAAAGCCCAAGGTGGAAAGAACACACAATTTCTGGCCAAGAAATCACAGCTAGAGAGAAACACAGACTTCAATACGGGTCTGAAGGCAGGAGAGAGGACTACTGATCACTGACTTAGAGAATGCATCTGGGCTACGGGACAACAGGACAGAAGGCTCAGAGCTGTGCCTGGCGTAAGGGGACCAGGGATCTGAGCAAAGCAAGGTAGGCAGAGGAGAGAGAAGAGGCAATGCTGCTGTAGCACACAGCCAGGAAGGGCTGGAAAGGAGCCAGTTCATTATCAAGCACCATCCCGTGTGGGCAGCGAGAGGCCAACTCACACTGTCACCCGTGTGCAGCCCTGCATGCCCCCAGCCCTACCTCCGGGCTGAATCCCTTGGTGAAATCCTTCATGCGGCTCAGCGTGGGGCCCAGGTCAACATTGTTGCAGTTGAGGAGGACGCTCAGCAGGGCATGGGTGGCACAGGAATTGGGGATCAGCTGAAGGGTGACACAAGGACCATCTTCACCAGCAGGAACAAGGCAACCCTTGAGCAACCCCTTGAAGTCAACAATTACCAACCCAAAGGTACTGACGTGAGGCTGGCAAACCACTTGTGAGAGCAGGGACTTGCCCTCAGCTCTCAGAGGCAGGGAGGTCAGGCTCATTTAGTGAGCCACACCGTGCCCCTACGAGCATCTCCTGACAGCACAGGCCAGACAGGCTCACAGCCCTCTCTGTATTCCCCCCACCCTGGAGCACAGGGCAGAGACCCCCAGGAAAGCGGAGCTGCCCTCAGGACCAGCAAGAGCAGTGCAGCCTCTTGGTACCACGTTGTGTCCCTCAGATGTCACACGAGACACCCCTCCTCCTTCCCCTCACCCCCAGCCTACCTGGTGAGCAAAGAACATGTTATTAACGATGTCATCGTCGATCACTGACGTCTCATCCACCAGGGTAGAGACCTTCCGGCGTGACCTGCGCTCCTCGATCCACTTGAACAGGAAGATGAACCCATACACGGGGCTGTGGAGAGAAGTCAGCAGCTGCAGTGTTTTGGAATGGACAGGGCTGTGGGGCTGCTCTGTCCAGAGCCAGAAACCTTCTGTTCCAAACCACGGGCAGAGCAGAGACAGAGAGGAAAAGCAGAACCACTAGCCCCATCTTCCTGGAAGTGACCATCCCTGCCACAAGTCCCCCCAGACTCATGTTACCAAGGACACTCTCCTGTGCTGATGCTCTGGGCTCAGACAACAATCAAGCTTGAAAACTTTGAGGTGTGACAAGTCTTAAGAGGCTCGAGACAGAAAAACAGGAGGTGAAATTCACCTCTGGACACTGAGCAACCTACAGAATAGTGCCTGGCCACCAAACGACCCCTCCTTTTAAACAGATGTTGTGTTCATTTTCATGAGGAGTTCAGGCTTTTCAGAAAACAGCCTTGAAGCTATTTCAAAGCAATGAGACAAGGAGAAAGCCCACCCTGCCAGCATGCTGGCTGGCACTGCACCACTCCGTGGTGAGATGAATCCCTTGAAGGATGTTCCCCACCTGCCCCACCAGACCTTTCTCAAGACACGAGATTGCCCTTCTGCCCCAAACCTGCTGAAGCACTTCTGGTGCGTCACTTACAGCACTGACCTCCGTGACTGACGAGCTCACATGGGCCCTTCTGAACACTGCTGATGGGTTCCCAGGCCCACAGCCACATTCTGCTTAATAAACCCCACACTTTTCACACCCGTAACTTACCCTTGGCATTTGCTCTGCAGATCATAAATCTCTTCAACCTGCACTCCCTTGACCCCTGCAAACAAAGGGCAGAAGCCGGTGTAAAGCCCACCAGAAAGGGCCAGGGGTAATGTCAAGCACAAACACGACTTCCCAGGAAGGTTTCTTGCACTCACCAAAATCTTCGACCAGGAGTGTGAAGAGACCTGGAAAGGAACAAAACCAACGGGTTACTTCTGGCTGAAGAGAGCAGAGAGGGAACCTGCTGCTGCTGGCCCCTGAGGGTCCCACGTGCTCCCAGGCCAAAGCACAGACAGGAAAACCCCAGCAGAGCAGCACCGGGATCACGCTGCTCCCCAGCCCTGGCTCGCTACAGAGGTGCTCCAGCTCCCTTCACCCCTCCATCCCCACTCATCATCTCCTTCCTCAAGAGGACTTGAGCCAGCCCTCTCCTGCCAGAGCCCAGCAAAGGCCCCAAGGACCCACCTGCAGTGTCCTGAGCCACTGCAGATAACCTGCTGAGAGGTAACCCCCATCACAAACAGCGGCGGGGAGCACCCAAACGACACGTGCGGTTCTAACCGGAGGGAAACGCGGCTGAGTGGGCCAGGGGATGTTGTAAAATAAGGGAATTTATGTTCCTGTTAGTGAAAAACAGGCAGTGAAGGGAAAGCCAGCCCACAGCACAGGGCTGTGGGGAAGACTGAGGCCGAAAGGCTCATCCTTCACCTCCCTCTCTCCTGCGGGACCAAACCCAAGAGCCTGTCTCCAGCAACTGCAGAATTCCTGTTACAGAAGGGCATAACCAGGGATAGAGACATCGGCAAAGGGACCAAAGGACCATCAGACATCAGCAACCAAGCAGCAGCTCCCACTGCGACGCCATGGCAAAGGCACTCAGCCCAATTTCCAAGAGGTTGCCCTGCATGCAGAGTGAGCCTGAGATTGGAATAATAAACCTGCTTCTTTTGCTCCCATACAAAGGCTGCTGAGAGCCTGGGAGGAAGCCTGGGGAATATCAATAAGGACTCAACCCTGAGAAACATCCCTATGAGCAAGGAATTTAAGGAACCTGATCGTAGTGGCTCAGTCAAGAAGGGCTCAAGTGGCTTCCACATCAAAATTAAAATTATCAAAACAGGGAGGAAACTTCCGGGAGCAAAAAGTCTTCATTACTTTAGCAGAAAACGCTGTATTTCTGACCAAACTGTCAGTGGGAAGCAGCACGCTGTGGCAGTAACAAGCTCCGAGCTGCTGTGCCACGCTGTCACACCAATCCCCAGCACCTTTCCGACAGCGATGGGTCAGTCACAGCCCTCGGTGCCACACAGGTGGCATCTGCAGAGGCTCTGGGCTCCACAGCAACCCCCCAGCAGCCCTTGTAGGCCATGAGGGCCTTCAGATGCTCGTACCAGCCATGGTTCTTGTCCCCTCTTGCAGGACCCCGGGCTTGCTGTGGCTCAGCCTGGAGCACTCCTACATCTCTGCAGTGCCTCTCCAGGACCACAGGTTGGACCAGCCAGGCTGCACCACAGGAGATGGGGAGTCAGCCCTTGCCTCGCCAGGGAGCCAGACAGGGGGTGAAGCCAAATGTTTCCAAGTGCACCGTGAAAGGACAGGGAGCGACAGGAACCAGCTGCAGCAAGAGGAACTCTGGCCACGCACCCGGAAGAAAACCATTCCTCGTTACCAGCATGGTCAGCCCCGGGACCAGGCGCAGAAATCTCCTTCAAACTCAACCAAACACAGCCACGAGCAACCTGAATTACCCCTGGTTAGCTCTGCTTTGGGCCAAAGGCTTCCAGGAGTCCCTTCCCACTGGGGTTTTTCTCTGATTCATTTCAGTATCTCATATGACCTCAGCATCCATGAAAAGCAGAGTCCTGCTGCTGCCATCACTCCCAAACACCCCAAGCCCCCATCCCAAATTATCTGGGCCAGCTGGAGGAAACATCCCAGTATCCACAAGCTCAGGCAACACTACACCAGCAGCCTGGAGGTTCCCAGGGTCCCCTCTGCACCCCACAGCCACAGCAGACAGCATCGACCTGGATCCACCGACCCTTCCCGAGCAGCAAAGCCCTGAGAGCTTCCAGCTGATGTGCTGAAGGCCAGGAGCGGCACACGGGCCATCCCTGACCATCATCCCAACTCCTGCCTCTGCATCCGAACCTCCACACACCCACGGGAGCGCAGCTGCAGCTTGCTGAGAGCCTGCCTCTGCCCCAGGAGGTCATCTTCTGAGCCAACAACCGTCCCTCCCAGGCATGAGGGTTCACACCGTGTTGTGATGAAGGAGAGGGAGAATGGGGATGCTTTTGGCAATTCCTGAGTACCAGTAAAAAGAGGATAAAGAGCAGCAAAACACGGGCTGCCTGGGAGACCAAAGCAGAGAGAATCCTTCACCGAGCACAAGAAGATGGCTGTAATGCAAGGGGTCCAACCTCCTCAGGCATAGCCTCAAACACCCCCCGGAGACCAGCCCTCTACAACTACCTAAAGGGAGGTTGTAGTGAGGCTGGTGTTGGTCTCTTCTCCCCAATTGCTGATGACAGGACGAGAGGAAATGGCCTCAAGTTCCATCAGGGGAAGTTTAGGTTGGAGATTAGGAAGAAGTTCTTTACTGAGAGGGTGGTTGGGCACTGGAATGGGCTGCCCAGGGAGGGGGTGGAGTCACCGTCCCTGGGGGTGTTCAAAAAACGGGTTGATGAGGCACTTGAGGCCATGGTCTGATGGTCTGATGGTCAGGAATATGATGGGAGAAAGGTTGGACTTGATGACCCTGGAGGTCCCTTCCAACCATAATGATTCTATGATTCAGCCTCTCAGGGATGGCCCCAAACTGCAAACATTGTCACAACACTCAGCCCCATGCTGGCTTTGCCCTCAAACCCAGACCCACAGAGCCAGCACTGGGAGCCCACCACAGACAGCACCTTCTCAGGACACCAGTGGCCACCTTACTCCCAGCTGCTTGGGCACCATACTGGACTCCCCAGCACCTCTCCTGAGCTACCAGGGGCAGTGGGTTGGATCTGCCCAGCACTTTGAGGAGGGAGAGGCCACCCGAGTGTGCCGCTGAGTGCTGGGCACAGGGCTTGTCCTCAGTTGCCCACGAAGCCCTGGGACAACCACTGGTCAGAGCTGTTTGTGCGGCAAGGGGCAGCCCCCCATGGGTCTCTCCCTGCACCCCACAATGTTTCAGGGGGTATTTGCTAATGACAGAAATGCTTCACGCTACATCCCTGACTGTAGCGAGATGTTTTCCATGTTTTCCATGGAGAGCTCTGGGTTTATCAGCTGGGGCACCTCAGACCCCGTGTGTAAGCTCCACCAGAGCCCAGGCCCCACTCTGAGCCTTCACAACGCTCCCGCAGCCCTGTTCACCCCATCCCTGCCTTCACCCCACACCTGCACCCCTGACAGCCCCTTCCTGCCTGCCCTGCACCCCCATAACCTCTCCCCAACCCCCCATGGGCTAT
>VZRW01007704.1:27873-40760 GCA_013398125.1 Aegotheles bennettii | reverse complement strand
GGGGCCTGGGCCTGAGCCTGAGCCTGGGCCTGGGCCTGGGCCTGAGCCTGGGCCTGGGCCTGAGCCTGTCGTGAAGTGTCCATGCCCGTGCTCAGGGCCTGAGCCGCCCTGTGCTGAAGTGCGGGGGCTCCTGGTGAGGCTGGGGCCCGCAGCTCCACTGTGGCTGCCGGGGGGGCTGGGAGACTCCCCAGGCGAGCGGGCGCCCCTGCACCATGCTTCCTTAGGAAGTGGGCTAAAAATAGGAGCCGGATCCGCGGCTGCAGCCGCCCCCCGCCACAGCTTTGTTCTGCAGCCGTTCCCACACACACCCCGTCCCCCCTCGCCTGGCTCTCACCCCTGGGACAGGGCTCAGCCAACAGCACCAATGCCCAGGCAGGGAGCAGCCACACTGCACCTGCCCACCACTGCTGTCCCTTCCACCCCCTCAGGGGGGGTGAGGATGTGTTCACGTTCATTCAGCCCCTGGAAGTCTCCAGGGACCCCGGTTGTCTCCAGTGGCTGGTTAACATGAGAGGCAGAGCTGGGCCGTGCAGAACCCTGCTCACACCCTTGGCAAAAGCCCTTCTGCTCCAGCCTAGACCTGCCCAGGAGGGCCGGGCTCAGCCGCTGCAGGGTTAGAGAGCTGTAACCAGCAGGGGAGGCCCTTTCAAGGGCTGGGTGCTCCTGGTATTTGTTTCTGCTCAGCCTGGCACATCGCTGGCCCCGGTGTCGCCTCAGGGCCCCTCGCTGCCTCCCAGGACAGGCAGCCCAGCCCCGGCTCTGCCGAGCACAGGGGTCGCTCAGAAGCAGTGGGGCTCTGGCATTCAGCGGTGAGGCTCATCCCCAGCACTTCACAGCCATTAAATTCAGGCCCTGAGGAATCAGACTTGTGTCTCCTGCTCCTGGTGTCCCTCCTTGTCTCTGCTTGTTGCTCACCGTTCTCCTGTGCCCCTCAGGCCTGTGGTTAACCCAGCCCACATGCTTGGCTCCAGCCTGGCCTCTCCGTCTCCTGCTGCCTCCCTGCAGGACGTGTCCCAGCTCGCCAGCCCCACTGCTGCTCTCCTGGCTCAGGGGGCACCCACGCAGGCTCCGAGCTTGCGGGGGAGTTGGGACGGGGAGCTGGAGGGGAGGGTCAGGACCCAGACAGGGTCAGGAACCAGCTGGGACGGGGAGCTGGAGGGGAGGGTCAGGACCCAGAGCCCCCTCCAGCGCCACGGGGGACTTTGCTCCCAGCAAGGGCACTGGTGAGCCGCAGTGCTCCGCCAATGCAGCATGCACACACAGAGCAGGAGCGATGATATCATGACCTGGCTCTGTGCGAGCTATTTAGGGGGTTTAATTATTATTATTATTATTTTTCTTTCCCGTTCCTCTGCCTCTGAACAATGCCGGCCCCAGCAGGGCTGTGGTTCACACCATTGTGTGGGGCTGCCTCGCCTCAGGAAGGGGGAGATCCTTATCACCCCGGGCTGACCGAGCAGGGCGAAGGAGCTCCTGTGGGACGAGGAAAGCAGCGAGCACCTTGCCAGCAGCCTGTGGGTGCTCTCCATGCCCCCAGCCCCTGCACTGGGGGAGTCCCTGGGGGCAGGTGTAGCCCCACCAGCCAGCATCAAGCCCCCCCAGATGAGCCTGGTCCCACCCAGCCTCACCAGAAACACAGCCAGGCTGGGGTGCACCCCCCTAAAGTGTGCTGGGGACACCTTCTGCTGCGTGTCCCCACTCCCACCCGGGCATGGTGATGGTGGTGGCAGTGGTGGTGGCAGCGGTGCCTCTCCCGTGTTTACCCAGGAACGGGTCTAACCTGCTGCAGCTCCTTGCTTTCCTTCCCAAGCCTGCCCAGCCCTAAAACGGTCCGTGGCTGGGGGGGGGGACAGCGGGAGCTGCACCCGGACATGAGCTGGCACCACTGCGCCTTCCCTGAGGCCACAGGGAAGGTTGGAGAGAGCCCTGTCCCCCAGGGCACATCCCGGCGGCACGGCTCCAGCTCCTCAGGCACAGCAAACAGGGCTCATCCTGTGCACGGGGGCCACGGGGGCTTTCGGGGTGATGGCTCTTGTCCCCCCATGAGAGCAGGCACCAGCGTTGTGAGGGCCCGTGCTGGTGTGGAAAGAGCCTGGAGCTGTGAGCCGCTCTCTGCAGCGCCACGCTCAGCCCCTTTATTTGCAGAGAAAGGCAGCAGCGAGCTCCCAGGGAGGTGGCACCGCGGTGGCATCGCATTGCCGAGCCCCAGCCCCCCCGTGACAGTGGCCTTGCACCCAGCAAGAGTGAAAGGGGGCCCATGTGTCCCACTGTGCCACCGGTTTTGGAGGTGGCCCTACGGCCACTGAGGGTGACAGGGACCTGCCTGGGAGCCTGCCCTGGCATCGCACCCACTGCAGCTGGGGGGACAGAGGGACAGGGGTTGGCACCGCTGCAAGCCACCTGCCAGGGCAGGAGTCCTCAGGGCCACCAGCAGTGCAGGGAGCTGGTCCTGGCCCACGGCCACCCCACATCCACCACCCTGCCCTCGCTAAGTGGCTGCCACTTGCCGGGGCACGCGGTTCCTCTCGCCGTGGGGCTTGGCCACCCGTCCCTTCTTGCTCATGTCCACGCTGGCCAGGGCGTGCTTGGCCTGGGCCAGCTTGCTCTTGCGGTGGTAGGGGCGGCTGCCACACCAGAGGCGGGCACAGTACTCCTCCACCCGCCGCAGGCTTTGGGAGCTGATGAGGTGCATGATGTCCTTGAACCAGGCTTTGGGAGCCTGCGATGCCAGCCGGGGCTCGGGGCAGGGCAGGCGCGAGGGCTCGTCCCCCCGCTCCCAGGGGACAGTGTGTGCCAGCTGCTGGCTGGCGATCACCTTCAGGGCTGTCTTGGCCACCGTCTGGGTGAAGCCGTGCTCCAGTGTCTTGCAGTAGTAGATGCCAGCGTCGTGGCGGTGCAGCTTGCGGAAGAGCAGCCCTTGCTCCGTCTGCAGGATCCGCTCATCTGTCTTCACCTGTTGGCCACCATGAGGTCGGGGGGTCTGGCTTTGGCCCCCCATCCCTCCCGTGTCCTGTCAAGGGGAGCAGGGCTGGCGTGGGGGGAGCCTCACCTCATCCCGCTGCTCATCAGGGGGTCTCTGGACGAACCACTGCACGCTGGCCTGTGGAGACCGGGGCGTGCACTCCAGGAAGGTGCTGTTGTCCTCTGCCCCGTACAGCACCTTCTCCTCAACGCTCTCAAAATCATCCACTGGGTCAAAGGCAGACATGGGCTGATGGGGAGCACAGAGCCAGGCTTCCATGTGCCCAAGCATCAGCCCCCCCTGGCCACCATGTGGCTTCAGTCCCCTCCTCCCGCTCTCCCTGGGGACAGACCCCAGCCCCAGCAGCACCCACCTTCTCTTGGGGCACCTTTGATCTACAGGGAGACCACCTGGGATGGCCACAATCCCCTCTGAGTGCCGAGGGCTGCGGATGCCAGGACATCTCAGGGCACCTGGATGAGCCCCCCAGTCCCATGACACCCCCCCCAGTCTCTCACCAGTCAGGTTCTGGTCCAGACACTGGTGGACAGGGTTGCCATGGTGGACATCCTGACGGCGATAGCGGCGCTTGCCTGAGGGCTGGTGGTGGGTGCAGGCGGTGCCGTCCCAGGCACAGTAGGGATCCCTGGCCAGGCAGCACTCGGCGCAAGCCGTGCCGTAGGTCTCACACTGGTGCAGCCGCACCTGGGCCACCCCCAGGCTGGAGCCCACATAGAGCGTTTGCTGGGGAATGGCACCGAGATGGGGATGCTGGCAGCCCCCATGGGCATGGCACCCAGGGTTCCCCAGCCGGGACCCCCCCTGGGGCAAGCACCACGCAGGCTTTGAGAGGCTGGTGACAACAGCTCTGTCCCTCCTGGTCACCTGCCCTGCCCCCAGCCCCATGGCCGAGCCATGGCCGTACTCACACGCTTGACGGAGATCTCCATCTGGGTGATGGGCACAGGCACCTGCAGGGGAGGCGAGCGGGTGTGAGGCTGGTGAAAACCTCACCACACAGAGGCCAGCTCATGCAGAGCCCCCAGAGCTGGGGGGAGGGGGGGCACCAGGAATGCTTCTGGGGAGGGTGAGAACACCCCCTGCTGCCCTGAGACCCCCCAGTGCCCAACAGTGTGGTGACAGCCCTGAGCCTCCATCCCCACCTGTGTCCCCAACCTGAGCCCACACCACTGCCCCCTCCCTTGCATGCAGGGCAGCAAATGGCACCTTAAAAACCTGCAGGTCCTCCAGGACAACTTCCTCAGTCATGGCTGAGCTTGTCTTCTTCAGGACCACCACCTTCAGCACTGAGCCGGCATCTGCGGGGAGGAGGAGGATGGAGGTGTGAGCACCCTGCCACCACACACCCCAGCCCTGTGCCCACTGCTAGTCCCAAGGCTCCTTCCTGCACGCTGCTCTTGCCACTCACCTGTCCCGAGGAAGAGGACATCGTGCTGCCCATCCTCAGCTTCCACCCGGTCCACCACGAGCTGGCGCAGGTGGTGGGGCAGGTCGGTCTTCACGAGGAGGGGCCGGTGGTGCTGGGGGTACACGGGCTTGTACATGAGGGGGTGAGCACGGGCGAAGTGCAGCACCTCGTCAGGGAAGTCCTTGGTGCTGCCGTACTGCCGCCGGGGCTGATTGGTGGTCTTGCTGGGACACTGCAAGGACAAGAGGGGACCATCAGCCTGGCCACCCATCCCTCCTTCCCCCTCTGTCACCCCACAGAGCTGGTTTGGGTCCCTCCCCGCTTTCCAGTTTAGGATCCATCTTCTCCACCCTTTTGCCAGGCCTTGGTCCCCAGCCATCCCATGGTGGATCCCATAGGAAGCCCATCCCAGCAGGTGAGAAGATGGAGGATCAGCCCCATCAACTCCCTGAAAAAGGGATCGGAGTAACAAAGGGGACCCGGAGGTGCAGGCAGTTGCTCACCACGCCTGGCCGTGGGTAGGGCACCCTGCCCTCGTAGGCACCCCACTGGTGGTGGGGGCTCTCCCGGTGGGCGAAGGGCCCGTTGAAGACCTCCCGGATGTCGGCCATGCGGTACACACAGACAGCAGAGCCCTGGAAGACATGGCTGAAAGGAAACGGTGAATGGAGTGAGCAGAGCCCCACTCAGCACCAGCGGCATCGGTTGGGGGCATGGGAGAGTCAATGTCTCCATATGGATCAGGACAGAGCTGGCGGAGGTTGGGGAACAGCCAGCAGCCACATGGTGACAGTGATGGGACACGTCATGGGCAGCTGCAGCTGGATGTCCCCACAGGCTGGGGCTGGACCACCCACCTGACGGTGCTGAAGAGGGCGTAGATCTCCGGGCTCTTCCCATCTTTCGTCCTCAGCAAGAAGACATCCTCTGGGGATGAGACAACCAAGCTGTGGGGTTTCTCTTGGAAGCCCAGGAGCTTCCCAAAGCCACCAACCAAAGGACCAGCCCTGGTGAGGCCCTCAGCTCCATACAGCCCTTACCCAGCTCATCGAAGTGGGTGTCGATGCCACCAGGACCAGGGACGGAGCACACTAGCCGGGCTTTGTTGAAGGTACTCCACTTGTTGACCAGCACCCTCTGACCTCCAGCATCGTTCTGTAGGGACAGGGAGTGTCAGGGCCACTGCTGTGACTTGGTGCATCCCTGTCCCCCGCGGTCCCCACCAGCCACTGACCACGCAGACCCGCGCCACCCGACTGACGATGGCGTGCTCCTTGCTGTCCGCCTCCACCACCTTCTCCGTGAAGAAGAAATAGGCTTTGTCGTTGTCCTGGTCGTCGTTGTCCGGGATCAAGTGGGCTGCCACGAATTTAGGATCTACAAGCGAGAGCCGGCCGTGCCGGCTGGGGTGAGACTCCGACTGCCACAGCTGCAGCCGGCCGGGAGGACCCCCTGGTGCATTCCCCATCGTGCCCAGCAGGGAGGATGCTGCACCATGGCCACCACAAGACTGGTGGTCCCCAGCATCAGCCCCTGCGGGGGCGGTGGAGGGGTGGGGGGGTCGTTACCGTTGAGTAGGCGCTGGTCCACCTCGGTGCGCAAGGCGGGGCGGGTCCCCGTGCTGCGGAAGATGCCGGGATCGCGACCCAGAAAGTCTGCGGTGAGGCCGGCGTAGAGCTCCCCGCCTGCAGGAACACCCCGCGGCGGGCTGAGAGACAGCCCCGGCCCGGCCCCGGCCCCTGCACCCCGAGGGCTCCCGGTGCTCGAGGTGAGAACCCACCGATGAGGGTGCTGGCGAAGGCACGGCTGGGCTCGTGCGGGCACCTGCCCCGGCCGGTCCGCACGCTGGTGGGGTCCAAGGTGAAGGTGTGCTGGGCGAGGGCAGCGGGCAGGGAGCGGGCGGGTGAGCCCCCGGGCAGCGGGGTGCCCTGCTCTGTTCCCTGCCTGGCAAGCACCTGCAGCCCCAGTGCTCCCAAAGGGACCCTCTGGAAGCAGGATCCGAGCTTTTTGAGGCAAGTCTGATGCCATGAGGATGCGCAGTGACCGGAGGGACCCGCCAGCCCCACTGCTCACCTGGCTGCAGGCATCGTGGTACGGGCAGGGCTCCCTCTGCCTGCACGGTGCCAGGCTGCGAGGGGGAATGGGGACCCTGCCTTCCCACCCCGGCCAGCCTGACTGGTGAGCAGCAGGCTGGGAGAGGGGAAAATGCCACCCACGCTGTGCCCCTGGCAGGACAGCAGCCCCTGGCAAGGCGATGCCAGGCCAGGGAGGTGGGGGAGCCGGGGAGGGGGTAGCACATGGGCAAAGAGGCAACAAGGAGCTGGTTCCTGCCCACCCCCCCAGTGTCAGCATAGGGCAAACCCCACATCCAGCATCCCCACACAGTCCCGATGCCCCCCAGGGAGGAGGTGGAAGATGGGGATTGACCTCCCAGGGGTGTCCCACAGGGGATGCTCAGGATGGGCACCCAGGGGGTGCTGCCCTACCTCGCCACGGTGCCCCACGTAGACGAAGGCGCAGAGGGGGTGGAAGGCACCCGTCCCACAGACCAGCAGGTGTGTCCGGTTGTAGGGGTGCAGCACACGGATGTAGTTGGCGCAGTCGGTCTGGGGAGACAGCAGGGCAGGGGGAGGCTTGTGGGGTGCTCTGCACTTTACCCATCCCCAGCTCCTTGGGGGATCCCATGGTGATAGACAGGTCCCAGCCTTGGCTCCCTGGGCTGCACCCAGGCTCTCTGCTTTCAACCTGGTGCCAGGGGTGCAAGATGGCAGCTTGCACCCACTGGCAGGGCTTGCTTGGACTTCACCAGGGTACACCCCAGCCCATTGCAGAAGGACAGGGCTTTTTACTGGTCCTCCTGCCACCAAGAGCATCCCCGGTGAAACCACGTGTGATTCAACAGCACCTGGGCATCTCCTGCCCACAGGCACCCATGTGCTCACCCCATCACACAGCCCACGCTGGACGGGGAGCAGTCACCCACTCAGCAAGCTCCCACTCCCAGCCCCAGACCCACGGGGACCCTCCTTTTCCCAGCGCCCAGGACGTGACCAGATTCAGGGACATCCTTCCCCATTGTGTTCCTGCTCAGCTGGCGATGAAACAAAAGAAGGAAACGCGGGAGACGGAGACGGATACCCACGGGCATCCTCGGCTGCCTCCAGGACAGCCCCGATCGCTACTGCCTGGGATTGTCCCCTTCTACTGGGGACCAGTAGCGATGACACCCCCAGAGCTGCCACCTCTGACCTTTCACAGTCTCTCCTGGCAGTTCCTGCTGGAAAAGGGCTCTCATCCTTCTCAGGCATCCCCACCGTTAGCTCCGCAGCTCGCCCCAGCCCTGCCTGCCCCCATCGTCCCCGCCGACGGGACGCGAGGCCCCTCGTCTGCTGGGAACACTGCCCCGGGGGTTCCCAGCCTCCCCGCTGTTTATTTTCCCTTCACAAAGAGCCTCTAAAATAGCAAGTAAAAAAAAAATATATGTTCAAGAAAAACAAAAAACCGAGCCTGCCCTGGCTTGGATCTGTCGGTGAGAGCCTGTAAAATAAACACAGGGTGGGCCGGGGCCCCGGGGAGCAATTACTGCGGGCTGGGGGAGCCTCGGGGACCCTCGCCCCACCACAGTCCTGGTCCCTACCGGGGCAGGGGGTTGCGGAGGGGTGAGATCTGGGGGGTGAGGTCTCTGAACCTGAGCGAGCTGTGTGTTTCCCAGCGTCAGGGGCAGCCAGGATGGGTCAGACCACATCGCTGGGGTCTGGAGCACAGCACTGGGCTTTCGGTTCCTCCCACTTCAGGTCTCTGAGCCCGGCTGGCGCCGCCCGCTCGGTGCAGCTGCATTCAGGGCACGCTGGCCACTGCTCTGTGGCCACGGGGCTGAGCCAAGCCCCAGAAACGACGTTTCCAGAGCCCCACACGAGCATCTCACGTGGCTAGGTTTGGTCACCAACTCCCAGCCTCAGTTTCCTTCATGCACCAGAACGGTCCCTGGCTCTGCCCTGGCACTAACTGGCCTGAGAGCCCCATGGGGCCATCCCCAGCAGGATGGCACAGCACAGCCCCGGCACAGGAGGAGCCAGCTGGCATCAGGGCACAAGGGGACAACACATGGAGCGAGACTCACCCCTGGGTCCTTCCCCTTCCGAAAACACTCCTCTGTCTGCCCAGGGAGGGGTGGCCAGTAGATCTGAAACACAAAGGACCTGTTGGAGCAGGGAGAGGGGACAACAGGGACGCAGTCTTGTAAATACATTTCCTCAGGCTGCCGGTGACACAGTGATGGAGAGAGGGACCAAGAGAGGGACCAACAGCTCCCCAGAGCCCACCCGTGCAGGGCTCCCACGCTGGGACCCAGGACAGGACCCTTCCTCCCGGGGAGATGCACCCTGGCAGGCACAGCCCACAGCCGGGCTGAGTTTGTCCGGTCACGCTGGGATGGCTGGAGCTGGCCTGGAAGGGGTTGGACTTGTGGGTGTTGTGAGGAAAGGGCTCTGGAGGACAGACCGAGTCCCCCACAGCCTTCAGTGGCTCTCAGACCAAGGGCAGCTTGGGTACACAAGCCCTTGACCCCGTCACGGTGACCCAGCACACCGAGGGGTACTTCATTTCCTTCTCCACTTTCTATGGCTGGAAACAGCCCAGATCCACGCTTGAAAAACAAGAAGTCAAAGTGGAGAGGGTGAGGGAGGAGGGGACCACCACCCAGCATCATCACTCTGCTCTGTCACCGCTCCCACTGAGGAGCCAGGAAAGGTCTGGGGACTCTGCCAGCTGAGCCCTGGCACAGCTCATTGCAGTGATGGATGTTTTAGCTCCCTGTCTCCACAGGCATTCAGCTGTGTATTTGGCCCATGAAGAGGATGTCTGGATGGGGATGGGGAGCACTCACTTTCCCAATGGCAGCTTTTTAGGAGAGCGGGATCTGAGACCCCACTCTGCACCCAGGGCTCACGGGTGGGCTCTGCCACTGGCTGCCAACTACAACTAATTGCTGGCTAATTGCCCTGCAGCCACCATGGCCAGCCCTCCCTTGCCAGGCAGCACAAGTTTTCAGAGGCTTTTCAGGTGCCTGGGACAGGAGGACATCCTCAGGGCAAGGTCTTGCTTCAGGGTGGCTTTGCCTGGCTCAGCTGGGCACCATCTGTCTGGAGAGGTGAGGGGTGGGCAGGGGTCAGGGTGGGGACAGAGACCCCTGCTCAGCAGGACCCTGCTCACCTCCTTGGCATCTGCACGGGCCCCATCCAGGAGCAGGGAGTAGAGCACGTCCTTCCCCCCAATGAAGAGCCGGTCATGGTACTCATCCAGGTAGAGGGAGCGCAAGCCCAGGAAGCCTCGGTGGCCAAAGAAGAGGACAGAGCGGTTGGTGCCCAAAAGCTCTGCCAGGGAGGGAGGAAAATGTCAGGAGGAGCCATCCAAGCCCCAAAGCACCACTTGCCCCACATGTCGCCTCCCAGCCATGGGCACAAGCGCTTGCCTTGAGCCTAGGGGACATCCTGGTCCCTCCCATGTCCCTCCATTGCTGTGCATGCTGGGTGGTGGCACCAAGGGGTCCTGGCTTTTTCAGGGGGTGCCCGAAGGGCTGCAATGGGCACAGAGCTGAAAGAGTCCCCCCAGGTTGCTGCTTCTGACCATGGTGGAGCCACCCCAGGACCAGCAGAAGAGCTGCCCCCAGCTGCTGCAACCAGCAGCATCCGTCCCCATCTGTTCTCGAAGGCGTGGGCCTCCCAACCTCACCCTGCCCGGGATGCTGCTCTCCCTCCCAGCCGAGGACAAGGCCACAGAGCCAGAGGGCAGAAGGGTCCTGAGCAGGTTTGCCCTCAGTAAGCTTCAGCTGAACCAGCCCAGGCTCCCACCACAGCCATGCCACAGCCAGAGCCTGGCAAAGCAGGTCCAAGCCCAAATCCCGTGGGATGCCAAAGGGACCCTCACAGTGATACCACCGCAGGGGCAGTGGCACAACTGGCACTGGAAATTACTTTAGGGGTCAGCAAGCTGAAAACCCCGTCTTGGTGGCGCCCACCCAGCTGCCACAGAGGGCAAGAGGGAGCCGTTCAGCTTCACTGGGCTCTGAAACCCTGTCCCAGCACCCACCCGACCCTGGGCCAGGCCACCACAGCCGCCGGGTGGAGGAGGAGGAAGACAAAGCACCATTGATAAGGGCAGCCATGTCCCCAGACACCCTCCGCTGGGGAAGGCTGCCAGCCGCCACTGCTGACCCCAGGGAAACCCCCAGCCCAAGCATCCCCCATGCATGTCCCCATGGGGGAGGAGGTGGTGCTGGGACAAGCCCAGCTACCAGCAGCCCAGGACACCAGGGTACCAAGCCCTGCTCTTGCTGGAGGGACATTTGTCACCTCCAGCAAGGGGGTGGCCAGCAGCACAATGTCCCCATCCTGGTGGGACATGCCTCTTCTGGGACTTGGAAGGGAGACAGGGTCCATCCCGGGGCGGGACATAGCCACCTCCACCCCATCACACACAGCTCCCATAGCCGCCAAATAGCTCAAGAGCAGTTCCAGTGCCCTAACTGGTGATGCTGGTGGCATGAAGGAATACAGCCCCAGCAGCTCCATCCTCACCAGAGGACTGCTGTGCCTGCAAGCAGACCTGTCACCAGGGACCCCTCCAGTCCCACCGCCCCGGGGGTACCCTGTGCCCTCCCATATCACCAGGCCCAGCCCGGGAAAACACTGTCACCTCCTTCTATTCTTGCCCTGCAATAATATTTTCCCAGCTCAGAATAACATTGGCAAAGTCATTGGGCTCCTTTTATTGTTTCAAGCAAGCCTTCCTCCTCTCCCCCAGTCCCGACAAATTCCTTCTGTGCCTCCGGTTACACGACTCAGGGCACCTTCCCCTCCCCTGGCTCCATCTCCCCAGGGAGCAGCACTCTGCCGTGCTCCATCCATCCCCAGTGCCCCTTCACCACCAGGGTGGGGGGCCCATAGAAGCCACCCCCAAGCCCCGCTGCAGCAGGACAGGAGTCCCTGGGGGAGACTACGGAGAGCTGGGGGGGCACCAGGCTGTGCTGCAATGCACCCAGCAAGAGCAGAATGCTCCTTCCCCTCTTACACGAGCCACTGCTGGAAGTCAAAACAGGAGGAAAAAAGCAGCTTGAAGGGAGAAGGAGAGCTGGGGACGCGGCCACCCCATGCACCCACAGCACAATGCCTTCCCCTACAGCCCCCCAGACACCACCCTGCAGCCAGAGCCACCAGCCACACATGGCCCCAGCCCAGGAGCCAAGCGTGAGCAGCTTTGCTTCGCCCAGTTTTCATGGCAGAGGCTTCTAATGGTTTTAATTGAAATTTTCTTTTTTTTCCCCCCAGGGAGAAGGCGGTGGCAGAATTTGTTTCATGGGAAATTTCAGTTTCTGTTTCCAATTTGGAAGAGGAACAGAGCAATCAGCTTTAGAAGAAAAAAAGCTTCAAAAGGACACTGGCTCACTGCGAGAGGCTGAAGCCCGGCCCCAGGGAGCCCCCGCACCTGGGGAACGGCACAGCATGGCCCGACTGCGGGCTGCAGGGGACCAGGTGCCGAGCCAGACCTGAGCCCCACAGTGAAGCTCACCCTCCTAGCCCTGCTGCCAAGTCCAACCTGAGGACGCCGATCCCACCATGGGACAGAGCTGGGAGCCATCCTGGGCGCCTGCTGCATCCCAGGGTAAGCAAGACCACTGCATGCCTCAGTTTCCCCCTTTTAACAGGGAGGGAGCCCCTGGGGCCGCCCACTTTGCCCCAGGGCAGACCCAGGGACTCAGCCAGCCCATGCCCCAGGGCCAGTGGACCCCCAACCCGGGTGGCACAAGGACAGCCAGTGGCTTTCCCCCAGCACAGGGACACGCTCCGCAGCTCCTGGGACCCTCCAAGAGCTGGGCTGCCCCAGGCCTTTCCCTTCCTTGGGAAGGGGGAAGATATGCATTATGCAATTTATTTTATTCTGAATTTTTTTTTGAGCAGGTTCATTGCTTTGAGGCAAGGAGGAGATCGGGGAGCTCCAGATTCCTGTCAGGTTTGGCTGGAAGCAGCCCACGGATTAAGCTGGCAGAGCACAGGATATGAGCCAGGGCAGGATCACAGGGAAAGTTTTAATTAAAACCAATCACAGCACCCCGAGGGCCCCCATCCTGGCACCCCGGCACCAGCACCCCAGCGCGGTGGGGCTCAGGGGGTGTCTGCAGCACCCTGGGGACCTGCCGGGCTGTGGGGGGACCGCCTGGCTCCCACCCAGCAGCGGGCAGGATGCTGAGCACCCACGAGGATGCCCAGACTGGGGGAGCACCCTCCCACCCCCCCGTCCCCATGCCCGTGCATGCCGGTGCCGGGACGGCGCCGTGCCTCAGTTTCCCCCCACTCCACGTGGGGGGTGATCCCTCATGGGAAGCGGCGGAAGCCGGCAGTGTGTCCCCCGCCCCATCACCCGGCTGCCCCTTCCTCCTCATCCTCCTCCTCCTCCTCCTCCTCCCCCGGGGCCCCGCACGTCCCGCGTGGAGAAGGGGAG
>VZRW01007704.1:0-13870 GCA_013398125.1 Aegotheles bennettii | reverse complement strand
AGGCCGCCTCTGCCCACCCCACCCCGTGTGCCACCACCCCAGCGAGCGCCTGCCAGCCGAACCCCAACCCCCTGCCACACTCCCCATGCTTTCCCACCCCCCCACACCCATCCAGCTCCCGGCTTCCCGACGGCGTGGTGCCGGCTCTGCCCAGGAGTCGTGTTCAGGCCAGGCTGAAGGCAGCTGCCTGCAGGCTCAGGCAGGTGTGTGTTGGCAGGTCCCTTTGGGGAGCTCCCAGAAGGGGGGCAGGATGCCGGTGGGGTGCCGCGGGGCCATGCAAGCCTCCCCTGCGGGAGTAGGGAACAGTGCTGCCCCTGCCTCAGTTTCCCCTCTTCCCAGCCATAGGTACTTTTCAGGCTGCATATTTGGGGGGAGGGGATTAGTGGGGGCTTCCCCTCTTTCTGGAGACCGCTGTGTCCCGCAGGCTCAGCTCGCCCTCCCGCCATGGCATCGCCGGACGGAGCCAGCGGCGTGGGCAGCAGCCCCGAGGAGACGGAGCTCAGCATCACCCTCACCCTCCGCATGCTCATGCACGGCAAGGTAACGGCAGGGCCCGGCACTGCTCACGGGGTTCAGCACTGCCCGGGGTGAGCACCAGCTCCTTGCCACATGCTGCTTTCCTTCCCTGCTTCCTATCCCCACGGGATCAGCATCCCCAGAGGGATTTCTTCCCCCATCCTAAGCCAGGGAGGGGCCCATTCCCATGCCCCGCTGTCACCAGCAAGCCACCCAGTGTCCCTGTGACTGGTGTCCCCAGAGGAGGGACGTGGCAGGTGGGAAACTGCCTGCTGATGGGGCCACCCTTGTCTCTGCCTTTGCAGGAGATCGGCAGCATCATTGGCAAGGTAAGATTTGGGGTCTGGGGCATTGCCAGCCCTGGGCTCCCCTGGACCTGACCACCCACCCGGTTCCTCTCCCTGCAGAAAGGAGAGACTGTTAAGAGGATACGAGAGCAGGTAAGGGCGTACTGAGGGGCTGCCAGGTCCTGCTGTCTGTCCTGCTTGCACCTAGTGGCTCCCACATGCCCAGCTCTGACCCCCCTATTCCCAGAGGGACCTGGGCTGCACTCTGGGGAAGGCTGCCCGGGGTGGGTGGGAGGGGGAAAGCCCAGGTCTGCAGGCATGGAGGCCACCCCAGGGAGCTCTTCCCTGGTGGGGTGCCATTGGGCTCAGGGCCCACGATGTCCCTGACGGGCTGTGACACCATCCCAGAGCAGCGCGCGCATCACCATCTCCGAGGGCTCCTGCCCCGAGCGCATCACCACCATCACTGGCTCCACCGACGCCGTGTTCCGTGCTGTCTCCATGATCGTCTTCAAGCTGGAGGAGGTAGGCACCCCCCATGGCCCTGCCGGGTGCCCCCACACCTGCGGGCTCTTGAGGGTCTGACGCTGCATGTGTCCCCCCTCCCTCGCAGGACCTGGGGTCAGGGGGTGATGGGACAGCAGCGGGCAGGGCACCGGTGACGCTGCGCCTCGTCATCCCAGCCAGCCAGTGCGGCTCGCTCATCGGCAAGGCAGGAACCAAGATCCGGGAGATTCGGGAGGTGAGGCTGAGGGTGCCCTGGGTGCAGGCTCCCCTTTTCCCCGGAGCCCTCGGCACGGGGGCTGCCACGGTCCTGTGGGAGCTGGTGCAGGAGAGGAGCATCACCATGTGGGTCCTGCAAAGGTCCTCAGGGGCCAGGGAGGGCAGAGGGGAGCTGTGGGGTGCTGAGTCCCAGGGGGCAGTAGCTAAGACACCCCAACATCTCCCTCTGTCCCCCCCAGAGCACCGGGGCACAGGTGCAGGTGGCCGGTGACCTGCTGCCCAACTCCACTGAACGGGCCGTCACGGTCTCGGGGGTGCCCGACACCATCATCCAGTGCGTGAGGCAGATCTGCGCCGTCATCCTCGAGGTACCCCCAGGGACCCAGCCCAGGGGGGCACGCACTGCCTGCCTCGCCCTCCCCAGGGCTTCCTCTGGACCTGGACACTGGTGTCCCCTGTGCAGAAGCCCATAAGAGCACCCTGCTGCGGGTGCTGAGGGCCATGCCCAGCTTGCTGGGGGTGCGAGGGGGGGAACAGGGGGGCTGGGGGACTGCAGGGCCATTCGACCTCGTCTCTCATCCCCTCCACCTCCTTCCCTCCTGCTCCAGTCGCCTCCAAAGGGGGCCACCATCCCCTACCACCCTGGCCTCTCCCTGGGCACCATCCTGCTCTCTGCCAACCAGGTAAGGGGCAGCAGTCCCCCCCTGGGGCAGGGGGAGGCTGGGGGCAGCCGGGCTCAGCCGGCGAGAGGTGACTCTGGTGGGCTCGGGGTGGCCTCCCTGCCGCAGGGGGTGGCCTGAGGCCGGGGTCCCTGCCTGCCCCCACACTGATGCCCCTTCCTTCCGCCCCCAGGGCTTCTCCATGCAGGGCCAGTACAGCGGGGTCTCTCCTGCAGAGGTGAGTCCATCCCTGTGGCAGCTCACCCTTGCTCCAGTGGGCACTGGCTCTGTGCCTGCCAGGGATGCCTGTCCTGGGAGGCACTGGGTGCCAGCGTCCAGCCCCAGGAGGGGACAGGGGACCCTCTGCCATCCCCCCTGATGCCTCCTTCCTCCTCCTCCTCCCGCTGCCCGGGCAGATGACGAAGCTGCAGCAGCTGTCAGGGCACACGCTCCCCTTCGGTCCCCTGGGCCACCCACCCTCCATGGTGCCAGGTGAGCATCTCCTGTGCCCCCGGGCTGTGGGTGTGGGGTGCCCCTGCTGACCCATCCACCCACCTGGCCCTGACGAGAGGTCCTTGTCTCCTGCACCCTCTCCAGTCCCAGCTCCCCTGGCATGGCTACCTGCCCCTCGGAACAACGCTGAATTCCTGAGGTCCTGCACCCACCAGAGCCCCCAACCCTTCAGTGGGGCAGCACCAGCACCAAATTCTGACCGGTGCCAATGTTCCGTCCTCCCTGCCTCTCCCCAGGGTTTGTCCTTTGGGTTTGTCCCCAGGGCCACTGACTGTCCCAGCACGGGGCTGGGGTAGGGACATGGAGCTGCTGGAGACCCAAGCCCTCACCACTAACATTTCTGCTCTCCCTCCAGGCCTGGACGCCGGCTCCCAGAGCAGCTCCCAGGAGTTCCTGGTGCCCAATGACGTACGTGTGGTTCCCAGAGATGGCAAGGGGGACCACAGCTTGCTCCCACCCATGTGTCCCACCCTGCAGCCACTTTACAAGGGCCAGCACCCATCACCCCACACGATTGGAGGCTCTGCCTCAGGCCCCAGAGCTCAGGAGCAGGAGGGGCTGCTGGGGCAAAAGCAGCTGGAAGAAAAGGGAAACTGAGGCACGGGAGGGAGAAGGGGCTTGGCCAACGCCAAGGAAGAGCTTTGACATGTGTCAGCCCAGCAATGCCAGCCAGGGGTGGGGACTTGAGTGAGACCAAACAGCAGAGTCTGCCCAAGCAAAGTGTCACCTTGCCCTCCCAGTGCCTGCCTCAGTTTCCCTACCCATCCCAGGCATAGGGGGTGGCCGGGTGAGCCCCTGGGAGCTCCCTGCTTGGTGTGGCTCCTCTGGCTGCTCCCGGCTCACCCCAGTTCCCCTCCAGCTCATCGGCTGCATCATCGGCCGGCACGGCAGCAAGATCAGCGAGATCAGGCAGATGTCGGGTGCCCACATCAAGATCGAGAACCAGACCGAGGGCTCCAGCGAGCGGCACGTGACCATCACAGGGTCCCCCGTCAGCATCACCCTGGCTCAGTACCTCATCACATCCTGGTAGGTGCCAGCCTGGGGAGGGACATGTTGGCTGCTACCGAGGGGTGGCACCCCCGCGGCACCCAAGCACAGCTTATGGGGGACACTACACCAGCATCCTCAGGCAGAATGAGCTGGGTGATGCTTTGAGGTCCTGAGATGGTGGGTGCAGGACCTAGGGCACCACGGGGGTTGAGCCCCAGCTTTTTAGCCCAGCAGGGTGCCCAGGATGTGCCATGGAGACCTTGGAGACCTGTGCCTCAAGGGGTGGGACACATGGTCCCTGCACCCTAAGACGTGCAGGTCATGGTGGGGAACCCTCTCTGTCACTGTGGTCCTCACCACCCCACCCTTCTCGCTTGCTTCCCCAGCTTAGAGACGGCCAAATCTACCTCCCAGGTGCCACCGGGCCCTGGCTCCATGGACCTCGGCGTGGGTTTCTCCCAGCCCCTCACCCCGGGCTCCGGCGCAGCGCTGCCCGCCGTCGCCCCAGCCCCCTCGGCCCTGCTGGGCACCCCCTACACCATCTCCCTCTCCAACTTCATCGGCCTGAAGCCGGTGTCCTTCCTGGCACTGTCCCCATCCTCCATGGCAGGTCCCAACGGCGGCACTGCCACCTACACGACCAAGATCTCGGCGGCCAATGGCACCAAGAAAGCCGACCGGCAGAAGTTCTCACCCTACTGAGCCCTGCTGATGGGTGGGCGAGGGGGCCCAGGGTGCCACCCGGTGCCAGGGACACCTCCCTGCCACCCACCCTGTCCCACAGCCCCTGCCAGGCACCCTTGCCCCCCACCCCTGGGAAGGGAAGGGTCTTCCCGGCGGTGATGCCTGCTGGAGGAAAGGACTGCTCTGCTGCCTGCTGCCCGTCCCAGCAGTGCCGTGTCCCCCTCCCCAGTTTTCCTGCACGGGGACCACGTGCCCTGCTATAGGATGCGGGGGGGCCTGTCCCTGCCGGCCCAGGATCCCTTCTCCCAGTGCCCTGTGCCGGGGTGGGGCCCCCACCTCTTGCCCCTCGCCCTGCCCACCCTGCTGTCCTATTCCTGCCCACCCTCCGGCTGGCACCCAACGGAGGGTCCCACTGGATGAGGGGCTGTCTGGCCTCTCTGGGGGTCCCTCGTCCCCTGGCTCTGGTGGGGGGCACTCCCCAGACCACCCCGGGGCAATGGCCTCCCAGCACCCCCTCCGAGAGCCAGTCCCCGCTGGCTTGGACATGCTGTATATATAAGTCTATATTTTTTCCTCCTTTGTAACTTATCAATGGTTTAATAAAAAGATAAAATTTATAAGAAAAAAATAATAATATACCCCACCCTTGGTGGAGACCCCCCCCACGCCAGGGGCAGCTCCTGGGGACTTGGGGTGGTGGCCCTCAGCCCCAGTCTCTCTCGGGGTCGTCCCTGAGCCCCCTCCCTGCCATGGGGCAGTTTGAGAGGCCTTGGGGCAGGGAGGTCTCCAACCTGCTGTGCCAGCACTGTCCCTGGGACCTCTGTGGATGGGCTGGGGCTGACCTATGCCCCCAGCATCCCCCCACAAGGGTCCAGTCCCCTGGCTTGCACTGGGGACCCCATGGGAAGGTCCCCAAGCCCCGCAGAAGCAATGAGGGACAGCGGCTCCTGGTCCCCTCTGGCTGCCGCTGCCTGGGGGCACCCCGCATGTTGTCCCCACCATCCCCCAGTGTCACCGTGTGCCCACCAGCACACCCCTGGCCGGCAG
This sequence comes from Aegotheles bennettii, assembly GCA_013398125.1. Taxonomy (NCBI): domain Eukaryota; kingdom Metazoa; phylum Chordata; class Aves; order Caprimulgiformes; family Aegothelidae; genus Aegotheles; species Aegotheles bennettii. Next base: position 8,448 of record VZRW01007704.1, on the reverse strand, counting down.
CCTGGTTGGGCTGGGCTTCACCTGGGCAGCTGTGCCCATGAACAGCCTGGCACAGACCCCTAGCCGGACAGCAGCCCCCCGGCAGGGGCAGCCCCTGCCAGCTGGGGGGGACGGAGGCAGGAAAACCACAGCCACAGCCAGAGCCAGCCCCACGGGTGCCGTCCCCCTGGTCAGTACCATGGGTGGCAGGAGGTCCCCCACCCAGACATTAGTGTTGGGTTAAACAGCCAAGGATGGGGTCTCCACATCAGCCAGCCAGGCTCCATGGGGTGCCTCTGGTGTTACTGGTGTTAGTGGTGTTAGCTGGGCCATGGCTCCTGGGTAGGGTGCAAGGGACATCTGCTCTCCCCTGCTGGCCACGAGTGGTCTCGGTGGGGTGACGGAGATGGAGGCACTCCCTCCTTTGCCCCCATGAAGGAACCCCTTGGCTTCCTGCATCCCGAGGAGCGCCCATTCATGCAGTCCCATGCCCACCTTCCTGCCCAGCACAGTGGGACAGGGCCTCCTACTTCTCAGCTGCTCTCTTCAGGAACTTGACCTGGGATGGGGAAGCCCATCTTGGTCTGGTCCAGCCTGTTCCTGGGGCTGGGATTGATGCAGCTGGCATGGGTCTCCAGCGTGCAAGTTGCTCTCTGGAGGAACTGCAAGAAGTTTTCCTGGACAGAAGCCTCTGAGACTGAAAGACAGAGCTCCTGGCCCAGCGGCCGGTTGAGACAGCTGCGCCAGAACCGGGCCAGCTCCTCCCGAATCTGGCGGTTCAGCAGCCCGTAGAAGAAGGGATTGATGGCGAAGGAGGAGTAGGCAATCCAGGTGACCACCATCTCCCCGTGCCCACTGCCCACTGTGCCGGTGGCAACAGAGGAGTGCAAGTGGAAAGCAAAGAAGGGCAGCCAGCAGCACAAGAACTGTCCCACAATGAGGACCAAGGTGAGGATGGCCTTGTTACTTCCCAAAAAACGCTCTGGCGTCAGCCTGGGCAGTGGCAGGTTCCTGGTGGTGATGATGGTCACTTGGCTGGCGATAGAGTCACATCGGCATCTCGGCGCAACTGCCTGTGCTGGCGCGGGCACCTGCTGCAGGGATGCCAGCCGTGCCACGCGGTACACGCTGCAGTAGACGACAAAGATGATGATGGTGGGCAGGACAAAGCAGATGATGCTGAAGATGATCACAAAAACCTTCTTGTGGGCCCCAGGGCTCCAGTAGACTGTGCAGCGACTGGCACTGGTGGCCCCGTTGCCTTGAGGCCAGCCCACCAGTGCCAAGACAGTGATGAGAACAGACTTGACCCAAATTAAGATAACTCCGGCCACTGCCAACCTGATGGTCATCTTGACCTCATACCTCATGGGGTGGACGATATAGTAGTACCGCTCCACACTGATGATGGAGACGGTGAGGATGGAGGCACTGATGAAGCAGATATTCAGGAATATCAAAGCCTGGCACTCAGCAATGCTGTAGATCACCCTGTTGAAACAGGAGGAGCTGGAGATGATCCCCAGGGGCATGAGGAAAATGGCAGAGAGGAGGTCAACCACGCAGAGGTGGCAGACGAAGATGAACTTCCTGAGAAGGGGGGTTTTGAGAATGGCAACCATCACCACAGTGTTGGCCACCAGGGCGGTGAGGGTGAGCAGGACCATGCAGAGGAGGCCCACCACCTCCTGGCCGATGGACTGCTCAGGGACAGTGGGTGGCTCTGGGCTATCCGTGGTGTTCATTCCCATTCGGCTCGCCATTCTTCCCTGTGGGCTAAGCCAGCAGCTCCGGTGCCTGGGCAGCAAGGGCTCTTCTCCTGCGTCCCTTAGAAGAAAACCCTGCTACAATCATGGCTGCTGTCTTCTCCTTGCCTATTGGGGAGGAGAAGAACCAAAATGAAGAAGAGCCACTGAGAAACCCAGAGGTGCCCTGAACCCCTCTGAGATGCTGGGACAGGGAGAGGTGGCTGGCTAGGTCACAGCACCCTGTCTAGCCCAGAGCTGGCAGCCGAGCTGTCCCCAACCCAGCCAGGGATGGCACTGCCAGGACCTATGGGCACCCATGCCACACCGACCCCCATCCCCTGCCCCAGCACGGCCCGAGGAGGGACAGCACGAACCCACCTGTCTCATCCCTGCTCCTGGCTCCAGCCGCAGGGGGCCCCAAGGTGGGTGTGGGGACCCAGTGTAGCTTTGCTCCAGGGGAGGTGGGGATGCTCCCTGCCTCGCCGGGATCCTTCTCACCAGCGTGGCTCCCGCAGCACAATGGGGGCTGCCGGCCCCCGCCCCAGCCACGCTCCCCCTTCCCCATCACCCGCTCGTCATCCGCCAGCTGCGATGGCACCAGCTGTCACTCCCGGGTGCTGCCTGCGCTGCCCGCACCCGTGGCGGTCCCACGGGGACGGCTGCTGGGTCCTAGCAGCCGGTGGGGACTTGGGAAGGGGGGACCGATGTCCCCGAGCCCTGTGCCCTCCCAGCATGGCCACCCATGGCACCAGGCGTGGTCCTTCCACCAGGGCAGCTCAGCCCTGGGGTCCCTGGGGCTCAGGGGACAGACCCACAGGCAGGTCTGGGGCACCCCTTCCCCACCTGCATGCAGATGCTCTGGAGCATCCATGGGGCATCGGGGGGATGCAGCTGGGGGTCACCCTTCCCTGGCACCCTGGGGACCCAGACACCTGCTCAGGGGGCACACGTGGGTGCGGAGAGGGGCTTGGCACGGACGCCAGGCTGGGGCAGGGCAACAGGCATGGCACCAGGCATGGTACCAGAGGGACAGCCAGCACTTGCCCTCCTGATGGACAGATGAGCTCCTCTGTGCCCAGGCAGGGCAGCACATCGTGCTCATCCTCTGTAGCTCTGGTGCCATGGCGATGGGCACAAACCACGTGCCTTCCTAAGGTGATGAGGGCACCTGGCTTGCAAAGCCACCAGCTTTCACCTGAAGGCTGCAGACCCTCAAGAACCACAAGCTGCCATCCTGCAGGGACCCACCACCACCCTGCCCCACTCCACACCCGCCTCGCCAGGCAGGAAGGTGCCAGTACTGCTTGGTACAAAGCACACTGCTTTTATTCATGGTCAGGGCAGGCTCTGTCCCCACGCCAGCCTGTCCCTTGCTAAGCCCCAGGTGGGGTGGTTGGAGAGTCCAGACCATCGTGCTTCAGGCTGGTGGGCATCACCAGCTGGTGCTGGGATGGGGCTGTGGAGTTCCTGGGCACCCTCAGAAGCGGAGCTGGACAAGGTAGCGGAGCCGGCACTGGCTTTCCTTGTAGATGAGGTACTCGCTCTGCCCGAAGGAGGAGTCCTTGTAGGTGGGCATGGGGATGGGCTTGCCCTGGCACACCAGTACCTTCTTGCCATCCAGCAGTATCTCCTCATCCTGCGCGGGGTCTGCACAAGAAGGCAGTCCCCACCACCATGTCAGGACCGAGATCTGGCCTCTCTCCCCCTCGCTCCATGGTCATGCCAGCCCCACAGATCCCACACTCCCTCCTGCCCCAGGCTCACCTGGCTCTGTCCTGCCACAGGCCACGACACTGTCATAGCCAGTGGGTGGCTGACACAGTGTGGGGTCATCACAGGTGATGCGGTAGGGCTTGCCCAGGGCCACCTCTGTCAGGAACATGATGCCGATCTTCTGGGACGTGCAGCCCACTGCCATGGAAGAAGGGAATGGGTATGATGGCACCAGCTCTGGTGTTCCCATCTGGTTGTGCCCAAGCCCCGCCAGCACCCAGGTTGCCATGGCAGGGAAGGGACTTGGCATGCCCACAGCTGCCTGGCAGGGTGTGTGTGAAGGCAGCTGGGCTCCCACAGACTCCATGGACCCAGGACCCTCACCATAGCAGGCTGACTTGCTGTTCTCCGAGGCGAAGTAGATGCCCTTGCCCACACGCCCGCCCGAGTGGGGCATAATGCGCAGCCCGCTCTTCAGGATGGCCGCGACCACCGCCACGTTGGTGCCGTGCCAGAGCAGGCGCCGGTGCTCCAGGAGGTGGTGAGCTTTGAAGCGCTCCTCCTGGAGAGATGCAGAACTAAGGGCTGTCCACGGGGGGAGACGTGAGTGCCCAGGGGTGGGGGACTGCCACCCAGTCCCCCCAGCCCAACCCCAGTGTCAGGCTGGAGGGGCAGGGGAGCGGGTGCTCATTTGCCCCTGGCTGGCTGGGCTGAAGCCCCCCTGGGTGGAGATGCCCAGAGCCCTAACACAGACAAAGCTCCATCCTGGGGTGCAACCAGGGTTTCACCACTGTGAGATGGGGAGAATCATCTCCTTTTTCTCACCTCGCCATCTCGGGCCACCTGCCAGATGTTGAGGATGCGGAGTCTGTGCCCAGTCTGTGTCACGTAGTTTTGGATCAGCTGCCAGGGAAGGAGGCAGAAAAGTGGCGTCACCCCAGGCAGCCATCCCAGGAATACCCTGGGGCAGAGGAGACTTTTGGGGTGCCCTCAAGCCTGGCACAGTTGCTCCCCGTCATGGGGCACCATGGCACAAGCAGCACCAGCACCTGGTATTCCCGGGAAACTGGATCCAGCAGGGAGAGCTGGCAGCAGAGCAGGGCATAATCCTGATCCAGTGGATGGATGACTTCCTTCTCCTCCTCCTCCTCCTCCTCCTCCTTCACCTTCTGTGCCTGCAGACTCTGTGCCACCTCGATGTCGGCCAGCACCTGGCAGGCACAGACCAGGGGGACATCACACAGGCTGGGCACTGTGTCAGGGGAACCGGAGCAAGCCCAGCCCCCTGCCAGCACTGCCCGGCCCCACAGGCAGGAGCCCTCCTTGTGGAGAGGTGCCCCCACATCTCACCAGCAGCATGTCCTTCTTGGCACGCAGCAGCTCGCGGGAGTTGATGGGAGGTGGCCGTGCCCGCCCAAAGTTATGGGGGACGATGGTGTAGAAGCGGGAGGAGAGGGCCTCCAGGTGGGCAGCCTGGGGGGGCTGCTCCTGCAGTGCTGCCTCCAGCTCCTCCAGCGCCTCGAAGCCCTTCGCGATCTGCTGCTTGCTCAGCTTCCCCAGCGGCATCTTCTTCACATCTGGCCAGGGGGACAGGGGAGGGCACAGGTGAACCCATCTGCCCTACTTGTCCCACATCTACTTCCAAGAACCTCCAGCATCACCACAGGCAAATGGGGGCACCTGGCATGGGGGGTCCACAGTCCCACCAGGTGCTGGGCTATCAGGGGGGATGCTTTAAAATCCACCGGCACCTCTGCCCTGTTCACCTCCCCACCTGCACCCCTTGTCCACAACCCCCAGACCCCTCCCACGCCACACACCACCTCCTACCGATATTCATGGTCTGCATGGCATCCCGGAACATGTCACTGCTGAAGATGAGGGACACCAGGTTCTGCGTGGCTTTGTCCAAGGTGCAGGGCAGCACCCGCTGCTTGCAGACCTTGTCCCCGTCCACACCATCCACCTGCAGACCCCCAACATCACCATGCTGCCTGCCAGCCTGCAGGGGCTGCAGGGACATGGCACTGGGGCTGCCCTTCTGGGTGGGCAGAGCCTGATCCCTGGGCAGCAGAGTGATGGGCAGGCACTGCCTCTTCTTTCCACCACCAATGCCACCCAGATGCCCATGATGCTCACGTGGCATGCCCTCCCACACCATCCCACCCATCAGCCCCAAATCTCTGCCCACGGGCTGTCTCAGCTCGCATCCAGACCCCTCCCGAAATCCTCCCCATCCTGCTGACCTGCTTGGATGTTCTGGTGTCCAGAGGACTGGAGTGGGATGTGAGGATCACCCCACCGTGGTGACACCTCGGCTGGCTGGCACACTCACCTTGACAGCAACTTCCACCTCCTGCCCAGCCCCGGGCTGCACCTCGATGAGCGTGTACTTCCCCGGCTGGGCAACAAAGTTCTCCCTTGCCACCCAGCTGTTCTTGGTCTTCTCCCGGAACTTCTTCTCAAAGTCCTTCTTGGCAGCCTCCAGGGAGGCAGTGGGCAAGAGCTTGGACTGGCCCACTTCCCCCTGGCAGTGGACAGCAGTGGTCAGGACCCCCCTGCATCCTGGTCCCACCAGCTACATGCTGGGAGGAGCAGCCTGGGACCAAGGGGGCTGCAATGGAGGGGCTGCCAGGCATCAAGGAACGTGCCGAGCCACTAGCACTGGGGCTGGGGGTCCCTCCAGCTTGGGACTCCGTGCTGAGGTGTCACTTTCACTGTCACCATGGTGATCAGGAGCTGACCCCATCGCATGGGGGCAAGTCCTTGAAGGCTCCCCAACAGGGGGCTATAGCAGGGCCACTCGGTTGCTTGCTTTGGGACCGGGATCAAGGATGAGGACCACCAGGTTCATCTCCAACCTTTGGGGGTCCTAAGACAGGGTGGGGACAGCCGTGGGGGGCAGGACAAGCGGTGCTGGGGTGGACTCACCACGCGGCCCCAGCGGCTCCAGACGCTGTAGGTGCCATCGTGCTCAAGGAGCTGGATGATGTAGAACTTGTTGTTGTTGGCACTGATGTTGGTCTGGTTCAGGGTGCAGTCATAGTCCTCGTAGACCTACAGTGAGTGGCATGGTCTGGGCTGGCACCTGGGCAGTGTTTGGGGATGGGGTGTGCAGAGCTGTCCTGGTGGGGACACAGTGGGCTCTGCAAGGAGAATTTGGGCTGTCCCTGTGTCAGCAGGGCAGGCGCAGCCCTGGGACTCCCTCCTGCCCATATCCCCCCATCCAAGCACCTCAGGGTACCCCAGCCCCACCTCACCCGGGCACCTGGTGCTGTGCTCAGGGGGCACAGACCATCGATGGTGGCGGGGGGCTTCTCCTTGGGGGCAGTTTTCAGGGCTGCCAAGGTGGAGCTCCAGGTGTCATCCTCCTCTCCCCCTTTCACTTTCTTGCCCTTGCCATCCGGCTGCTTCAGGGGGGATGTGCGGCGCTTGGAGGCCATGGCTGAGCCTCACTCCCCCAGCCAAGTCCTCGGGGAGAGCAGAGCTGGAGACAAGAGGTGCTGAGCTGCCCTTCCGGGAAAGTCCAGCTGGGCTGTGTCTCACTTTCCCTATGCCTTCAGCACACAGCTGGGCTGGAGGAAAGGATGGGACCTCTCCCTCCGAAATGTCTCAGCCTTGACCTCTGCTCGGGGTGGGGAGCAGAGCCCCTCAGCACCCTCCAGCCCTCAAGAGACCCCAAAGGGGAGACACAGCCCAGTGACACAGAGCCAAGGGGGAGTGCAGGGGAAAGCACGGCTGCTTGTGCAGCAAACTCCGGTCAGAAGAGGATGAGGGTCCACTGGAGGGGTGGGGAGGGCCTGGGCAGCTCTGCCTGGCCCACACCTCCCATCACCAGGGACCCCCAAACCGCAAGAGTATGTCTCCAGGGCTCCCCCAGCCCTGTGCCCCCAGGGGCGGGCAGGACAGAAAGGACACAATGCCCCCCAGACATGCAACGTTGCTCCCAAACATGCAATGCCCCCCAAACATACAGTGTCCCCCCTTCCAAATCCCTCTCAAGCCCAGGGAAGGGGTGCAGCACCCCACAGGGTGAGGGCATGGGGGGCAGGGGCAGCCCAGCCCCTCTGTGCCCCCCAGTGCCAGCCGAGCAGGGGGTGCTGGGGGCAGCAGGGTGGTGGGCAGCCGTGTCCTACCTGCTCCCCACCAGGAGCCCCCAGGCAGGTCAGGCTGCCTTCCCGGAGGAGAAACTTTTTCCCTGGGCTGGATCAGGAAGAGATGACAGCAGAAACAGCTGTCACGCCTCCGGGGTAGCGCATGCACCCTGCCTGCACCCTGCCTGGGGCTCCCTGGGTGAGGGGTGACCCTGCTGTCCCTCCAGCCAGCCCCACCTCTGCCGTGCTCTGGGACAGAGCAAACACTCTGTAAAGGGTTAAAACCCGCATCATTTGGATGTCAAATCTGTTTCCTGGGGTGGCTGCCAAGCAGGCAGGGCTGAGGGTGGGGCAGGCAGCAGGACCCAGCGCTGGCATGGGAACAAACACGGGTTTGCAGTGATGGCTGCCTTCTCCTGCCTGCTAACTGCCCTGCTCCTGCAAGGACACGTCCCTGGGCAGCACCAGTTGTAGGGCCAGTGGGGCTGGGTGGCACTGGCAGGAGGCAGAGCTGCCCATCCTGCTGGGGACGAGCATCAGTGGCTTTGTAGCCCCTGGGCTTGGCCACCCCAGCCCAGGACAGCCCCACACCCTTCCTCTGGGGCAGAAGAGGGATTTATTTTTGCTGGGGCAGGCACCCCCACAAGGGGACTGCAGCTCATGGGGGAGCTGGGGCAGGTGAGAAGCAAGGAGAGGCAGGAGGAGACCAGGGCCTCCATCCTCCTGCCACCCACTGCCTCACCAAGGGAAGGACTAATCGCAGGGCGGTGGGAACATGGGGAGTGGAGACCATGAGGGGGACAGGAGGCAGTGGCCTGGGCAAGGAAAGACTCTTTTCTTTAGGTCTCCTTAGCCTGGATCTGTAGGTAAAAGGGCCCTTCCATGGACCCACAGTCAACGTCAACATCCTCCTG
>VZRW01007703.1:0-67811 GCA_013398125.1 Aegotheles bennettii | reverse complement strand
CTCACATGGACATCACCTTGTCAATGAGGAACCAGTTTCCTCAGGCAATTTGCTCGCTTTACCAGGAACCTCTGCTTCAGTGTTTGTGTCTCACTTCAAGAAATCACCTGGCCACTCAGATCAAAACAAAAAACATATTCACTTGATTCTAGCTCTATTCAGTTCTTTGTTGATAAATAGGACATGGATTTCTTTATACCTGAGATACATTGTCAGGCAAGATTTTTGTCCTTTCCTTTAAAGACAATATGCTGAGTGTAATCCATGTCAAATGACGTGGGAAATGGCACGTCCTCCTGGCCTGCCCATCTGCTTTTTTCTGCTTCTCCTCCCTGGCTGCCTTGACTACCTATTCGCAATGGTTTACAAAAAGTGTGTTTTTCAACCTATTTTCTGAGCATTTTTTTCTCTTACTTCTGTTCTGTTGTTTCAAACACGTTATCGTTTGCTTTTCCAGTGCTACAAAACACAATTGTACAAATGTGAACTTTTCCTGATCTAACTCTCTTCACTGCCCAGCACACACAGAAGAGTATTTACTCTGTATGTTTTTAAACATCTCACAGCAATGATACAGTCACACAACCTGATGAAATTTGCTTGATAGTACACTAACGCGAGAGCTGGTGTTAAGAGCTGGAAACATAATCTGAACTGCATTGTCTGATTCCTTCCAAATATTGATCCTCAGAAAAGATTTTTGTACATGCCAAAGTGACCATTTGATGAAGAAGTCATTAGGGTTCACTAACCCTTAATGATCCTTTCCCCCCAACAGCAGATGAGAGCTGTGGCCAAAATGAACAACTGAGCCCACACTGAAGATGGTATAAATCAAGTCAGCACAGACACTCCACAAACCCCATTTAGGGATCACCCAATCTTGTGTGCAAGATGCGATCAAGATCTTGTAAGGAGCTGCAAATATTTTGTCCAGGTATAGACTTATGTAAGGAATTTGCACTTGTCTGTGTGCCAGGTAGAGGCAATATACATTATTCATGGTAAATTAGGTGCAAATCTTCACTCAGGCTCACCCATATAAGAAATAATAGGTCCACTAGAAGGTGTCTTCATAGGACAGTGCTGAAACACCATCAGATGTGAGTTAAGCCATGAGATAAAGTTTCCACTGAAAAAGTCATGTGAATGGATGGGAAGAAGCTTCCACCCTTAACAAATCAGTTTACCAGTATATACCTTCAGGATATTATTATACACATTTTGCAGATGAATGCCCTGAGACTCAGTGTAATATTCTTACTTCATTGAGGAGACACAAGCAATCACATTTCACTGATAGTTCACTGTAACAATGCAGACTAATAATGAATGAAGTAAACGAAAAATACATGAGATGGCTCACCAGATCATGAGGAAACTTGGAGTTCAAATCTAAATATGAATTCAACTTCTATAGTTTTTGGCTATAATGCATGATGTTCTTTAACTGAGCAAGAAGAGATCTAGTAAAGACTTATTCCAAGTCAGTGCATTTACAATTTCCAGTAATTAGTTTAAAGAAACTTCTGACAGGCTAGTGAATCCAGTATGTAAATAATGGATACAGGAGACAGCTGTGCTAAATTGTGTGATATACAGGGTACTCTGCTGATTGTTTTACTGGCAATTCTCAGAGGTATTTAAAAGCTGTAACTTGTTTTTCAAGGGTCATTGAACGAATTCAGATGGAGAGTTTTAAAGGGATAAGATACAAGCAGAAGTTTAACTGCTGGTTAGTTAACAAAGAATATTGAATTCAGACAAGGAATTAAACATAAAGACAACTAGGGTGTTGGTTAGCTATCTAAAGACATCATGAAAGGCAGGATACATTTGTTTAAAAAAGTTCCGCTTCTGTTTGGACAACTGAATCTCTTCTCAGTGCCTTTTGAGATGACTTTGCATGTCCTGCTTGGACTCTAGCTGCCAGTCTTGATGGCCAAGGGACTCCTGCAAGTTCTCCCTCAGATACGCCAGACATGAGGAAACATATCAGATGCTGTAGAACACCCCAGACAGCTTTAAGTAGCTCTATGTGGGTGGTTAGGATCAAGCTCTCTCATAACATGGAGCTGAATCCTACACTTAATGTTAAGTTTTATCCTGTGCACAAAGAGGACAGAAAACATAAATTCATAGAATCATAGAATGGTTTAAGTTGGAAGGGACCTTAAAAATCATCTAGTTCCAACCAATTGTGTAAGGATGGAAAATAATAATTGTGTAAGGCACAGTATCTGTTCCATGCTATGCATGAATACAAAGCTTAACTTTTGGAGGGAAAAGGGCAACTGGCTGCCACCATCTGGACGCCACAAACTGATCACCGGACATTTCTACACCAACTCACCAAGAGGACAACTGGCCTTCGACCAGCAGGGGGCGCTCGTCCAGCACCAGGGAGAGCACCCGGGGAGCAGCGGCTCTGCTCACGGAGCTCTGACTGCTGCAAGGGCACGGGGGGTGCAGGGGGCCGGGTCACACCTTTTGTAACCCTAACAATTAACAGTGAGATAAAGGCAACTCAATCAAATGTAAGATATTTTCTAAAAGTAAGGTTAAACAAATGCACTTAAAAACCATCAAAACGCATTTTTTAGAAGTGATGTTCAGGACTGCAGTCTGAAATGAGCTGTTTGTAATACGCTTGATTGAGTTGTCTTTACTGCATCATTAATTTTTCATTTCTCATGTTTGATTGATTTACCTTTATCTCATTGTTAATATTTCAGGTTACAAATTGTGTGATTCATACCCTTGAACTCCCTTGTATATACAGTTCCCTTGTAGAAATCGGAGCCCCCTGTGGAGAGCTGCTGCTCTCCAAGGTTCTGTTCACAGTCCTGAATGAGCAGCACCTGCTGGTTGGCGACCAGATGTCCCACCGGTGAGTCAGAGGTGTAGAAGTGTCCAGCAGCCAGTTGGTAGGATCCAGCTGGCAGCGTCCAGTTGTCCTAGACCCTTCCAAGGATTAGTGAAGAAAGCCATTAACAGACAAAGAAAAGTGATGGTCTTAAAGCGGAAGACTCAGCAGCTTCTGGTTCAATTCTTGTCTTGGTTTCTTCTTCACCTGACAAGAGGCTCTTTGTTGCTCATGAAAAACAGAGAACCCAGCATTTCTCAACCTCAGTGCTGCAACGTGAGGAGAAACATGAGATGGTTTGTCAGGGGCCAAGGAATACTGTATGCTAAGGGACTAGGAAACCTGTGAAAATACATGCTTTTATAAGAAATTTTAATATTCATTTTCTAAAGGAAAACACTCCTAGATTCTCCAGGAAAAAAAAAAAAAAGAAAAAAACAAAGAAAAATTCCTATTTTATATACTTAAGAATTTTAGTAAGAAGAAATAAAGAATGGATGTAAGGATCACATATCATTTCACATGTGACCACAATTAAATAAAAGAGAACCCTGGTCATTAATAAATAAGGAAAATTGAAAATAAGGGCTCACTTAAGAACACTTAAAGCTTACTTCATAACAGGGCTCAGAAAGTGTTCAGTCCAAATCTGTTATGTTCATTAACCTCCTGGAAACCAATGGTGCATTTGAAAGCACTTCATCAATAACCTTCCAATTAGTCTAGTTTTTAAGGGAAGAGAGAGTGCCCGTATGAGCAGTCCTCTCACCCTCCCCCAGCCACAGCACTGTGTGCTGTTTGCCAGCACTTCCCTGGCTCCTGGCAAGGTAAGAGTTCTCCCTTGCAACCCACAGCTTCAACAAGCTGCCAGCATCAATATCTGCATGCCACTTTTTATAAAGATGATACTTATTGGCTAATATGAACTCTCATCTGTGGTTTTCTCTATGGATGCTAATTTGAACATAATTTTAAAATTCTGGTTTAGATTGTATCTTCTTCCTGTAACATGTAATGAAGCTGCTCTCTAAAGAGGGCTCTTGACTTCCACTAGAGAACTGCAATACAAGCACAAATGACTTAGAAGGAGAATGGATATAAACCTACAGAGAGAATACCAACAGTAGTTAATTATTCAATACATCTATTCAAGATTACACCTCATGAGTGTGTTGCTTATATTTGCCTCAGTTCACTGTAAATCATTACTGTTCACAACCCACAAAAGTTACTTTTTTCAATATATTCTAGAGGCATACATATTTACACTTGGAAAGAAAATTAAATACACCAAATGTCTAATGAGCGGTTCCCATCTATCTTTAACATATTCAAGGGCCAATATTTTAGTTCTGTAATGAATTAAAACCTTTTCTTCAAGAGAAGTATGCTAGCAGACCTTGATCAACACTTTTATCTATTTTCATCACATATTTCTTGACTGCTCTAGAGCTAATTAAAATAAAGAGATATTGTGGGAAAGTGTTTTTGTGTTTCAATGATAATTAAAATGATAGTATTCATTCTGCTTAGATTATATGAAGTGTGCTTAGACACTTGTTTAAATTCTAAAGACAATGACATGTACCTATTGTCCTTGTTAAGTACTTATAATTGAGGCGAAATTGACTAGCAAATGCAAAGCAAATTGAAAAATTATTCAAACTAGAATTGAAGAAATACTAGCAACCACTAGAAACATGCATGGTTGTTAAGCTAAGACACTCTGAATTGTGGAAAAAGAGGAAATAAATAAACATGTATAGAGAACACCATGTATAGAGAACACCATGTATAGAGAACTCAGGTATAAAGAACATCAGGAGTAAACTTGTATAATAGTAAGATAAATTTTACACACCATATTTTATAACTGTTCTTTGCAGCACATCTTAGCTTGATACATCTACTTATTTCTCCTCTGGAGATACTAACAGAATTGTTGGCCTTTTAAATTATCAATAGTTTGGTAATGAAAATTAAATGAAGCACTAGCAAACATAATGATATTTGCGCTGAAGTGCAGCAAGAATTGTTACAATCTACTGCATATGCAAGTTTTACTGTATTCTCCCAAATTTAATAATTTTCTAAATAATCTAATTTCTACTCTCTATTAATTTTCACTTTTAGTGAGGAAAGACCTTTTCTTTCAAAGAATGGAATAGTCAAGTGGTCAAGTTATGAACACTAACAGCTTGTACATATATGAAGACTGCATGGACTTCCTAGAAGGTTGGAGTGATTCAATGCTTTTATCAGCAATATAGACTACAGAGACAGAAGAAGTTGTAATCCTTCCATCAGGAGTGTGTCAGAGGCCACTCACAGAAAGCAAAAGCATCTTCCTAAACTTCAGAAATGACCAGGACCTCGACATTCTCCTCTATTTCTGCAAGCATCTGATGAAAGCTCCTTATCAGAATCTATCGTTCAAGGCTCTGATGTTGCTTTTTCCCTAAACTCTTTCATGAAGCCTTCAGTGACTAATCAAGTTTGGAGTTGTGGTTACATTGATAACATCACATAGTACATTTCCATTTCCAAATTGAACAGCCTTAATTTTTAGAAACAACTTTGGAACCAAGTATTTTCCAGTTAATGTAGAAGCCGCTTTCCAGAAACAATTTCTGTTATGCATTTTTAAATTCTCATTTCTTGAACTCTTCTTCTTAGTAAACTCATTTACCAAAAGCAAAAGCAGTTGGGCCTTGAACACACCAAAATCTAGTTTGCGCACGAAGAGCAGGGCACTCAAGCAGATGCAGAGCCTATTGTCTCGTTCTCTTATCTCCAGCAGTGACCAGTTGTAGATGTGTAGGGAAAGAGTATCGGTCACCTACCTGTGAGATAATTCTTTTACTAATATAGCTTTCTACCTTCTAACAATCAGTATCAGGGGGACCTGTCTTCCTGGACCAAGTTTATATCTGTCTGTTCTTTTCTTCAGAATAGAATGCCCTCTTTTTCAGTTCATCTGATAATACGGTGACCAGCACAGATCCTCATAACACACCCCTCCAAATATTTTGAAAAAAAAAAGCAATTTGTTCCTACTTCCTTTTCTTAGCTCTAATCAGTTTTTAATTTATGGAAAGACCTTCTTTCTTGTCCCATGACAACATCCAGTTAACAGCATTGGGAAAGAATATTATCAAATGTGTTATGTGGAAAGAAACATAGTATAGGAAGCATACATACTTGCTTTCTGAATTTCAAAAAACTCTAATAGACTAAGAAAGCATGATTTTTTTCTAAAAGATAAAAGCAAAAACCAAGTTACAGGGACTCTTCTCCATTATATCATATGCTTATTCATTCTCACTTATTCATTCATGTTGTGGTCACAACCAGTTTCCTTCATAGAGGTGCTAGAATAACTTTTTATGTAGATCCATCTGGATTATCTTTTGAAAAAAAAAGGATTTGACACTTGCTACACGTATTCTTCCTGTTCTAAGGCCACTGTAAGTGATAAGCTATACATCAAAGCTGGTTGCTTGACAATTTGTCTATGCTCATTTGAAATACCTGAGAGAATATTATCTGGCCCTTATATTTGTCACAGTTAGTTTTATGATTTTTTTCTAAAGTAGCTTCTATTGACACTGAATTTGAAATACTTTCTGGGATTTACCTCCCATAAGAAAAAGCTCCAGGATAACAACGCCTCAAACTCTTCCAATGAAAAGAATTATCTTATTTTTCTGTCTTGGAAACTCTCCTCTTTCTGTGTATTTGACAAAAAAAAAAAGTTCTATTATTAATTCTTGTGTTCTTAGAAAGTTAGTCCTCAAAGTCTTTGTGGGCTTGCTATATTCTTGCTATATATATTTTGTCGGCTTGCTATATATATTTTACATTTAAATCACTAGAGTTTACACTTATTTTATTCTTATTCTCAGATTACTCTCTTTTGTAGAACTTATTTTCTGCTTTTTAACTGGACCTTTAAAAAGGCCACAGTTTTTATAGCATATGACGAGCCTCTACAGAAATTTCTATGTGTTATTATTGAAAACATAGCTGCAAAACAGTAAGGTAATAACTCTGGGTGTGAGAAACAGATACATCACGCAATATGAGTATGCATAGGCTCACAAGCTTCAGTTTCCTGCAGTGCAATTCTTCCCCAGTAGCATTAATGGGAACTCAAATGTGATGTGACAAGTACTTATCAGCAACTTCAGACCTGAGCATGTTCCTCCCATATTTCACAGGGGTCTCTTCCCCTGCAAATCACACTGGCCAGCAGTGGAAGACCATTTGTACTGTGTCTTTCTGTGAATATTCCCTCCTATGGTGTATCATTTTAAGGGCATGACTACATTTGTGCCTCTCTCTCTCAGGTAGGAGAGGGTTTTCTTCAGAGTCACCTAAATTCTTTTCATCTTAGGAACAGTCCTAAAAGGACAGTAAGCAGCACTATCCAAACTTCAAGGTCAGATGCCAGCAGTACAAGAAAGTCAGCAGTTATGATAGAAAATACAACTGCCTCTACACCCATGACTGATTGGATATGTTTGACAGCCCTCTGCTTTGTGACACTGTTAGGTGCAGCAAGTGTGAAATTTAGCTTCAGTGACTCCAGCCTCTTATTATGGCTTTCTATACTGTGCCATGGCAGAGAGACTGAGAGAGCTGAACTCTGCTGAGACTTGAAAGGACCCAATATTGAAGAAGACATTACAGTGATGTTTCTTATTTTGTGCTGACTGGGCATCCTCTCCATTCACATGATACATCTGAAGCAGCAATGGTGGCTGATGCTTAGTTCAGCAGGAACAGCAGTTGTCATGTTTTACATGTACCTCAGAGCTGTAATCAGCTCAGGGAAGTTTGCCTCAAGTGCTCCCTCAGATGATCAACAAAAATGTGGTGCTTCATGATGGCAGCCTTCTAATTGAGGTGGAATGGTCTAGGCCTAGAATTAATTTTAATCAAAAGAACTGCCTAATTATCACACACACTTTACAAATAATCTCACTTAGACACAAAAGAATTTAGGTGAGTGGTTTGAAGGCAAAAAATGTTTACAGAAATTGGTAAAAGCAGATACCAGTAGACTCAGATTGCCAGTCCTCTGCTGTAACCTCTTCATGTGTGAATGTGATACATTCATTTTTTTGCCTTTCAAAAGCTATTTCTCTCTGTAGCCAAAAGAGATTCAGGAGAAAAGGGGGGAGTCATTCAGCTATTTTTGATGCACCTGTCTTTCAGAACCAAGACCAAAGAGGTTACAACACCCGCCTTCCAGACCCTGATGGCACAGAACAAGAAGGCTGATTTAACTTGCAAATCTAACAAAAGCAAAGAGAATTGTGAGGGTAAAGATAACACTGCTGTACACAGAAATACTGGCATAGACTTTTAAAGCCAGTTAGAAATTTCCTATGCAAAGTGCCACTAAAGGAAATGGGAATGAACAAATTGAAACACATCTTTGAAAAAACTCAGCTCTTTTACCTTATATCCTTTCAAACCAGGATTCATGCTCTTTAAAAAAAACCAGTAGCTAAAATTAGCATAAGACAGGTTGTACTGTACATACAAGATAATTTCATCAAACGATACTGGTAAGAATTTTAAGTTAACTACAGATACCACTCCTTGTCCTTGAAGGTACTGAACAAATCCCCTGGATGCCACTTCTTAGGTTTTCTGGTCTATATCACAGTCTCCCCTAGTCACGCTTATTGCTATGTATTTATTAATACCAGAGGACTGAGTTGTTATCACTTAAAAAGTTACCGTATAGTTGAAGGTATGTGTACACATGTTTTTGCTAGAGAGGACAGAACCATTAAGCCTTAATAAAGGTGATTTAAGTTAACATTTACAATGGACAGAGTACAAACACAAGCGGTGGAACTCAGCTGACCCGTGGTAACTCATCAAGAAACAGTAATTCAAATCTGTGGGAGCCCTTGTTTTTCCAGAACTATCCTCTCACTTAAGATGTTTCACAGCTGAATTACCAGGTTTGAGTTTTTGATCTTCAGTCACAAACACATAAAGTGTACAGATATTATCTGAAGCTTGATATGTACATTTCCCAAACAGGCACTTTTTAATAAAGAGGCTCAGAAGTCAGATACTCACTGATCTGGTTGGTAGATGCACTATAAAAAGCATTTACAGTAGTCGGGCTTGTAAACCACCTGTAATAAGAGCAAAAGAAATCAGCTGTCAGTACACTTACACAACTTTATGAATAGAATGAGCAAAGATAAAAAGTGAACTCAATGAAAGGAAGCAGAAATTAGAAAGACCTAGGATACATTAAAGTTTAAGTATTTCTCTATTTCAATACTTGCTATCTAAACTTTCTAGAACATTGAAATCTACTGTTTAATAGCTTTATTTTAAGTGCATACAGTCAATGAATGTTCAACAGGAGCAATTGTTAAGCTTCCTATTACCTAATCTGTTTTATTTCTAAGTGACTGTTGTGCTTGTGAGGTCTGCCATGCTGATGAACTGGCCTTCACCCAACAGAGACTGCAACACTGATAGCAGCTGTGAAAACTCTCTTAGATGTCTTTCAAAAACTTGTGGAGAAACTCCTTCTTGAAATTAAGGGAGAACATTTTGAAATGAATGAAGTGGCTTCAGATGCTTTGCTGAACAATTACTTGAACAATTAGGATGATAACAGCAACATGGGCAGGTGTTTTCTGGGAACCTAAATTCAAAATAAACAGCTTAATGTTCTGTACTCTACACAATGAATATGGCCATCAGTGTGCTCATAAACAAATTAACCTCTTGCAAGGCAAAACAAACCGAAAAAGGAATATTAGCATTTCCTCGTGTAGTTAGATTTCCCATGCATACACGAGGGAAGCCTAGATTTGAATAGCAAATAGGGTTTATGAATCTCCTTAGCCTAAGGTCATCTGTATTAACAGTGGTTTCACCCATATGAGTGGGAAATTTCAACTGGCTTCAGCAAGACCCAAATCCCCTCAGATGATACGTTGAGTTCAGCGAGTCCAAGATTTCGCTTAATGATTTTGTAAGGAAGGGCTGAGGTAAAAGAAAAGTAATAAAGATGTTGAGTGGTTCATTCATAATAAATTAGAAGCAACTCTAGTAAATGTCCAAACAGGAACATCCTGGTGTCTTTAGCAATGCATTACTCGGAAGTTTTGTAAAGCCAAATGAATGCAATGCAATTGCATTGGAAATTTTTTTCAAAGAGGAGATGGGAGCTGCAAAACAAACAGAAAGATGAAGATCTAACAGAGCTATCAGAGAGGAAAATGTGTGATGTCAGTGACTTTCACATATACAATCTGTACTTTAAAATAACTTTCAAGTAAATGAGTTATCTGCAGATCCTGAGTGTTTTTCTGGCAACTGATGCCCTCATATAAATCATGCAACAAAGGAGAAAGTTTTAGAATGGCAGCATTCTGTCTTTTATCAATAAATGTATCTGCTTCTCTCATCTTCAAAGCTGAGCAGCTTATTTTACAATGCAGCAACTTGAAAAACTAACCAATGAAAGCAAAGCGTGACGTCATGTAAATATTTTAACCATGCATCGCATTATAGGCTCTAATTGCCACAGATAACTCCTTGTTTTGTTTACCAGGATATTCTGAAGGGGGGAAGAAGGAAAAGGTTGTTTTCTGATGTGTTTTCTGTTTCCTCTATAATAAAGAGATTAAATGAGAAAATGGAGTGAGAATGTAGTAAGAAAATGGAAAATTGAAGAAAGAATTCTTATGGTGAAGGGATAAAAAAAAATTAGCAGGCTTAACTGACTACATTTCAGTTTCACGTTTGTTCACTGAAGCAATCAGCTGAACTGTTTTGAAGGATGCAAGTCAGTCACTTGTGTGGTGGGACCTGTTCTCCAGGCTTACCAGTAGTTGTGGAGGACTCTACCTTTTTTGACAATGAAATAATCCATCTGAAAGGGACCCATCTGAAACACTCAATCTTCTAATTTAGATTTTATTGTAAGTTTGAACAAAGACACATAGTATTGTGACCTATACCTCACCCTGTTGGCTTGTTATAACAGCCTTTCTGTTCTCTAACAACAACATTTAAGCATGAAAAAAGCTTCTGGGACAACAAATCCTCCCTTTTTTCAAATCTTTAAAGTGAATGTCTTACAGGGCCTCTCATTTCCAGTCACAGGATCAAGGACCTGAGACAGATAAGAGATACTTCAAAACAGACTAATGTGCTTTGCTCTTCTCCCCATCCTCTTTGCAGCTGCAGCTCCAGGGGCTCACCACAGCTGGTCCAAGGTAGGAACCACCACAAGCAGAGCTAAGACTCTTCACATCGCCATCCTGAGACTGCTTCTTTCTTCACGACCTACCATTGCAATAACAGAGCCCATCCTGTTTCTTGAGTGTAGTACGAGCCAAAGACTAACAGCAGCTTTGATTTTCTCACTGTAAAACTGAGCTAAGTTCTCTCCAAGTCACTCTTTCATAACGAAGCCTCAAGAATGACCCCATATGAAGTTTGTTATGTTTTTAAACAGCTAGGAAGAGGAGACTTAGAAGTCATACCTTAGGAGTCATTCCTTGGGAGTCAGGAAGAACAAGAGGTCTCTAGTGACAAGCAGAGTATACTGCTGAATTTCATATTTGACATTTAGACACTTGGCAAGGAGCATATTTACACTCCAGCATTTTGTTGTACCATTCTGAGCCACTCTCAAAAAGATTTAGTGAGCATTTGCCACAAAAGAGTAGAAATAACTGAGTCTGCTTTCATTCAGACTAGCAGAACAACTTCACCTCTCAGCTGTCACCCTCTTTCAGTGAGCTCCTTGAAATGACTGAACCTTCAGTGACAGACCTTAACCAATAACACATCAAATTACTATATGAAGTTCAGTAATAAATAGCTGTCACTGTTCGATTCCGAGGTGAAGCAAATTTAGAAATAGCTCTCATTCCTGTTTGAAGTCAGGTTGCCTGGGCATTTGCTCTAGGTCTGGTTACAATTTCAGTGCAGTTGATGTATTAGAAGAAAGAAAAAAGAGACATAACAAAATCTAAGCTCTTATTAATTACAAAATAAATAAAAAAATCTAGAATTGCTTACAGTTTCTATTTGCTATTACACATGAAAAGGGAACAGCTTTGAATGATGCTCTGTAACATTACCTATCAGCTACTGCAGCAGTCAAGACCTAATGCTGAAGACTTGACACACAAGGGAAAAAATATTCGGCCAGGTCTAAAAATCTCAGAGAAGGTGTCCTGACTTCCAGGGAGAAAGATTAATAATAATGAAGTGGTATGCCCAAGAAGTCCTCTGATGCCTTGTTTTTTGCAAGTATGATATCAGTGTTGGGAAGAATAGATTCTTACTGTTAAGAGGTGTGGGCGTGTGTTCATATACACATACACATATACACATGCATGTGTATGTATATTTGTATGTATGAATGTATATGGATCCATGGATGGATTAGCAAACACCACTAAAACCCTGATTCTCCTTTACCTCTCCCTTTCACATGGCCATCACTTCCCCATGCACTGCCTTTCAATTCCCTCTGCTCCAGTTGTGTCTCACCTCGGTTATTATAAATAGCCTTCATGCCTGGTCTCCTTCCTCTCATGTTCCCCCCTTCCGGCCTCACCTCCTCCATTCAACCCTCTAAATCCAACCTGCGCCGTTTCATGTATCATATTCCTTAGCTTCTCCCACAAATCCCTTTTGTACATCTTTCTTGATACCTGAGCACTTTTTCTTTTGTTTGATAGAGCCAGCTGTGAAGACAACAGCCCTCTTCCCAGCCAGTTGTTAGGATTGCAGCTGACATCTAAAGTGGGTGTTGAGGACAGCAAGTTGCTTCTCTTACAGCTGTGGTGCCTGTGGGGGAGCCTGCCCCCCAGGACTGCCAGAACAGGCAGCTCTGGTACCTCAATACCACGTCACAGATCCTTGGAACAAGTTGGGCTGGGTACATCCCCCCATTCATGCCTAAGCAGCACCCCACCTGACTGTCTTCATGTTCTTTTTCTCCGTAAGGCAGATAAGTGCTAGGGAGGGATGGAGCAAAATAGAGGACAAAGAAGTCTGAGTGAACCATTACTTTGATTTTCCATTTAGTTGACTATGCTGAAGAGAGTCCAGTTTGAAATAATATTGCTGAGAAATCTGGACTGTCTGCTAAATTAATAACATTTGGGGGTTCGTATTACTTTACTAGATAGTAACTTATTTCCTTAAACACTTGTTTTCTCATTTATCTTTATCAGTCACAACTTGGACCACCTTGCAATATCTATCTCTAAATATATATGCTATGCTAAAAGCTACTGAACCAGGGAAAAGAAGAAATGAAGCCAACAGAAACAAAATCCCAAGGGTAATTCTCTATTAACACAGTGCCAAGCTTCAGTGTAGACCAAAGATCTGTGGAGTTCTGTGAAATATAAAAACTTTTAAAAAGCGTAAACAGGAAAAGAAGAGAAAGAGAGGGGAGAGGGAGGAGAGGGAAAAAAGAAGTAAAAACATCAGAAAACAGCAGAGTCTGATAGTTAGTATGTGGCAAGTGCTGATATTTTTTAAGGCCAGATTTGACATATCTCAGACTGGTTGAGTGGGAGTTATTGTTTTATAATGATAAATAAATACATAAAAGTTGGCAATGACTCTCCATACCTTAGTACCTCTCAGCAGACACAGCAAAAGCAGACAGTGTAAGGGACATCACTTTCAGATCCCTTTTCTACTGTCAAGTGGGTGCAAAAGAAGAATAATTTCTCAGCAGGAGTAATTACGACTAAAGGCTCAGGTGGAAGCTACCCCCAGCCCCACAGAAGAGGATATAGCTGTGCTGACAAATGAAAGAGCCCAAAAATCACACTGGGATCCCCCAGGCCAGAATATGCCCTGCGGGAAAGCAGAAAAGCAAGAGACAAGAAAAGCAAGAGAAAGGTAATGAGAGGGCTGCTTTTAACTAGTCCTTGAAATAAGATGGTCAAGACAAGCATGAGAAAGTGTTCAATCTTGTAGTGGGCAAACAGGTAAAACATTTAGGTGTACAGTCAGGGATTACCTGACAATTAATTTTCTTACACGGGGAGATTGCCTTGCGCCAAGAGTGCCAAGAATCTACATAATCTCTATTAGTGCTGCCCCAATGCTGTTCATGAGAAGGAGGTTGCTGATCACCATTGCTATAGAGAAGCAAGTGTTATTTCACTGCTCTTATGGAAACTGTTGATTTGAAGAAAATATACTGTCGTGATCTAGCCCTGGCATCCAATGCTGCAGAAAGTCTGTAAAATCATCCCCTGGGATTAACCATTGCAATGTCAGAGAAAGGTGTGATGAGAAGGTAGAATTCACAATTAAAATTAAGCTATAAAAAAAACCCTCGGAAATATGGGACCAAATTAAAACACTCTAACCAGGAATAGCCTGTGCCTGTTCTGCTGACATCCTCTACCTGCCTCATGGACAACACGGAGCCACCCCCAAAACAAAGTATGGTTCAGTCTCAGTAGGAATTTCTGGAGCCCTAAGGAAAAAACACCACAGGAGCTAAGCAGCAGCACCATTTTCAAAGTCTCTCTGTAGAAGGAGTAATTCTTAAGTAGCATGATTAGATTAATTAAGTTCTGTTTAGGTTTTAATTTGCATTTTAAGGATTTGATTACCCACCAGTAAGAAAAGATACTGATTCTCTTATGTATTTGATGACAGTATGTGACACAATCTGTACTCTCAGGTTTACAAATAAATAAAAACAACATATGCAAATTAAATCATGTTTTATTCCATATCATTGCTATCAACATCAGGTAACTAACAATGCTGATTGCTATTACTAATACCATGATCTCTTATTACTGGTTCCATCCTTAGAAAATGTATTTCATAAATCCCTGATGTACCATTCCAAATTCTAACTGTGACCAAGAGACTTAATCCATTTTTAATAGAGATTCAATTACCCCTTTTTCATTAAATTAAGTTTAAGCTGCAAGCATATGACTACTGTGCATCAGAACAAGGATACCTAGAAAGTACCAAAAAACCCCATAGGAGTTTCTGAATAACTGAGGGGTTTGCCCATAGGCTTTTTGTATCATAATATGTTGCTGTGTATATAATTCTATTAAAACATAAATTGTATAAATTAAATAATATAAATTAAAATATTGTTAGAAGATTATGTAAATTTGCCTTTTGCCTACTCACTCTGTTTTTGGAACTTCTTTTCTGAGCCAGTAGAAATCCGATTGGGCTGCATATTTGCGAGTTTGCAACACATTGCCAAAATAGTCACTTTCTGTAAACTTCAGCTGTATAGATAAAGCACAGACATCTCAAAAACATGTCCAAGGAAACAAAAGCTGACATATAACAATCAGAACTTTTATTTTAAACAAGATAATCACCTAATTCTTTAGCCATTATCAAAGCAAGTAAAATTTCACGCTTGGCAGAAAGAATAAATATTTTGGGAGCTTAGTTTAAAAACAGTAGCTGAACAGATCTTCACAAGGGACTGGAACACTGGGAAAGCTCTTCCCTGTGCAGAGAACAGCTGAGGAAATCAGAGGTTACTCAATGACGAATTGCAGACTGCACGTTTCTAAGGCTGTTATCCTATTAGCCAGGCATCCCCTTTTCCATAACAAAGTAGATCTACTTTTATTTATAAAAGTGCATCTTAAAACCACTTTCAAAAATATAACAGAGCCCCTTTTTTTCAGTTTGTTTTACATTTTATTACAAATAAATGTGCTCTCCAAGGGTTCTGTCACTGCTTTTTTACTGTTTCTCACATTAAATGTTTACATAGGGCTTCCACAAGCCTCCAAATCTAATAACAACTCTTTCCCCCTCTACACACACACACAGAACTAACCATGCAAGAAAAAGGGATGTCAATATTTTATAAATCCAACTGACATCCCTGAAACCTGTTTCAAGCAATCCCAGGGCCTGTAAGGACATTATACTTCAGATTTAAACTATGGCTTTGCAACTATGAGTAACAAGTGGTTTTCACTAGACATTAACACTTTTCTGGGCTGATAATTCCATACACTGAGTGATGAAGTTGGTCATATCCTCTGTCTCATTACACTGTCCTCACAGCACCATCTTCTTACTCTACTCTTTCCAAGAACAAGGACTAGGCTGGTAGAGCCTCGTTTGTTGATGTTCTCTGGCAAAGATGACTATCACTCTTGTATTTTACCCGTTTAGGACTGAATTTGTGATTCTGCTTTGTCTGTGACTTTCATTAATACAATTCATCACATGCATGCCACAGTTACCCTTTGGAAAACAGTAAAATACGCTATTATTCACCATTTATCTTCCTGAGTTAGTTAGGCTGAACAGATACTGGGTCAGGAAGGAGTCCCCCCAGAGTATCCTTGTCCAGCAGACAGCATAGTAGGCCTATACATTATCTAGGACCTCTAGGCACAATTATAAGCAACAATCATAAATAAAATTCATAGCCTGGAGACAAGGGGAAAGCCTGTACAGGGCATCATAAATTGTGATATTCTGAGGAAAAATACATTAATATTTTCAAAGACTGTTACTTTGAGGAAAAATGATTTTGGTTTGTTTCATTTTTATAACTAAATGAAAATTTTATAATTTTATAATGCCTGTGTATGTTTAACCTTTAAAATGCTGAGCAGCAGGAAGGTTCTTTGCACCCAGGCACCTTTTACTCCCAGCAGGCCTCATGGTCATCTCACTTAGACACACGGGCGCTGACAATTTAGACAGGAGAGCTAGCATACTTAATTCAATGTCTAAAAATAACCAGGCAAGCAGAACTTCAGATGCGTGCCAAACAAAGCCAAGGGCTTTGATTTTAGACAACAGTGAAACAGAGCAAAGAATGGCTGCAATATGTAAAAGAAGAAATCTGCAAGTCTGACACTTACTGTTTTGATGTCTTCATTAATGTATGTGTCATTCATAATAAACTGAGGGTAACCCACTTTTGCCATAACTGCTTTTGCCTTGGAAAAAAAAAAAGAAGAAAAAAAAGCATTGGCAGATATAACCATTTCTCAGCATATTGTTTTTCTCCCCCATTCTTTTTCCATTTTGTATTACTATGCCTCCCTGAAGGCATCATCCTACTTTAACTTCAAACCCACTTGCATACAAGGTAAACTTGGTGCTGCAAATGAGCTTTGCATGACAACATGGAAGGTCCAGGTTCTGTTGTCAGATTATCACAGTGGGTCTGTTGCTGCCTGCAGAGCTTTTGCAGACTTGCAGCAATATGTTTGAGTGCAAAATCTTCACAGCTTATTTTCCCTACCGGCTTTTGTGTTAATCAGATGGTCAAATGCCTATTTTTACAATGTTTTCCAAAAGATGACAGTAAATGGCCCATTTTGCTATGGTGCAGTAGCTGATACACATCCGACTGTTAAAATAGATTTGGCAACATGAGTCCCAGCAAGTGCAGACTGGCCTATTTCTGCTGAGTGTCACTTCTGTTTACACCTGAGGATGGGTGCACACTTTTCTGAAGGACACTGTACTTTCCTAAAACTACAGGGCTAATCTATGTTTTGGTCTTCACTTTCATCCCTCTACTTTGCAGTCTTTGCCCTTTCCTTAATGTCAGTAAAGGTGTTAAAATAAGACACATCGCTGTTTATTAACTTCATTTTATTTCCTCTTTCAGTCATGACTTGGTCCCAGCGTTTATGCACAATCTGTGTAAACACTCTGGTGTGAAGTGATAGTAGCTATAGACAAGCATTCCCATTTTGTAAATCATGGCATAAGTATATAAACAGCCTTAGTAATGACCTCACAGAAACACCAGCAGGTGATCCAGCCACTGTAGAAACAACACACTTCCAGAGGTTAAAGCAGGAGGATACCAAAGGACAAGGCAACACACCAAAAAGTGAAATATGACAAGTCTATAGAATAGATTAAAGCCATGGTGGACTAGGGTAGCAAAGCTTTCACTTTGTAGGTTTTCAGGATACTGAACATAATTTCTTTGGAATTCTCCCCATCCCTCAAAAAATGCTCCTCTGGAAATTCGTTCTCAAACATCTAAACTCAAGTTTATATTGCAAGATATGAAATTAAGTGAATGGATTGGCCTTTAAATCAACTGCAGCCATACCAACCCTGCATTTTTCTCTCTGCAGGCAGAGCATGGATCTCTCTGGGGTTCAGCAACTTCTATTTCCCTCTTGCTGCACAGGGTGGCTGTTCAGGGGAAGATTATCCTTACTCCACAATTAAATCCTTGCCCCCTTTTAACCCTCCAGAGTGACACAATGCAACAGGGCCTCCTATGACAGCAAGAATTAGAAATATCTGTTCCACAACTATAAGAAGGAAGCTGATGGAAGACTGCCTCAATTTAACCAAAATTATTTTGTCTCTTTTATTTTTCAAGAAGAAATGCCTCTTTGCTTCTTCAAACTCCTTCTATTTCTCAATCTCATTTTCAACCCAAAGTCATAATCCTCCATTTGTGACACCACAATTAATTGCCATTGAGATGATTAAGATGTCACAAACGGATTACAACTTCAGGTAGGAAATTAGCCATAGGAGCTGATGAACTCTTAAACAAGAGAGATCCCATTGTCATGCAAATATCCACAGCGATAAAAAAAAACAAATGCAAGACAAATGCCAAACAGGGAACATTATATGAGCCAAATTAACTCTCAGCATAATATTTTCTCAGTTTTCTAGAATGTATAGCAGCCTTTCAAAGTATTTTAAATGCCTGGGGGAAACAAAAACCAGTGGGTGAGGAACAGGGCGGGCAGAGAGGGGAAGAACTGCAAGTTTGTATATACTCAAGAGCATCTGTTTTTTTCCTGATGGTGTTGTCAGGTCCAGCTGACTGAACTTTGCAAGGAACAGAAAATTTTTATTTCCATTTCAAATGTTTCAAGCCTAGTTGTTACACTAGTCTTGAGAAAGCAAAGAATAAAACTAAACAAGTTCAGTGAATCTCATATGTTCTGCATGCATTTCAGGGTGATCATGTGAATGACTTTCAGTAGCCTCTGTGCTGAATCTATTTAATTGAGCCCCTTAGCATATTGATTAAACAGATTAAATTAAAAATTAACTTAGATGATGAAGAGTAACCACTTTAAAAACAATCTATAATGCAATTTGCAAAAAATCAACAGTGGATTTTAAAGAAAAAGTAAGGATTAACTGTGTCAGTACAATGTCATTTCACTAATGATTTAGTCAGTACAATGTCGATCAAAAATTGTTGATCATGTTTTGGCACATAAAAGAACATTTTTGTTTTTTGAGCTATATTATATCCTTTAAAAAACACTCTTAATTTCTAGACTGCCTTCCAAATTAAAGCAAATAAATTCACGCCTCCCTGGTTGTAAATGCAGAGGACTATGAAGCCAGCCTAAATCTGGCAGTGCTTCTTTGCTGAAAGGAGCAGAGGTGGGCCCTGCCCTCAAACCCATGGTGCTAATCGTCTGGTTGTGACCACAATATGCCCATCTTCACTTCACTGCATGGACATTTCGGGGTCTTTCTGGAGCATTTGCCAAATCCATTTCAGTCTCTACTTCCACAGCAGCCCACTGAGGGCAGTAGCTTAGAACTTCCAGGTTTGGCCCTTTTAGATTAACCAAACATCACTAAGAATGAGGACCTAATTGGTCCTAATGGTATCTATGATGCAGCAAAAAATTTAGTCATGCTATGCTCCTCTGAGATCCTACTGAGTTAGTGGAAGAGGGCCACCTTATGTCCACCACCTAACACATACTGGCATGGGAGGAACAGAGGAATGAGCTTGCTTGATCTGAAGGACCAAGAACATCTCTCTTTTCAAAGGGCTGTCCCCAACATCCTGACTCCAGCCTGGGATGAAGTCCAGGCCCATACAGCCCATGCAGGAAATTAGGGCAGGAAGCATGTGTGGCACACCAATATGTTCCCTGATGCTGGCAGCAAAGGACATGTGGTTCCTGGTGGAGGGGACTGTTTCATATAGCCAAAGTAAAACCAGTGAGAGGATGTAGGAAGCCCTCTGAAGTCCCAGGAAATCCCTCCAGCTGAAATTCCTCCCAAGGGCTTTGCATCAGGTCGAAGCCCATTCAGCTGGGCCTAGCACACAGCCCAATTTATTTACACAACAGACAAATTAGAAAGTATTATAGTAAGAGCAGTTTTCTAAATTTGCTTGTTGGAAGGTTTGTGCTTCCATGGCTATATTTTCTGTTCACTTGAGTAGTATTTAATGGGAGTTAGAAGATTCCTTATTCATGTAGCACAAGAAAGTGGAAATCTCTTTTATGACTGGCTTGCTCTTTGATAATTGAGTCAGTATTTTCCCCTTGATAAGATTAAAAGTATGTTTAAAAGCCCAGCCTTCCAGGAGGCATGAACACACATATGGGGAAAGCAAATGAAATGTGACAAATGTACAGGAACCAGCCATGTGGTAATTGCACATGAATCTGCTGTAAACGCACCATGCACAACTTTTTATGATTTAAAGGCTCATTTAATTCCTTTCTCTAATTTGCATATTAAATAACAGGAAGAAAAGGGGCGATGGGTTATTTCCCCCAGCTATCATTACATACTCAGCCTACCTTAGGCTGTTGGGTAAATTAAGAAAAGTCATCTCCGCAGGCTTCCTCTTCAGCCACTGAAATTGAGGGGCTTTTGCAGGGGATGATGCAGAGCAGTGGTATGCTTTAGAGTAAGTCATGATAATTGTTTTCTGTCCCAGCAACCAGAGAACAGGTTCCGAGGCAGAGGACCCAGAGTGGGACTACTCCCTCCGCTGCTGGCTGAGCAAAGAAGTTTCCCCACTGACTTCAACATAGTCAGGATTTTATCATCAGTGTGTCTTTCTGTCATGATGAGAGCATTGCAAGTCAGTTTAATACAGAGACAAACTAATAAATGACCTTTCACTCTTGATTTAACCACTTGCCAACATGGGACCACACACACGTTTCAATGCTACAAACCACTCCCTTTTCCAGTCTAGTCAAATTCTCACTTGGCAACCAAACTTGGCATGTGAGCCTTCTGAGTGCCCTTTTTTGCCCATCAGAGTATAATTTGGATATTTTATAGGCCGGCTAGCAAGACCAACTACTGACATATTGCACTTACTGTAAAAAAAATACAAAACATGTATCTCACCCTTGACAAAGTTTTACGAGATCTTTACACAGATCTTCTGTATAACAACTTGACTCACAATAACTTTGTGAAGACCTTTTTCAAGCTTCTAAAAATATAAAAAATTAATACAATTACAGTTCACTGAAAAATTAGCATGAAATGCATTCTGAAAGCTAAAATCATTCACGGCAAAGTAATGTTCCATTTAATTACAAAGATTAATTCAGCCTTTATGTATGTGTCTGGTCTTTTCATTTTTCATTGAAAACAGATGATTCAAGAGCCATCTGGTAAAACTGCTGCATAAATATCACTGCATCTATTTAGGTTTTACGTATAGAATAACTAGGAGAATAGAATGATGGATCTTGGGAAAAGACAGAAAATTTCCATCACAGGGCTAAAGCCCAATCCTACAGATATCAGTAGGAAGTGACCCATTAACCTGAGCAGCAGATGGACTGGATCCACCTTAATGATGTATATAATTTCCTATGCAGGGGCCACATAAAATGTCAGGAATTTTCACATTGTCAATTGCAATCAAAAGTGAAGTGGCAACTCAAACACTGACACTTGGCCTGAAATTACATTTTTTAAAAGTACTTGATCTGCAGTGAACTGGCTGTAATCCACACTCCAGAGTATAGTTAATCATAAAACTATTTATTTTTAAACTTTGGCTTTAATTTTCCTCTCATATTTGCATACCACAACAATACAAACTGTGTAGACTTTAAGATTTTTCAGAGCTAGTGTTCCATTTAATAATAAGCCACATACCACCAACTCACACTGCATCATAACCCTGCCTCCCGTATTTCAATAACTGTTTTGAACGTTTTAAATTAATCAATTGCAAAGATGGAAAATACAGCTGTTGCTACAGTCTTGTAATAGCTTGAGCTCAGGGATAAAAAAAAAAAAGAACAGAAAAAATAATCAAGCGGCTTATATAAATAATCACACCCATCAAGTACACATAAAATTGTTTTCAGTTAAATACACACTGTGGTTTCAAAAGTAGCTGGGTCCATTTAACAGCTTTGTGCTGCCAGATGAAAAAAATGTCCTAGTCCTCACTCTTCTCTCTTGCTCCTCCCATCTCTGTCCATACTTCTGTTCATTCTGCTTGCACACACAACCTCCATGAGCTGCCTCAGCTACTTGACACATCTTTCTGGGAGACTGCTTAGCTCACTAACATAGCAGAAGTCTATCCAAGCTTTTCCCCTACGAATTTTCTACCAGATTAGTGAGCTGAATCACTCACTACATGGAGAGACCCAGCAAGTGCTGGAACTAGCACAAGACAAGCACTGGGAACACATAATGTGGGAAAGAAGAGAAGGAACAGCAAATGAGTTGTGATACATTAGTTACCTCTTGAAACCAATCCTAACTCAAAGAAAACTTCCTGACAAGAAAATATTACCTAATACACTTTAAAATACCATACCATATATTACCATCCTAGGAAATGGAGGGGAAGAGGGACGTTAAATTTTCTAAGCAAACTGTTGGTTGGAATTATGTATTCAGTCTTAATAACCACCATCTAGCAAGGCAATATTATTATTATTATTAACTGTAAAGTTGCAAGCACACAGAAGTTTAGTAGGATTGCCATGCATGGAAAAGTCAGAAAGAGCAACAATGTACATCGGAGTGCCACTCTTTCCTGTCCTAAATCCCTTTTGCTTCTGGCTCTCTGGAAGACTGTGACAATAATTTCACAGGAATTAAATTTTCAGTTTAAACTAATCCCACATTATTTTTTTTTTACCAGTAGAACTGAATTCAATCAGAAAATGTGAAATAGTTTCATGTATATAAAAATATAAATTCACTGCGATATTTTCATAAGTTCAATGCAGCAATATAATTAATAAATCTACTTATTTTCTCCTACCAGCTTGGTTCCAAACTTCTGTTGCTGCCAGTTTGCTTTAATTTTGCTAAGGATAATAACTGCTTTGTCCACTTTATTTTAATTCAATTTTCCATTTGTAACCTCTGTATGACAATTACCATGATTCCAATATAATATATGTAGAATATTATATATGACAGACATAAATGTTGTCTTTCATGAACAGACCCACAACTCATTAAATTAAATGTATTTCTTCATGGCACACAGTAAATATCTTTCTCTGTGATTATGCACTACATAAATGCACTTACACAGCAAACCAGCTCAACTGAGTACCTGACAAAAGATACATTTAACTCCTAACCATTACTGTCCAAAGCTCCTTGGACAGTTTTAAGAGTTGCTGGTTTCTTAGTGGAGCTGGGATCATGCCTGTGGACCAGAAGAAAGGATGATGCACAGATCTGCAAACTGACTCAGCCTGCACTAGGTCCAGCTCTGGCATCAAGGCACCACGCCAGCAGTGAAAGGTCCACTCCAGCATGGGGATTCCTGTACTGGATTCCCCTTTACACACCTGTGGATCACTTAAGGCATGACTACACTGGGCTGTGTGTGATCAGCAGGGAGATCCTCCAGCTGCACTTCAGGCAAGCCAGAAGCAAGTGTTGTAGTCTCAAGGCACAGACCATCACTAGTATCATGCTGGTATATATATATGCTCCATGGCATATGCTGCCAAGCTGACTTTGACAGGTCTCATGCACCTAAGTTAAGCTTGGACACATCCTTAACACTTAAGAAGATTGTACTTCCTCATGCCTTTTTATTTTCAGGAAATGTTCCATGTTTTCAATACAATTGCCTCTTAAAACAAAAAAACCCAAAACAAACAAAAAAATACAACCAACCAAGCACACATCTCCAACTCAGAATTCTCTTTGTCTTTTGAAATTACATTAGATATTTTTACCAAACAAATTTTGCACCAGAATCCTAAAGATTTGCAATGACTCCTTCCTGGACTCATTTCACTGCTCACTGCCAGAGCTCCTCATCAGTCAACCCATACCCCCACTGTCGTGTCACCTCTTGCTAGAAACACACCCACCTTGCTGCAAAATGTTTTGTGCTGGTTTTGTTTTAGCTCTTGGAAAAGAGCAGTTTTTAAAAAAAACACTGAGCTGAAAGTCCCCAAGGACCCAAAAAGTCTAGTGTGCTGAAGAGATCTCTGGCACCGAATGCTGAGAGTGGGGCAGCCCCAGGGACTGGGAAAGGGCAAGAAAGCTCTCTCCCCATCACAGCTGTATGAAATACAAGTTACCACAGCATTTCTTTCAGGATTTTTATGCAAAACTGAATAACCTGTTCCAGAGAGGGACAGCTTCTGACCTTAGCCTCTGCTTGCATCTGTTTATATTCATTTAACATTTTCAAGGTTATCTTTGCTTAAGTAAAGGTTGCAGAGCAAGTTCTTTTTTTTATTTAATGAATAGAATGTAAAAATTTCTCTTTTCATTTCTAGCCACAAATGAGCATTAGACCCAGTCTAAATACAGGTGAGACCAGACATGGCAGAGACTCATTCTTACACTACTCTAAAACTGAAACAGGGACTCAGGACCTAAACACAAACATTACTCAGCTCAGCACTTGCAGGTTTTTTCTCTGGGGGTAAACTCCTTTTCTTGAACAGGGACCCTGACCAGCAGCATACCAGTAAGCATGTCACTATCAGTTGTCCATGCCTCAAAATATATAGGGGAAAAGCAGATGCATACATAGACAGAAACATAGGCTGCAGAATACAGAAAAATCCTAAGCAGGAAATGCTCTTCTTTCTACTTAAGACCAAGTCCCTCTCTATTCCAAATCCTTACATACTTTTATTTTAAAATAAATTATATATATGAATTTAATTTCACATTGATGAAACTCATCATTTACCCAGAAAACCAAGCACAAGACACCACACAGCTCCCTCACAAAGGAGCAAATTCTTGAGTCTGATGACATCCTTGTGGTAAAGCTCCTTGAAAAGTAAAGTCCAGCAACATCAGTATCTGAAGTCATTTAACATTTCACAACTTTGCTTCAAACCTCCACGACTAGTACAATACCTGAGCAAGTTAAAGTACTGCTAAGACTCCTGGTCCTGGACAGTTTGGTGCCCAAGGCTGAGGGTCCATAGTGGACCCTCAGCCCATGGTTCTGCCTTGCTGAGCTTCCTGCCCACTCCTGGTGAGCAGGCATCTGTCCTCTTGGTGGCTCAGGTAGGCATACACAGGGCATGAAGAACACCACTAGCCAAGAAATGCACATTCATTGGAAATAGAGAGGGAATGCCAAGTAGATACTTGAGCATGCCCTTGTAGAGTCCACCATACAGAGAATGGGTGTCCCATACATCAATATCCATTTCCGTCCAGCTGAGGGACTGTAATGTCTTTGTAACTGTTTCTCTGTAGTAGAGAGTTTTACTTCATAAAACAACAAAGACAATGAAAGTTGAAGCTTAAACTGTCTGAGACTTCCAGGGGTGGTGGAGGACTTCCTGCCCTTGGAAGAATTATTCTGTCTTTTACCATATCAACGTTTTCATGTTACATTTTTGCCACAAAAGCTTCAGATTCACCCTGGTCCCTGAACATCTGCAGGTGTGTCCTTCCATCTGTCTCCCTCCTTCTATTTCAAGCATGAGATTTGTCACAAGTGTTTTGATGTCATGCACCCATTCTGGCCTTATGGAGTTGTGGTGGAGTCTGAAAAATAACAGCTGCGAGATCAGGGTTAAATACAATTTCCTCTCCCTTCACCTGTTTTCCACTATCTGTTTGCACGGTGCTCAGGTTATTAATGGAACTGACATCCCTGCACAACCGAGTGAGCAGTAGCAGCAGCCAGATAACAAGGGAGAAGCTGACAGCAGCGATCTAACCCCAGAGATAAGAGATAAGCAAACATGCCATGGCTATTAGTTTCAACTCTGGCCAACGGAGAAGAACATCTCATGTGGTTACTGAACAGGAAAGCCCAGTTCTCCTAAGAAGGTTAAATTAAATTCAGGATGTGAGAGAGATTACTTTTTGAGTTCCAAAATTCAAGTTTGTGATGAGAAATAAACATTTGACTTAAAAAAAAAAAGGAAAACGTGTTGTTAATCTGATGGAAAGTAAAGACCTATTTTTATTCAGAGGAAAGTGTGGAACATTTCTAAGCTAGAAGGAAAATGCCTTGCATTCTCTGTGTCTTTCAGGTGAAAAATGTTACACTAAACACTGGCATTTTCCAAACCGCTATCTCAGTGATGGTGTGAGAGTGGTAACTTCAATGCCCCGACCAAATTCCAAACTAGGTAATTAGAGTAAACTTTTCAAATCCACTACATCAATTCTGAGCTGTGCAGCATCTGCTTCACTTCCTGCTTCCTATGCACCCGTCCCCTTCTCTTCACGTGTCCATGCATGTGGAAGGGTAAAGGTGAGTTACACCATGAAGATAAGCTTCTGGTGATACATTTAATGCTCAAGGGAACTGTAGACACTTAGGGAGAGTTAAAATGTGATTCTGCCTGTTCTGAACTCCAATCCATGTTTCAACTGTATCAAGAGACTTGTTCATTGATCCCTGTGATGCAACTGCTACAATATAGGTAGGACTTTAAACTTTTGCATCCAAGTACTAGTCTAGACAGAGACCACCCTAATTTCAGAAAATTCACTTCCACAAAGGAAAATTGTGGCCAAGGTTCAACTGGCACTAAGCAAAAGCATGCTTTCCAGTTTAGAAATGACAAGGTTTTTTCTAGAAGATCTGAAAAAAACCTTTCTAGAAAACAAAACAAAACGGTAAACTTGGAAGTCAGCAGTCACGCCCATTGGATTCTGACCAGGAATGAAGTGCCTAAATGCAGTTAGAGCCTTTGGAAATTCCCACCTCTTTTCCTAGTTCTTCTGAAGCAAGTCTGGCAGCTTCTGTTAGTGCTCTGAAACAGTCTTACACTTCGTGAAGTTCCCTGAGATCCTTGAAAAAAAGATATAAAGTCATCTCAAAAGAACATGTAAAAGGTGTCTTGGGATCTTCAGTTTTGAAACTCCATCCCCCTCTTTTGCCAGGTGTTGTTCTGTCAGCCTTGCACTGGCCCTTATTCCAGAAAAAGCCCACTTGAGATATGGGAGACACTGATACTCAGGACTGGCTCCTCTGTCATATTTTTGCATTATTTTACATAGAGTGGGTCTGCAGACCCCATAAGGCAGAAAAGGCATTTCTTGGTTTTACAGAGCACCCAGTGCCCACTCTCAAGATTGAACGTTTTGTCATCTTTGTGCAAATTTAGCACAGCATTAAGCAAGATTAATTTCAGCTCCCGAAGCTGTGGTGTCTGGCCTTTTTGTCTGGGTATGCCTCAGATCTTAATGAAAAGTTATTTTTCATAACTTTATCTAGTGCACACTCTGGATAGTCTATGTGAACAAACGCAGGAAGCTCCATGCTCCCTGGCTGTATTGCTGTGCCAGGGTTATACATAAGCAAGAGTGGATATAATCCAAAAGAATAGGCAATGATGATTCTCTGGTTTTCCCCACAAGAATATAGGAGAAGATTACATTTTCCATACAAGTAAAAGAAGATGCTTTCTCACACAGAACACAGTGAGGCAGTGGAACTCATTGCCATGGCAAGCTGTGGATGATAAAAAATGTTGTGGGTTCAAAAAGTCATTAGATAAACTCACAGCAGAAAAATATGAATAAATACAAAGACATCACTTCTGGCTCAGGAAGCAACTGAGCTGCAAATTGTCAGAGGCCAGGAGAGGATAGCAAGGATGTATGTCTTCATGCTTGCCCTGTCCTTATGTTGATCTCTAAACATCTGTTACTGTTTGGCCACAGTCCGAGCCAGACATTGGACCTCTGGTCTGAGCAGTATGGCTGTCATGTTCGTAGTGAAATCACCCAAATGGGAAGAGAGAGAGACCACGGAGAATGGGGAAAGATGGCAGGGGCTCAGCTAATTGTCTGGAGGGCTAGATACAGCCAGTAAGTTTCAGCTGAGAAGAGAATGGCTTCAGTGGGATAAACCCATGGACACCTACCTTATTTAAAGTATCTATACTTTGTTAAATCGGGGTATGTACAGATGGTTCTTGATTTCCTAAGGGCTATTGGCCCAAATTACACTGTTATCTAGGGGGGGTTGCTGTAGCTCTCTGAAGCAGCAGAACAAACCCTGTAGGCTAAAGAAAGGTACATAACACTGCCAGAGAGACACATCTATAGCTAGACACTGTCCTCATATTTTCATGTGGTCCTCTTGCCTCAGTCTTCAGACTCAGAGAGATGCAAAGAAAACAAATGTTGTGTATACAACTTCCTTAGAGAGAAATAAAGCCAAGCAGCAGGCAAGTTCAGTAAGCAAAAAATGATTGCACAGTGACCTTGAGATCTGTGCTCTATGACCTAAAGAGGTTAATAATGTTACAGAAAAATCTTATTAGAGGAAAACCAAGCTTTTTTTGGCTTGTTATCCATACTTTAAAAATAGTATTGCAAAGCAAAAAATAACTTCCTACAATAAAGGCTATTTTACAGGAGACCTGCAAACTTCCAGAAAACAGGATTTTGTGTAAAAATCTCCTTTTCAAGCCTCTAGATAACCCAAGCACAAAGGGCATTTCAGGAAGGAAAAAAGTTATTAATAAAATAATGGCTTCTGCCCAGGTAAGGGAATAATTTTTCATCTGAGTTATGATCTTCCACTGAATTTTCCTTTGAAGAACAGCAGCAATAAATTACCATTTTAAAGATGAGAGCCCTGCTCACACGAGTCATGTCAATGGAGTTTCAGTTGCAGGTTCTCCCTTTTCCCTGTGCCCCAGCATTACAAAACACAGCTGTCAATACCATTTGGCTGATATAGACGGCTGCAATCTGCACCTTCATTGTAAGGGAAACAAAAGGCTCTTCTCTCTCCCCCCCCTCTCTTAACCTGCCATCCTTCTCAGAGGCTGCAAGGTGGCCCGGAGCTCACCAGGTGTCTGGGCAGCAGAGGGATCTTTCTGCACTGTTTCGATAACTCACAGACCGTGTACTTGAAGACTGTTTCCAGATACACCCTTGGAGCTGCATTCATTTGAATAATTTCTCTGACCTTCAAATGAGGGCAAAAGAGGGAGACTAAAAGGGCAAGAGGAGAAAACTTTTGTGCTTTTTTTTTTTTTTTAAATCACAGATCTGTATTGAAACTTTGGGAGATTAACAGGCATAGTTTAAGTAAATTTCAGATGATAGTCAAACACAGAGCGACAAAGCAAAGATTGAATAGAGCGGAGGAGGAAGGACTGGTCAGAAAACAGAGCATCATAGCACAGAGCCAAATGTTTCTCTCCCTCTCGGAGCTCCTTTGGAAGCAGCATGAGCTCCATCCAGAGAGCTAGGTGAGAACTGCACGTGAAGACAGACAGAGACACCTAACCCTGTTAAAAACTTTCTTTGCAAGATTTGCTTTTGGATGGTCTGGTTTAAATCCATGTTTCGATCACAGGAAGAGAGGAATGGAGGGAGGACAGAAAGAAATTACTAGATGTTATACCATTGTATTGTTTTGTTACAGAGGAGAAGTCAAACCTTAACTCCAAAGTATACAAGGGCTAAAATGGTGACTCTTAGAAATCAAGGCTGTAAGAAAATTGTTCTCTGTGTCACATGGACTAGTTGACTTGATCCTTTAAATATGGCTTGGGCT
Source organism: Aegotheles bennettii (assembly GCA_013398125.1). Taxonomy (NCBI): domain Eukaryota; kingdom Metazoa; phylum Chordata; class Aves; order Caprimulgiformes; family Aegothelidae; genus Aegotheles; species Aegotheles bennettii. Next base: position 38,172 of record VZRW01007703.1, on the reverse strand, counting down.
CATCAGATTAGTAGTGTCCCCTCTGAGTAACTTAAAACAACAGAACAGACACAAAGAGTCACAGATAGAGAAACATTTCAGTGACTATTTGGAGCTGACAGGCTGCCTAAAGCAAAATTCAAGTATCGATTCTACTGGAGGGTGTTTTGTAAGTTCTTCAGAGGTCAATGGACTCTTTGATTGCAAAGCATCAGGCTGACAGCAAGGTATAGAAGTCTGGCCTCAGCTAAATGTATAAGAAAGGTGGGCATCAGTCAGAAAACAGGCAGCAGAAAACATGCAAAATATAGTGAGTATCTGAATCACAGAGAGGATTTGCAGATAATTCTCTTTAAAGTCTGTCAAGTCATTTGCACCACAGTGTTGTCATCTAAAACTACAATCACCATAAGGAACAGAATAATAGTCTAAGATGAGATGTTTTTCTAGGAAGGCTCTCCATGCTCACAGTCCAGACATCCAGATTCCACATCAACCTTACTCTCCTTTCAGGAAATGACTAAAAATTTTGTTAATGACCCAAATATGCCTGAAGTTAAAGAAAAGACTAATGGCAAATTAAATGGACCACGTGGACCAGGCCCAGTAAACAAAACCCACCGGGTTTCTACAGTCCCTTTCTTTCCAGAGCATTCAAAGAATTCAAGAATGCAATGAGATTAAAATTACAGAGGAAAAGCAAAATATACAAATCACACAACACATGGAACTTCAGTCCAGAGCTCACCTTTCCATTGCTATAAGGGACAATGTGACAGCTACTGATTAGAGACCAAGACATTCTTTACCTAACTAATAACTTTCTTTACTTAATTGATAATAAGAATAGAATCTAATAGGATAGAATATAGAATATTTCAGTTGGAAGGGACCTACTGTGGTCACCTAGTCCAACTGCTGGACCACTTCAGGGACAACCAAAAGCTAATGCATGTTGTTAAGGGTGTTGTCCAAAAGCCTCCTAATCACTGACAGGCTTGGGGCACCAACCACCTCTCTAGGAATCCTGTTCCAGTGTTTGATCACCCTCTCTGTAAAGAAATGTTTCCTAATATCATTTGAACCTCCCTTTACACAGCTTTGAACCATTCCCACACACCCTGTAACTGGATCCCAGGGAGAAGAGATGAGCACCTTCCTCTCCACTTGCCCTCCTGAAGAATCTGTAGAGAGCATTGAAGTCATCCCTCAGCCTCGTTTTCTGCAAACAAGACAAGTCCAAAGTCCTCAACTGCTTTTCATAGCACATTCCTTTCAGCTCTTTCACCACCTTTGCTGCCCTCCTCTGGATGCATTCAAGAACCTTCACAGCCTTCTTAAATGACTGGGGCTCAGAACTGTAGACAGTGCTCGAGGTGAGTCCGCACCAATGTTGAATACAGCGGGATAATCATCTCTTTTGACCTGCTGGTCATATTGTGTTTGATGCACCCCAGGATGTGGTTTGCCCTCTTGGCTGCCAGGGCACACTGCTGGCTCATATTGGGCCTGCTGTCAACCAGCATACCCAGATCCCCTTCTGCAGGGCTGTTCTCCAGCTGCTCCTCTCCCCACTTATGCTTGTGTCTGATATTATCCTGTCCTAGGTGCAGAATCCGGCATTTGTTCTTATTAAATTGCATCCCATTCATCATTGCCCAATGTTCCAACCTATCTAGACCCATCTGCAAGACCTCTTGTCCCTTCAGAGAGTCAACAGCACCTCCCAGTTTGGTATTATCAGCAAACTTGCTAATAGCGTATTCAACTCCTGCATCCAGATCATTGATCAAAATACTGAACAGAACTGTCCTCAGAACCGAGCCCTGAGGAACACCACTGGTGACTGGTTGCCAGCCAAATGTAGCCCGATTCACTACAACCCTTTGAGTCCTGCTGTTCAGCCAGTTCTTCACCCAGCACACCATGGGACTGAAATTTATTTCTAAGTAGAATATCCTAGACTAATAAAAAAAATCTACAGAGGTGCTAGTAACCACAGAGAACTAGAACAGTTGTTTTACGTGTTACCAGGCTCAGCCCAGCAATAATTGGCTAAAATACTAGTTTGCCTATACAGAAGATCAAAGCAGAGTGTCCATTCTGGCCTTTGTTTGAAAGAAGGTACTGTCAGCATTCCACTGTGCTCTGTCGTAATGCTAGTCTCTACTTTGACAGTAGTCAAAAATATAGAGTAAACCTGGAAAGACCCCCCAGGACAATGCAACTTACTCTTCAATTCAAGAACACACTGAGCTCCTTCTGAAACTGTGAAATTCACAGCACTTGCACTATCCTCACAGATGCTGGTGACACTTATTGATAAAGAAATGTCACTTTTACAGATCTACATAATAAAGTAATAAAGTAATATTGGGGTTTTTAAACAACCAAACAATCACAACTCCAAAATTCTGGTTGTTTGTGCTGCTTTCAGCCAGCGTAAGAATTAAAAAGAGTGACAGCATAATGTGCTAGGCTCATGAGATTTACTGGAACAGATTAACACACTCTGAAGGTTCTCTTGTATTAAAAATCTTAGATTTCCCCAGTGAATTATCTGACCATACATGTAATGAATCTATTTCTTGAATTAAAAACATGCCCATCCAGATGTCCCAGGACAAATCCAGTATCTATCATTAGCAATAAATACACAAAATGTATGACAATACATAAACTCAGTGCCTGGAAATCTACCAAAATGTCTCTCTAGACTCTTTCATTCTAGCCAAGTAGTAGCTTCTGTGAATCTGGACTTAAACTTACAGTCCTAAGTGCTACTGCATAATTGTTGCTGCAATTTTTAATTCATTATGTAACACTTGTGTCTTACAAGCTTGACCTTGTTCCTATGACAGTAAACTATAAAACTCTTGTTCAAGTCAGTGAGAATGGATTTAAACTATTTGCCATTCATGGCACTATGGCTTGTAGTATCATTTTTATGTACTTCTTCAGTTTAGTTTGTCATACATTGTTTGGCCCACACTCACCTCATTAACTTCAGAAACTTAAATAAGATGCCTAAATTGGGAGCAAAGTGCCATAAGCTTCCTAAATGTGTCATCAGAGGGAAACAAGCATCTCTATCTACAAAATATCTAACTTACCTTCTGTACAAAACTTTCCCTAAACTGGAAAAGGGAGAGCTTTTTAGGGAATTAATTAGTTTGATGCAACGTTTGCGATGTTTCTCTGTTGAAAAGCAGGTACCAAATTTTGAATAAAATGGTTAAGCAGATTGTTTGCTAGAAAAATCAACATCAGACTTGCATATGCCTGTAAAAGTATATAGAAATATCTCTATTAAGGAAATAATTAGAAAATCTTACTGTTCTTATTTTGCACCAAATTTGTCAGATATCTAAATTACAGATCATTATATTTCTAAGTGTATTTCTAGTGAAAAAACAAACTTAGCAGCCAGTAAGTAATAGCTGCAATCTATTTGCCATCAGCTTAGCAGGAAATAAATGACATCTTACTATTGTTCTCTTGCTATAGAGTTTATTGGTGCATTTATGCAGTTCTATTTCACTTGCACATCTGTGAAAAGCACTGCTGTATAAAATGTAAATTGTCCGTATATGGAACTTAAAACTTCCCAATGATAAAACGTCTCAACAGCCTTTTCATCAGAATTATCAAAAAACTTTGAAGTCCATGTTTGCTTTTAAATCAAAACATTTTTATTTTTATTCAAGCAGAGAGAGCAGGGACAGTTCAGCTACACTGGCATGTCAGTTTATTCAAAGAGGGTATTTACTAATTCACTGATACCCCATTGCCTCAACAAATAAGAAATGAGTCCTACACATTACCCTTGTTTATGCCTCTTCCAATTGTTGCTCTGGGGGCAGAACTCTGCATTTGGACAAGCTCCCTTCCCACACGTCACATGCTGTAAATGTGGGAATAGGGTGCAAAAGAAGCTTTGAGTACCTCCTTCTGCCTTCACCTTTACCTCATGGATTTTATAGTCACTCTGTTTGATAGTAAATCAGGACCAACAATGCCATCCTTGATCTTAACACTTCATAACCAGCATTATTCTATCAGGAGATGGATGTTCAGCTAGGATGATCATTGCACTCCTGGAAGGTGGCTTTCAAGGTATGCCTCCCACTATGACACTGGACAAGGTACAAGACCTGGATTATTGTCATATCCCCTTCTAGGCAGATCCTTCATCTTCACACCAAACACCCTCAGCTGTCTCAGATGTTTTAGACACCACTTTCTGTTTGTAGACTGGTGTGCCCTTGACATCTCAATCAAGATGAAGACCTTGTCAAGAAAAGCCACTGTACAGGCAAATCTGAAACAAGCTCAGAGTTTACATCAGTCAGAACCAGACAGGGAAAGATGAAGGCAAGAGAGGAAGAACAAGGTAACCAAAATAACTTCAGCAGAGAAGCAGGAACTCAGAGAGCTCAGCTTCTAGGAAAACAAATGTGGCACGTCTCTTTACAAACCAAACAATAGGTAAGCAACTGGAACGGTAAGTGTAGTCCATGACATTCTGTTCTCACTAAAGTCTGTAACACTGTAACAGGATTTCACTCATTCAACATTTATGTTTGTTACCTTCTCATATGCTTTTCTTTTTGTTTCAGAGTCCATCCAGTCATTTTCCTTTTCCAACATGTCAATAAAAGCCCAGCGAATTCCTTCAGTCAGCTCCTCCATCTGCAAAACATTTAGCAAACCCCTCCCAGTAAAATATGTCACAGCAGAGTCATCATAAGATTTGATGCATGCAGGAGCGATGGATTTGGTTAGGCCACAAATGATTCCAAGTCAGAAAATATCTGCTATTCTTTCTTGGAGGCTGATTTCTTCTTTCTCCAGTCCTCAGACACTTTTGCACATAGATTTCTTTCCATTTTCTTTTCTTTCAGGTGTACCACGCAACCTATTAATTGTTGATCCTTTCATATCACAACTATGAGAATGTCTGTCTTGAAATCGTAAAAGATACTGGATATTTGCAGTGATTTGGGGAGGTTTCTGACACTTTGGTTCTAGATCATGAGCCCATGCAGAAGGAGCCAGCTGCAGGACATTTGCACAAATAAAGCCTTTTCTGCAGAGGGAGCATCTGTAGTCTTGTTTGGTTTATGTCAGACTGAGACACGCCTTATTAATACTGCCAAAGGACTGAATTTGGGCTGTCACTATCATGGTCCAAATGCAAAGCAGTATCCAAATACTTAGCCTGCATTTAGCTGTATTTGTGAAGTACTCGTACCCTTTACTTACTGCAGGGATAGAGGCCGTGGTTCACAACACTGAGCAGCCTTAACTGCTTCTGTGGTCTTGAACCATCAGTGATGGCTTGCACCTGTGCAGAGCTAGGAAAACCCACAACCACTTTAGCTTGGCTGCTTCTTCAGACACCTATGCAAAGCCATGAGCAGAGGTGTCTGAGCAAGTAAAATAACTTGCATGAGCAAGTAAAAATAACAGAGTGTTTAGTTAATATCTACACTAAGAAAACCCTGTAATGACAGAAAACAAGAAATCTAATGGCTAAGAAATGCATTATATCAGTCTAAAGAGCAGAAATGCCTTCATGTCTATGAATCTATCTGGCAGCACAGACCAGAAAGGTGTACACAATCCGCTGCTTCTATTTATATCAATAGATGAACCTCATGACAGATAGCCACTGAGAATACTGTGAGGGGGAAGCAATTCAGGGGTTCCAGCCACCACTGGAGTCCTTTCGCACAGACAAAACCAGAGCTGAGATAGCACAAGACATGACAGAAAATCATTACATGAAGACTTATTGGATCTTTGTGTTATCAGTTATGTTACATTTTAAATAATGAAAATGTCAAGTGACAGATATTTATATAATTTTATTCTATAGATCTGGTAGCTCTGAAACGTGATTAAAAGCAGGGACTAATGCCTGGAAAGTCACGTTACCTTTAGCTGAATTGTCATTTATGTATAAGATTTATATTTTAATCTGGAGCTGGTTTTAATTTGTGGTGGAACCAGACAAAACATAGCAAAGTTCCTTTGATTATACATTTTTTCCTATGCTTTTCAGAAAGTATTTTCTTATTTTTAGGGACAATATGGGACAACCAGAACAGGTCTGGTTTTAAATTATTAATTTAATTTAATTTTAGCATTAAATATGCCTGAACAGTCAACATTCACAGTAAACTGTATCCCAGGGAATAGGGTAACTTAAAGATATTGATGACAGAGCACTGACTCAATTAACTTAGTGCACTAATGAGATGAACTCCCTGTATTTGGAGGTTACAAGTTCAAACTCAAGCTCTGCAACTGGGCCCTGGTGTATACTTAGGCTTTATGCATCAGCTGTAGCTGTAGGGGGAGAAACCTATTCCTGTTATCAGAGTTATTACTGAAACTGTTCAGGCATAGCTCTAAGAAACACTGTAGGCACTCTGGGTTAGAAACAGTGCTATATTTAGACACAAATAATGTCTTTCATGAAAAAAGGAGTGAAGTATCCAAGGTATGAAACATCAGTGACAAAACATAGGGGAAAAAGAATCCATATTACCCATAACTCAGGATTTGCTTATTGGAGACAGATATATGCCATAAGCCAGGAAAAAAAAAATCTGTACAAATAAAAGTGCTTTTCTCAAGTACTGTGTTACTGCCTAAGAAGAGAAACAGAACTGAAAACCAGTGAATTAAAATAACACCACAAATTATTAACTTGAAAAGCACCCTTTTCAATGTATTGTAACAAATTTCACATGTATCTAATTTTATCTCCATGGGCAATTCACTAACTCTGAATACCTTGTGTTCTACACTATAAATTTTATATGCATTTCTTACTATGGACACCACTGTGAGTTCAGACTTGATAATTTTTCAAAAATTTGGTCTGAAAGGAATATACATGCTAAGAAATATTTTAATTAGGTTACATTTCAACAGAAACCCATTTTCTACTCTATCAACTTCTCATAATTTTCCCTCACATATACAAACATGAAAAAATGTTCAACCCCTCCATAAAGTGTACATTTCCTATAATCCTTCTCTTCCTGCTTATCCTGTGCAGAGGTCATATTGTTTAATATCCCAGAAATACTTTTGCCACTAAACTGCCAAATAGCACTTTACAAACTTGATCAAGAAGCAGGGTACTGAAAAGCTGTATCTTGGAGAGGAAACTCCAACTGAGTGCATGTAGCAGAGGAAACGCAGAACCTGATAGGGAAACACCAGTCGTAAAGATTTGGACAAGCTGAATCAGAGTGTTGATCTGTCTAAAATGGAGTCCTTGAGAAAACAGCTTAACTAGATACAGTCAAACAGACAAACTCAGGCTACTGAGCCAGGCCAGTGCAGGACTACCACTATGCCCAATGGAGGATGCTATTTCACATGTTTTACTAAACATGTTTTTCATGTCTCCTGCACTGAGAGCTAGGTTCAATGACTAAATTAGTTAATTTTAAACTGGTTACTGTTAGAAAATCAATGGCTGGAAAGGCAGACATTGGAAAACCTTATAAGAAAAATATGAACTGAAAATAAGTCATAAATTATTGTGAAGTGTGATTAAGCATTTGAATATGTTATTAAAAGAAATGATAATGTAACTATGTTTGAAGTTTGGATAAGGATGAGCATCCAGCTAAAGGCTATTCTCTGGGCTAAACATCATGGAAGAATACTTTCCTTCACTATTGAGTAAAAAGATACAAATCCCAAATAAAAACTCTCACTATGTGGCTCTGATTTTCCCTTAATTTGGGCCAGATCTGTTATACTTTTCCTGTTTACACTATAGGTGTAGCACAGTCAGCTCTAAAAGGGTCACCCTGAAGCTGAGAGATCTTGACCAGTCTTTTAACTAGCCAGTAAAAACCCTATAGTAAGAGTTACATTAGCTATACTAAACCATTTCTCATCAATACCCCTCACTCTGTTCCTGCACAGCCTGGCTGCCATTATTACACAAAGTAATGGTGTTCAGCCTGGTTTTGATCTGGTTACATATTTGTCTGAAGGTCTGTATATGGAAGGAATGGGCAGTGCCCAGATGGACAGACAGATGATGTTGTTTCAAATTTGTTCCATTTTGTCCTTGCCTTTTTTTTTTAATTCTACTTAAGTATTTTTAAGAATTTGTCTCTTTTTAAACTTTGGTCAAACACCAGAGGCGATTTGTGAGGAAGAAGCCACTAATTCAAAGTTTCTAGACAGAGATATTGGAGGACTCACCATCTCTTTCTTGTCTTCTTGAAAATGGGCATTCACAAACATCTTACCCACAACATAAGGGAGTGCACTTTCAACAAGGTCCACACATTTATCCCACTGAGGCAACAAAGTTGTGGTTCCATGGATCACCTGTTGGGAGGTGCATGTAAGTAGGTCATAACATTATACTGTTCAAGAACAACTCTGCCTCCACATACAATATAGTCTAAAACATATTTGTCAAATAGCTACCAAAAAGAAACAATAATGATATTTTACAGTTATTTCTATATTCATCAAGTGCTATGACAAATGTTTTGAACTCCACTAAATAGCTGTAAGATTTTAGACTTAGTACAACAGTAATCAGAGAGGCTAGGCTTAGAGTTGGTTATGGGAAGGCATTCCCAAGTGCCAATTTTAGACTAATCTTTGTAGTCTTTCTGTGTAAAGTGGAGAGACACTTTCCTTTAGAAAATCCCTGCTCTGAGATATCTCTCAAAAAAAATTCTTTCTCTCCACTGACTAGGTGAGAAGCCTAGGGAGATCATCCCCTTGAAAATTAGGTCAGTCCTTATGAAACACCTCTTACAGAGCACTCTACTGCCATGAACTTATCTGAGCTAAATAGTGGCTAACATTGGTAGGTACATGTCTACATCTTTTTGCCATTTACCTACTGGCTACTTTTACCACAGCCTGTTGCTTTCAGTCCCTTTTCCCAAATAGACTATTTTCAGGAGAAAACAGGTTTGAATCACCAAGAACACTGAATATGTGTTGATCCCCAAAAAATCTCAACCCATGTTAGGGTAGAAAGATGTTGGTAGAAGAGCTTGCATATTTTACTAAAGGAACTGTGGTTAAATACATACTTCCAGACTCTGATGATGTCCTTGCACCACCATACATGAGCTTCAAAAGAGAAATAGTCAAGAACTGTCAATGGACCAATGAATGAGGCAAAATAGAGCTCAAGGACTTGCTGTCTTGGTTTGTCTTTCTCACAGGAAGAACATTGCTACTGTGGACGCTTACCTAGTTAACAGGTAGAAGTTAATTTATTAAAAAAAGTACACACGACAAAATATAAGATGGGTCCATGTAAGCAACAGCAGTGCTGATTTAAGAAACTTTTGTTGTTTTTAAGGTTCAAGGAGTTCCCTTTCCACTTAAGGAACTTCTTAACCTTTTCCACAGAGAACAAGCAAAATCCCAGCTCAGTAGTTAACACCTCTCATCTGTTGTAAAAGCAGAGTACAATCAACATTGGATCAGGTCAGGTGGGATAGGAATTTTGGCCTCTCACAGATTATGCAAGCCTCTTAAGCACTGATCTAGCAGTTTCTAAGCCTATTCTTTTCCCCACACTTCTCCTCCTTTGAGGCCAAGATTAAATTTCTAGCAAAACTGAAGGGTGTGAATTTGTTGTTTCCCAATACAAAAAGATTTCATTGGAAAATTCCAGAGTAGCTTAACCCTCAACTATTGAAGGTCAGATATTTTGGTAGTTCAAAGATTGATTTTCTCCATTGTATTTTCTGTAATTAAGCTTAATCAATGACTCATACTTAAATACATCAGTGAATTGCATTTTCAAATGCTTTTTATTATTGTTGTATGTGCTCTAACAGATTTTCAATGACAGAGAGAACACTGCTTCTGTAAGAAAACATTATCCAAACCAATACATAATAAGGTAATAGTTTCCTAAACAGAGCCAAATTTGAAAATAACTCATTTTCCAAATTCTTCAACCCTCATATATAACACAACACCCAAAAAAAAGAAGAAGAAAATTTCTCTCCAGGGTCTAAGCAAAACCACAATGGAGATTTTTCCTGATGCAGGGGAAGAAAAGGAGTCATGGTATTAGTCATCAGAGCTTGAAATTCCTTCCAAATGCTTTAACTACACATCAGCCACAGAAAGAGTCTGGAGACAGAACTGGCTTTCTGGCTTTTAAACTGTGACATATTATTATTACAGCATAATAGTTATCATTATTTTGAGGGAGGCTTGACTGTAAGGAGGACAGAAAGGCAGCACAGGCTGTGAGGCCAATAAAAATAGAGCTGAGGGAATAAATTATATCTCACAGCTGGTTTATTGATATTTATGTTACAACAGCCAACTAGAACTCCCTCAAAATGGTCCTCCTAATACTAATGTACCACTCTAATACACAGTACTCCAGGTAGTAACAGTGACTATAAATAGTAGGTTTCTAGTTCCCCCAGTCGATTCAGAACTCGACCACACAATTAACTGATTTCTTCCCCAGGTGCCACTGCACATTTGCTGGGACTCAAAGCGCCACTGCAGAGGAGCTGCTGATAGTTGCTGATGTGGTAATCAAAGCACTTTCTCTAGAGTCAGCAGGTTTCTCAAACTGAAGTTTTTTGAAGGTTCAGCATGTCTTTCTTCCTTTGCAAAGAGTTTAAGTGTCTGGATGTCAAGATTTCTACATGTAAGATGTAAAAGCTACCAATACAAAATGAGAATCTGGTGAAAAAATACTATGCTTATGATGGGCAAGACTGACTGACTGACTGAATGGAAGATATCCTTTGCCTTAAGGGTCACTTATTCATCTCATGGTCATGTGTTTTTAGTAGTCATTCAATATTTTCTTCACTTACCTGGTGAGAGGTTGGTGGGTCACAAAGGACGTGTGCCGTTAGTCCTCCAGCCTCCACAGGACAAACCTGTTCAACAAAGCCTTTGCCTTGAACTCAATTTCTCATGTCCTTTCTGCTGACCCGTGAAGTCTGCTCCCCTGAGCTGTTCACTGCACTTAGCTTTAGCTATTAACTATTAGCTATCACTGTTTAATGCACTCAACTAACTCTATCTCCAGGTCCCAGGGGCAGATAATGGGAATGAGCTGCTGACTCACTGCCTTTACTGCGTCGTTCTTAAGTTTTCACAACCACTTACGTGAAACTCTTGATGACATTGTTAATAAGCATTGCATCTTACTTGAACTTAATCTAACTTGAATTAGATTTTTCCCTAAGCTTCTGGAGAAATTACCCAGGGAAGTGACAGCAGCTAGTTACCATATCAAAATGCACAGTGTCCAGAGCTTGAAGTTTTCTTCCAGGAATTTTCTGGCCATAGCATAACTCAATATAACTCAGTATTATGCTGCAGAATGGCTGATAGCCAGCATCATTCTATTTTACCAGGCTAGCAAGGAATGTTCCAGGAGAGGATACACTTGCAAACTCATTCTTGTGGTTCTGACAGCCAGTTTCCCTCATTTTTGCATGAAGAAAATGGCATCTTTAAGAAGATTGATTTGAATACGATTTCAGAAGTGTAAGAGACTGCCTTTCCTGTGTAGTTTCCATCAGGCTACTGGAGTTTATTTTTAGGTATGTGATCAACCCAGAACTATTCCTGAACTACTTAAGGAAAGATACTATGCGTCCTTAATAAGCCACCTGCATGCTTCCCAGGGAGGACAGAGCACCCACACCTCCTGTACCACATCACTGGCAGCACAATGCCAGCCTCCTACTGTCATGATGTCACCAAGCAGCTAATTTTCATAATGACAAACAAAACGTTCACCAGCTGAACTATAGTGGCTGGATAACAAGAAGACAAAGCACCTTTCAGTTTCATCCTTGGTTTGTTTAAAGAGCCCTCACACTATCCACAGGATTATCAGGCTGGCTTTCTACTAGGGTTCACTTAATGAAATATATGTGTTTTACACAAATGCCCATATTACTTAATAGATAATCAGCTCTAGCTTACTTTAGAGCAATGACTAACGTCTTCTGGGGCTTCTGCAACCCCAAGCTGGAAGGCACCTGATTGGCTTCTCTAGGGAAATGGCTGGCATATGGATGTTCTAGAGCTCATGTAAAGCTGGCACTACACCATGAGAGAGGTTTGAGCAAGCTTAGAAAAGCTGAAATCTTAGACTTTTGTTTTACCAGAGCTATATTCGTGCATGCATAAACAGTAGGTTTTTTGAAAACCTGAGATTTTGGCCAAACAGGTTTGGCCTGCAGGAATAGCACAGGTCACAGCTCTGGCACGTAACTCAAGAAGCTTCCAGTTTTCAAGTTTCTGCATAAGAAGACTAAGGTTTTTAAAGGTTAGGTCTCAAAAACTCTTTAACATAATCTAAAAGACATTTTTCCTTAGTATCATATACAAGAATATGTATGTCTTAACATTTTTAGAGGAAATCTTCAACAAAAAAAATTATTCAATAAATCTATCCAGCATGGAAAACATTTCATGTTTTGCAAAGGTATAAGCCACTATAAGGGAAACCAATAGTGTCAATGCTAGTGCCATTGTAAATACTATAAAAACTCTAACTTACCCGAGAAAATTCCAGCCACCGATACTGAAAACGTCTACTGAGGTTAAACAACCTTGAATAAACCATCCTCCACACCAGATAGTTGGCAAGAGTCCTGTTAAATCAGACACACTTTTATCAGACATCTAAATGCATATGATGTACCATAAAGCACTCACAAACATATCTCTACAAACGTTTCAACTGAATGGTGGAAATGTCACCTTGAAAATTCACGAGTGGTGACCAAATTGATAAATCCCTATTACACGGAAGAATCTGTATGATTGCAGCCAGTTAATATGTAATTGCACCGTGGTAACCATCTTCTAGGGGATATTTTTAATGAGTCCATCTCCTCGTATGTCATTTTTAGGTAATGCTTTTTTCAAAAGGCAGTTTTCATTTTCCATAGAAGTGGCAAGAACTGTATCATAATAATAGTTGCATAAAAATTCTATCCAGAGATAAGAAAATAACCAATTTTTCTTTGTAAATCAAAGTGAATGTTATCTCTCCTCATTAGTAGGGCATATAAATCTTAACTATGAATCAGAATAGATAATAGTCCATTCCATATATGCTATCATTATCTCATATTTGTATCTTTTAGATGTTACCAATATGCTTTTAAAAATTCTTACTACCCACAGAGTTATTGAAGTATTGCCACTCTTATTTTGCAGATGGATACTTGAAATACCAAATAAGAGAAGTCTCAGTAACAAGAATCTCATAAGAACTGAGGCTGAGATATCCAGTAAGAACTTGTTTAAAATTCCCAGGAGACCCAACATCCATGCCCCTTTTCTAAAACTTCAAGCACTTGATTGGAGAATTTAGCTAGTCTAGACTGAGCTCTCTCCATGTTCAGCAGTTGCTGTATGAGGTAAAGGTGCATTGTGAAATATTCAATTCAAACAGTCTCAAAACAAGTCCAATAATGGCATACAGATACTATTTTCATCTTGTCTTATACATGACACATTTATCGAGGATATTTATTGCTCTAAAGCTATAGATATCCAAATGATGTTTTGTTTTACACTGGGACATAACATCTTGGGCAGGCCATAGACTTCTCCATAGGGAGGAAAATTGCTCCTTTGCAATGAAAGACACTGTTTTGGACCATTTGAACAACTCCTCCATCTTTAAAAAGCCCATTTTTGCAATCTCCTGTTGCCATAGGTGTAGAGTAGTGTAGCTGTTGCTAGGGTATCACTCCATTAGCTTCACTCATGGACACATCCCATACTGTCCCCTCCTCTGAATTATAAACAGGTTATAAACACACTTTATGGGCATGTTTTCTTCACAGCAGCACTCATCTGAGCCATAACTTGAGTTTTGACTCTAACCAAGCTCCAGTCTGCCCACACAAAGTCTCCAGTTCAAGATATGTCTTTTGCCACCAGCTTACACTTTTGGTCACTCAGCCAGGGGGTGATAAAGAGATGAGAATGGAGAGATTTAAGGCAACATATAGCTACATATTGTCTACTAGTGATTGAACACAGGGATAACCCAGTAACTCCAGGAGCATGCACTCATCCAAGGGGGACACTACACCAAGACCGGATGGGTGCCTGTGTACTATCCATGGGCTGGCTGAGACATGCACTGGGACCAGTTTGGTCAGGCCCAGTTGTCAGGGAAGGCAGGTGCTCTGCAGTGGTGCTGGGTTTGACTGTCCCTGCTGGCTGCTCCAGCTGAACTGAAGCTAGCATAAGTGTGCGTATTCATGTGAACCTGCACAGCAGCTGTGCATCTGTGGCAGCCTGGGCAAAGCCTGTTTTACTGATTAGTTAATTCTGCATATGTTTATAGGTTAGAAACACGGTCTTCTCATTTCACACAGGTAAACATGAGGGTGCAATCTCAAGTCAACTGTCACCTCAAAGGTCTGATACTCACTAGTTTTTGTGGCCAATGGCAGCAGAGGAGTAAAGAATTGCTGTAATTTATAAGTCCTGCCTTTTATACTCCTCCTCATCTCTCACACTTGGCATATTCCCTCTTTTAGTATACAGATATATCATATAGTACACATAAACCCCCACAATAATCATAAGACATATCTGAAAAGCATTTTAGCATGAATAATATACATTTATAACACAGTACATGTTACAAAAGCCGAAACAGTTAACTCTGCTTAGATGATCAAACCATTTTGAGATAGGGTCATTAAAAATTCATTCCAACCTATGGAATACCAGAAGGTATATATTTTCCCCTTAACACATTTCTGACCATGTGGAATTTCCTCACTTAATGGCAACTAAAGCACTCTACAAGTGCTCAGCTATCATTGTTTTTTTAAATTACTTGAACTCCACAAGCCTCACAACTGCCTCAGGTATTTCAGCAAAGCTGAATAGCATCCATGCTCCTGCAGTAACTACTGTGTGGATCTGAAACAGTATTTATGTAAGTCCTATAGATTAAATGGTTTAAAGATTTAATTTCATTTAAAAGTCTTAGGTAAAATTCCTTAGCTAAATACACTGCTATCATAAATCAATTATGTGTTACAATTCAAGACTTGATTGCTACCAAAAAATCAATTCTCCCTTCTATGTGCTCATCTGGAGGTGTTTGTCCTTATGTTTGAATTGGAGGACTTCTGACAAATTGGTAGAGAATGAAAGCCTGAAATCTGTAAAGAATGAGTCTCAAAAAGGTGACATTTAAAGACACCAGTATCAATGGCAATTCAAAAACTTTTGTATCAGGCACAAGTAATGAAGGCAGCTGTCAGTTTCAGGAAATACCCCACAATTAACTGAGGTTTGTTTTAATTTGGGGAAAAAAAAAAAGCTGACATGTCCTAAAACCAAGATGCCTGATGAGATTGTTATAATTCTTGATTGCAATCACACTAGAAGCCACTGATGCATACGATGCATAAAACAACAGGAAGGTTTTCCTTCAAAGCCCAGAGGTACATTTATTTCCCTGGAGGAGGGGAGAAAAAATTGCAGGAAAGGTTGAAGGTTTTTGTTGTTGTGTGTTTGAGGGACGGTGTTCTTTATTTTGTTCTTCAAAATAAAACAAAACAAAATAATATTTTATCTGAATTTGTTTACCTATTTTGGTGATGGTCATTTTGCCTTTTTGGATAACTATACAAACTTAAAATCAATTGGTCATCTTCATTTGGTTTAAAAACTGACAGTCTTGGTTATGAAGTGCCTCCAGTGCATATCTTGTAGCTATTTTCATCCCAATTTCACAAAGTTCACTGAGGCTCAAAGTAGCTAGCCTCTTCACATTGAGCAAAATCCAACACCCAAAATAAAACATACTAATCCTCTCTGCTCTTTTGATAGGAACAGAGCATTTGTTGTTGTAACCTTTCAGAAGAGTACAGTACATACTCCTCTATTTTAACTTCAAATGACTGTTACAGAAGGAAATGTAGGCTTGTTCTTAACCAATATAACCATTATTGTGATGCACTTTCCCAAAGGAAGTGGTAGAGAGCTTGTTTGTTGGGACAGATAAAATTATACCTCTGCTTATGAATATCTACTATGGAACTCTCTACCCTATCTGAAAATAAAGTAGGTTGCTCATATTAAATTCTGTAAGTGTGTAATATTTTAATCAACACAGTGACTTATTAAAGAGGATAGATTTAATATGAGATAGATGGACAAACTAATTGACATTTTAATAAAAAGATCTCTTTCTCAAAGTTTGAGATCTGTTTGAAAAATGTATTCAGAACTGAGTCATGAATCAAATTACAAGTACTGAAAAGCTTCTGCCTCTATTGCTAGAGGCACTAGTTCAAGTCAAATTATTGTTAACTTCTCTCTCTAATTTTTCAGAGGCAGGCTAAAATCAGAAAGGAGATCTAGTGCCCCCCTCCCTCTCTAAAGAAAATTCCTCTTATGCTGCAGGAATCACAGAGCATGTCTCTATTAATTGTCCCACACTGCAAAGATGGGGCAAGGAATCCAGTTACTCATTCTGACATCCATGAGACCGGTAAAGCTGCTTCCTTCAACAGTTGGAAATATTTCCAAGAAAGACACAATTTACTGTATCTTATTTATGGCCCACACAAAGCATCAGCACACAAGTAAGAGGGAAGCAATATAAGGGTCTCCTAACTCGTGCCAGCACAGTCCCTTCTGCCTTGTCACATGGCATAGCTGTATCGAAGCTCTGCCATCTCATTTATACTACAGCTACATCTGTGTTTTCAAAATACACCTCTTCTTCCTGTAATAGATATAAACTCCATTCAAAATTACTGTACTAAAAACTGAAGGAATTCCTGAAGACTTCTTGCAAAGAAGG
The DNA here is from genome assembly GCA_013398125.1 of Aegotheles bennettii. Classification (NCBI taxonomy): domain Eukaryota; kingdom Metazoa; phylum Chordata; class Aves; order Caprimulgiformes; family Aegothelidae; genus Aegotheles; species Aegotheles bennettii. Next base: position 21,332 of record VZRW01007703.1, on the reverse strand, counting down.
TGTGACTTCAGCATTGAACACCTGACATGACTTAGGCTAGCTAGCTCAGGGCTGATGAAAACTCCTGCAGGCTAGTTACTCAGCTTCTTGAACAGCTTGCCACAAAGAGCCATGCTCCTGGGCTGGACTCACAGCTGCCCTGGCTTGGGAACTTCAAACAGATCTCTGAACCACACCATTGTACATATTTCAAGCTCCACACAGTAACTTGATTGTATGCAGCAGGATTGTCAAGTAAATAACAGCTTTATTCCACTAAATTCACTCTACAGACTGCCAATATACTATTTTCTAGTGACACTGTCATGTGAATGATTTCACAACTCGAGATTGTTCAGCAGGTCCTCCAAGAAAGCAGTTTTTAATACGATGATTGTGAGCCTATACCACTTGTCACCTTCATCACCAAGAACTGTTTCTGTAGCCAGATTTAATTTTTGCTTCATTCTTCCCTTCACCTCAAACAAACTTCATGGATTACTTGGCTAGATCACTGAGGCATGAACCATCTTTTTGTGCCATTTTGCATAGTACCAATGCCAGCAGGATGATCATCTGGGAAAGGGACACACAGGGCATTGAAATAAAAGTATAATTTAGGGATAGAAGGTTTGTAACTGAAAAGAAGATGAACTTGGTGAAAGTACCTGCTTCTCCTAATGATGCTGCACCTCCTGCAATGACGAGAAGTTAATTCACATTCTAATCACTGAAGCAAATCTAAACTTTTGGAATGCTTTTCCAGGAATTTGATTGGTCTAGTTATTTACTATAACAAACCAAATTCATGTTGTTTGCATTAATTTAACCTTTAAAATATCATACGGAGAATGACAAATGAGATTACCTAAAAGAAAATATCCTTGTTAAGCTTTTAGACTTCACTCCACAGGGAAATGTTAAGACCTCATTGTTAGGAATTCACACTAAGGTTATTTCCTAATTTTCTCAGGGCAGATAACAATGTTACTTCTTGAGCAAACTATGACATTTTAAGCAATGAATATTATAATCTAATAGATAAACATGATGTTTGTTATCATGCAGTGACTGTTTGGATGGATTTTACATACAAGAACTTGAAGTCTGCTTGGGTTGAGTTTAGCACTCTATTTGCCATTTGTAACATTTGATGATGCAATTTTTTCTTAGCAGAAAATGCCTAAACCATTATCAGCTGTAAGATATGCAGCCTGAATATACTGGAAATCAGACACTGCTATTTTGCTCATCTCTCCACCCCTTACCCCAACCTGTGGGGATTAGGAAGCTGGTGAGCTTTGCTGAAAAAAACATTGCCATTCTTTCTGCTCATTACTCCTGCTTCCCTCTGCCATGACACATAGGCTGGCTTAACTTCTCTTGAACATTCAGAGCCAGATTTTCTCTGAATAAGACCATAATGGAAAAAGCCTCCAGGTATTTACCCTGTAGTTACAGAAAATATTTGCATGTAAGTGTATTTGTACACAGGGAATAACTAATTCTCTGTTGTCTTGATACATATGCATACTCTAAATCACTGCTTTATTCCCACTGACATAACTAACTTTATGAGATACAAAGTATGGACCGCCCAAACCGTTTAGAAGGCTTTCTTTAGCAGTTTTAAATGGGTGGCATGCTAATGATTTTTGTCTGAACTTTACAAAGTAAGGATTTTTGATGATCTGTAAGCTGATCAATTATTTTTATTTTATTTATTGTTTTATCTACTTGTTATTTTTACAGGTACTATGAATTAATTCATCGAAGACATGGAGCTTCTGAATTATTTTTTTCTGAAATGTAAATTTAGTTGTGGTCACACAGTACAGAATGCAAAAGAATGATTTTTGGAGAAAACAGCCTAACAATATTTCTTTTGAAGTTCAGCAACACACCTCAACAGAGAGCAAATTATCACAGAAATCACTTAAATGTCATCAATAGTGATGTTTCAAAATGGGATGTCATCTTCACATACACTTTTTCATCACACTGCCCAAAGCTGTCTTGCTTCCCTGTGCAAAGCACATTTACTATGTTTAACCTGAGCTACTTGCATTTTATGACTATGTTCTACAGATCTACATGATTTCACAAGATACAAGACCCTTTATAAGTAAGAGATGATGAATGTATCTGCAAAATGCAGCTTGGCTGCAACCTATGTTTTCAGTAAAAAAAGGTGTTGAAACTTCAAATTCTCTTGCTACATGCAAGTTAATATCTATATCCTAATTCAGACAAAACCAAGCAGACCTTTTGCCTAGAGACTTGATTCCAAGAATATCTGGAGCACCTGAAAAAAAAAAACAGGAAAAACCCAGCACTTGATGTCCCCTCATAAGTGTGGACGAAACCATCATAGGATCCTTACTTTTTCCTTTCAGTTTCTAGTATCCTGAATAAATCTTTGAAGTACTGGGGAACACGGACAATCACATTTTCTGAAGGACCTATATCTTTGAGCTCAGGATAGAGTCTGGTGTCAATCACCTTCTTGATGTATCCCAGCCAGTCAAACTGCAATGACAAAGAGAAGGCTGGTTAAAGTGGATTATGAAGAGAAATGATTTATTAAAGTAGTTGCACCTTTGAGACTAACAGTTTCAAAGCTTTTCTTATTAAAAACCAAGAAACTATTGCACTTTGTCATTACACGTGTTTTCAAACCTCAGTATTTAAAAGAACGTAAATTGTAATTGAGTACACACGTTCCTAATGATATTCCTTTAACATGCTGCTCTGCACACTAAAGGCAATTTCAATTACATAGGTCAAACATTAAAAGAAGCATTCTGCAATTATTCTCAACCAACCTGTGGAATCATGGCACTAAGTTCCGATATATTCATTTTATTGTACATCACCTCACTTGTTCGATTTTCATATGGAATCATGATCTGGGAAAAAAAAAACCAAAGCAAAAAACCATCAAAACAAAGATTATCTCACAGGGACCTGCACTTACATCATTACTGTCCACCATAATCCCAGCGCAGAAATATCTCACCACCTGTTTTCCAAGCATTCATGGAATTAACTTCCCTTTCTGAGGATGACATTTAACTAGGAGAAATGGAACACAGTTCATTGTCAGTTTAGCTCACCACTGGGGAATTTGATGAGCTGCATGTCTTCTTTGAACATATTAGACCCATTTTGGCTCTGATTACATGTATGTCAATTCGTAAGAGAGAAAAGCACACCTAGACCATTAATATATATTTAACCCATCATGTCAGGTAGAAGTCAGCTCCAATGAGTAGAAGCCAATTATCCAAGAGGTTGGTATACGCTGGAAGTGTATTTTATCTCTTGGATTTGAACATGTTCTTGTTATGGCCTGATTCCATCTGAGGGAAGAGCCAGATACACACAAGTTTCTCCTTATTTTACCCCAGAATCCTGATTTCCATAGCATGAAACCTGGGTATATAGGCCAGATATGAATTAAAGCATTCTCCAACCAGGAATCTCATCTGGATGACCAGAGGAGTCAGATCTCAGGATCTCTGTAGTGTCAAAGTCCAAATACAAAGCAAAAAAAATCCTAAATATAAAGCAAGTCCTTTTGTAACTGACAAGGGACATTCAGATTCCAAACTTGTCAGTATGGTTCACAGCAGAAAAACAAACCAAGTACAAAGTATAGCCCGAAATTTTCTCAGTGTTCAAGAGAAACAAGAATACTCAATGGCAATTCCAGCCCCACTCTAAGCTAAATCCTACAAAGCAGGCTGTGTGCTGCGCAGTTTAAAGAGGACAGAGATTGACGCCAGACTAACCAGACATCTGGCAGTTCTCCAACTAAAATTCTCCAGTAAGTGTCTGCGGTTTTACTATTGCTCAAGCCACACAGAAAAAAACCAAAACCCAACAACAAACAAAAACAACCAAAAAAGCCCCCAAAACTAAAATAACCCCAACTTGCTTCTCCCCTTCTGCAAATTTAATTTATCTCACAAATCTTTAAACTCTTCATGAACCCATTTGCTCCCTTCCTCTCAAAACTTTCCCTCTTCCTCCAGCAAATCAAACCTACTTGAAATCTTCCTTGTACATAATAAACTCTCTCAAGGCATGTCACTCCTTCCTTTCCGGAGTATAATCTCTATTCTTTTTGTCTCTCTTCCTGGGCACACAAGCTCTTCATTAGATACATTCAATTAAAATGAATACAGAGGAACATAAGATACAGTATGAACCCAAGTAACAAACAGGACTATCTCCTTTGAAATCACAGTAAGATGTTTATATAATTCATCGTGCTCATTAAGGATCATGCAACAATCCATGTCCCTGGACTCATGCCTAATATCTGGATATATTTTAGGAGGATTGTTCATACTAAATCAGGTAACCATGAGCAAGTATGGCTTGTGTACATATAATATACATTACTGAATCTGAAGGCTGTTACATGACCCATGTAATCTTATGTGACAAGTTCACCTATATACTTTGTGGATTAAAGCTCTGTAAGACATTCATCAAGCAAATCATTACAGCTACCAGAGGTAGAAATGCATCTCCTTATCACATCACTAATAAACAGAAGAAACATTTCCTGGTTTTTTGAATCTATTGGGTCAAAACAAACTATCTGCTCATTAGTCTGCCCAGGCTAGGTAACTGAAACTAAATATTGGGCTTTATTTAGAGGTCTGACAAAATGTCATCTCCTCTTTCAGCAGAGAGATGGAAATACTGATTTACTACTGTTGCACACAAGTATCATTAAGAAACATTGCTACTTTTCCTCCCATAGATGGCAACAGCAGAAGCCAGGGAAAAGTAATTTTCTGCTGCATGACTTGTCCTGCGCAACAGGCTGCCCTGTTAACAGGACACCCAGCATTTCACAGGGCATAGTGGGAAAGATAGCTTCTTTCCTTGGCTACATGAAGAAATCCTCAGCTCAGCTGGCAGTTCTGCAAATCAATGCCAAGTTTGTAGCCCTAATTTTTGCCGATTTCCCAACACTGATAGTAACTCTTCTCTCTCACTTTGGATGAAGCAGAAAGAATAGCGGACTTAGAGCTTCAAGGAGCAGGAATCCTGAAGTATCCATACCAAAACAGGGATATGGAAAAGGAGAAATGCTCCTTCAGCCTGCAAAAGTCCTAATGCACAAATTAAACTCCATAAAGGGGCAAAAAATGTTGCCAAGTAAATCAGTCAGAAGTGAGTGTCAGATTTAAATCTGCTGAGCTTTCCTAAGTTCAGTCCCTAAATGACAACTCACAGGGTTTCTCATCCCCTCTCCCAGGGCAGCCAGTGAAAGCAGAAGCTAATTCTAGTGCTACTGTAACCATCACCCTCTCGCTACCAAGCGTCAATATCCCACCTCGGTCTAGCACTGTTTTGAGACTGTTACTCAGAGAATCAGCCTGGTTTGCTTCTTGAATAGATAGTAATGTATTCATAACAGCTGCACAGCAGGGGCTTACATTCTGCTCAGGGTATTTGGCTAAGTTTCCCTTCCTCTGCTCCAAGAATCAAATAATTGGTTTAACCATTAACTAAGGAAGGAAGATTATTCATACTTTCTTCATCAGGTTCTGCTCCTTTCCTCTACTTCCAAAAATCACTATTGCTAAAGCTGTTGGTATAATGGCTTTCCATTTTGAAACAGGACTGTAGTTTTTTTTTTTAAAGCTAGCTTCAATCCCACATTAAATTACCAACCTCTGCTATTTTAACTTCCAGTCTTAGAACTGACTTCATATCAGATTCAGCTCGTGAAGCATTTGCACCCAGAAGCACTGCTGTATCAACCATGAACTGCAAAAAGGCATCTCGGTACTGTAAAGTAAAAAAAAAATAAAAATGAAATGACCACCAGATTTGCACTTGAACACAACTGTAGTAGTAGGCCGGAAATGCCCAACCATAGCAAGAAGTATAGTACTTTGTACTTTCATGCTTTAGCAACCAAATTTGTACTTTTCTTACCTTGAATGCCCTTTGTCATCAAGAAGAAAATGAGAAATAACACTGTAAACACTGTGCATGACAGACAGAGATACCCACTGTGGTTTACAGAGCACAAATCTCAGGAAATGCAAATGACTTCTGGACTAGACTGACAACACTGAACAGCTCTTACAGTGGGATTAGGCAATGTATATGAGAGTACACCAACATTTTACACAAACTCATACAGTAATGAGTGTAGGACTGAAAAAAGTCTTACATACAAGTGCAAGCTTAGTGACTGAGAAGACAAGGAGATAAAGGGATGCTCCACTGAGCTCTGTCCTCTGTTCCTGCCACGGCACTGCAACACATGTACCTGCTACAGTGCTCTGCTCTGCTTTTCCCAGGCTATGCCTAATAAAGCACATTTCAGTCTCAGCGTGTATACACAAAAGTTAGGAAAATAAACTGTGTATACTGATACGGTAGCCATTTCTGTGCTACCTCCCCCCAGCATAACCTTTCAGAGATTTTGGAGGGATCAGGTTGCTGCCAGCAGGTCGAGGTAGGTGATCTTTTCCCTCTACTAAGTATTGATGTGGCTACAGTTGAGTACTGTGTTCAGTTTGTGGTTCTCCAATACAAGAAAGACAGGGCTTTACTGAAGCACAGGGCAACAAAGCTGATTAAAGGACTAGAGAATCTTTCCTGCATTGAGAAGCTGAGAGAGCTAAGACAACTCAATTTAGAAAAGGATCAGGGGAATAAGGAAGCCAGAGAGCCAGACTCTTTTCAGTGCTGCTCAGTGAAGGGACAAGAAACAATTGCACAAACTGAAACATGAAATTTCATCTGAACACAAGAAAATACTTTTTCACTGGGTGGGTGGCACACGTTGCCAAGAGAAGTAGTGGAGTCTTCATCTATGGAGGTATTCAAAGCTTGATTGGACTCTGTCCTGGGCAACCTGCTGTAGCTGACCCTGTTTGAGCAGAGGGGTTGGACTAGATGAACCTTAGAGGCCCCTTCCAAAGGGGAAGAAAAGCAGGAGAGACACAAATCTTACAAAAATCTTCATTTGAGAAAATTTGCAAGGGCGTTTGTGGTAGTGGTGTTTTCTGATAGATATCCTGAAATACCAAAATCCAAACAAGCAGCAATCATTCCTCAGTTTGGGGCTCAACAAAACAAAAGCAGCAATGAAAAAAAAATAAGGGGAAAAACGGTGACTCTGAGTTCCAGTTAGTGATACTTACAGATTTAGCTTCTGTGGTGTTTTCTAGGTAATCTTCTCGAGATGCAAGAGAGAGGCTTGCTTGATCAAGCTGTTAAAAATAACAAGAAAAATAATTTAATATGCAAATTCTTCAGAGTTCAAAGGTAGCCTTATAAGTCACCTTGAAAGAGTTCATGTTTTTCCTGGCATTTTTGGTAGATGTGTGTAAATATCTAATACATAATACGTTGCACCAGCCTGAGTTCCATAGGATTTCAAAACAACAGAAAAATGCCATGCTGTGCCTACATACTCTACCTGAATTGTATTACTGTGATCTGGGGAGTCTCAGATGCCCCCTGCAATACTCGAGCCACCTACTATAGCAAAGAATTACCCACATGATGTATGTGTTTATGGCTCCATTAGTAACTAATGCAATAGGACTGGATCTGCAGGGTCAAACACTTTGTGCTGATGACCATTCATGTTATACATATTTCAGGGACACAAGAGTCCACTTGAGGCAAACACTAGTCTAGTGTATGGACCAAATGCCCATTAGGTGCTGGAGCACGTTAGCTGCTCAGTGTCTGGAAAGTATCATTAGCTTTCTCTGACTGAAACTCAGGTTATGCTCCCAAGCTTCACCCTAGACCAGCTGTACTTGTCTTTTTGAACATATATACTGAAACAGCTGGATACCAGCCGCAGAAATGATTGCATGTATGCATAGGAAATTGCTATGCCTCCAGTATGTCAGCTAAAGACGTCTGGTAGATCCAGGTGGATCTTTGACTTTCACTTACCTTTTTGATCTAATCATGGATCAACTTTGTTGGTCTATACTCACCCTAATATTAGAATAAGGTCATTAAGGTAATTTCTAAACCAGTCCTGAAAATTCATTGAGATCAGCACTTAGTCTTTTGAGTGAAATGGATACATGGGAGTATTTGCATACTGTTTCAAGTTCCCATGCAACGGATACCTTGAAATTACTACACTTCAATGCAATCAGGTTAGGTTAGGTTAGGGTATGAAAGCCAAAGCTGAAAACTTAATTCAACCAGCTTCCAAACTCTGAATAAGACACTGATGGGAACAGAAACAACAGTTTTGATGTTCTAAAATTATTATTTTTGTGCTGTATTTGTTTTTTAAAAGATAAGTCTAGTGAAGAGAAATTTTATTTATTCATACAAGTTCACAGAAGTCTTTTTAATCTAAATCCTACACCATTTATATTGCACATTTTCTACATTTATAAAAATGACCTAAATAAATGTAACTAGAATCTAAAATGAATGAATAAATGCAATCTTTTCCTCTACCGACTGATGTTCTCAACCTTTAAAATGTAACATAAACAAAATAAAACAAATCATCCGCTAAAAAGAGAGCAGTTGTGATGCTCAGTGCAATTCAGATTCTTTGAAAAACTTTATCACCTTATTTTCATATTGAAGCAAAAAGAATATACCCTTATGCTTTGCATATGTGTGTCCTGGTAATAGTTAACCTCAGATGATTTGGTCTATTTCAATTATGTGACTGTTGCATGAAATGTTCATCCAAATTTTCCTGGCTGAAGAGTTAGATTTGACAAACCCACAGAAACCAAGAAAGCACAAATATGAGGAATAAACAAAAAAGTTATCCAACTTCTTCAGCCACCCAGAAAAAAATTCATGTTAAATTCTAAACAGACTTATTTGGAGTTTCTGCTTTTTTCTGATCCATTCATGATTTTGCAACACTGAACAATAAGAATTTTGCAATGGAGTTGTTCTCACAAGCAGATTGAAATACTCCATGGTACAGCTGCACCCCTGGGAACCTGTTTAAACACAGACAAAGTAGAATACTGGCTGATGCATTCTGCAGATCAAGTTCTTAATCAAATTAACAACAACAGAATACCCTAAGGAATAATATGTTATTCATAGCAAGTAGTGCTTCATTTATTTAGATACCTAGTATTTAGGTGCCACTAAGCATACTGAGTGAAGATACTGCCAGGCATAATTCATTCCCAAGAGATCAGCAACTGGGATGTTAACTGCCCAGCCCTTTGCTGACAGGTGACTCGGACTCAAACATTGTGACAGGAGATAACCTAAATAACTCTCCCGATTCTACTGTTTCAGTTCTCTTTCAAACAAATCTCTATCTGAAGCAGTCCTGACAGGATCTGAGCAGCATCTGAGCAGAATGACATCTTTAATACAGCAAACTGTTGATCTGCTGTTGACGTGACTGTTCAGGAAAATGTCCGAGAGATGGGGAAAATTTACCCTTCAATTTCATACCAGTTAAATGCCTCATTCAAAAGACTTTTTAAAGAACTGACTCAGAATTGACATCCACTCCAGTATTGACAGTTAACTGTTGTTCGATCCCCAAATACAAGATATTCTTCGTTATAGTCCTACAACTAGTCAAGATACTAGGAACATAATGCTCATAGGTCCTATTTTGCTGTGATGAAAGGCATCATAACTATCATCTTTGTCCGCTCTCTCTTGCCTTCATAAACTATTTTCTTGTATCAGTGGTGGAGGACTGGTCTACTCTGGCTACTCATCTCTACTTCTTAAACAACAACATCAATGCATTTGGCCCAGGCACTCCATCTTGCCATGGTGACATCTCACAGTAATAGTTACAATCCTCTCTGAAGTTTTGTCAGACTACAATGAGGCAACATTTGTTGGGTCTTTTTCTCATTAATCTAAATGTTGTGTAATGTCATGCATGGTTAACAAACTGGTAATGCTTTACTCCAAAAGCAACAGCATTCAGTAAAAAAAGGTAAGTTCTCTATGTCAGGTTTAGAAGTGTGTGGGATACATCTATGCTGTAAAGTGCTGTATAAACACAAGATAATGTGCTTCCATCTCAAGAAAAATAGCTGAAGTTCAAAATATCTGCTTCTGATGCACCATTTTTCATCTTCACAGACAAAAAACATTCTTCATGCAACTGATGAGTCATAAGCAGTACCAAGAACAGCCTCAGGACTGGATATCCACTTCTCTCATTTTCACGCACATAGACCCTGGACACTGGTCCACTAGGAATGTATTTTACCTTTTTTTTCATTTAAAAGAAGAAAATATCGTGCACAGAAATATTTTTCAATAGCATGTAGTTCCTAGTGGCTTCTGTGTTCCCATAAATTGGCACCTATGGACATCTGTAAGTCAGTAGGTAATAGCAACAACAATCAAGTGTAAACATTTGGCACATAAACATATTTTTTAAAAAAATGAGACCACAAAATACCATGCAAAGTAACCTCTTGGATATGCTACCTTCAGGATATACCGATTGGAGATTTTGTCATCAGCAGCCACATACAAACGGATGAAGACCGAGTTACTGTATTGCCCACGAAGAGTTGCCAAGGCTTGGACTAAGCTAAATCTTCTTTCTGACCAGAGTCCTTCAGGTCCAATGTTAGATTCCAGCACAGGCCAGCGGAAAGGTGAATGCCTCAGTATACTTAACAGGGGTTTCACGTCGGCTTTTTCAATTTTATCTGAAATGTCAAAGTGTGACAACAATTACATTCCAGGCAATTCAAACTCAGCAGCAGCCACACGAGACAAAAAGATTTATCAGGGTTGATTGATTTCTAGGCAAGACAAAGCATAATAGCTGAAATCGAAAATTTAAAAAACATTCCTTTCTTAGGAACTACCATAGAAACTTCACTGGTTCTGAGAGAGGGTTATTGTACATAATAAAATCTAGAACAGTCAGCATCTCAGCACCGACACTGCATGGCAGGCTGTCTCAATTGCTGACAGTCAGTCTCAGGCCATGCTGGAAGAAAACTGCTCAGAAAATAAAGTCTGAAAGAGTCAGAAAGACAAAGGACATTTTAAAGGACAAAGTCCACTCCCTCCCAACCCATCTTTCACCTGTGTAGCTACATAAAGGCAGTGATGTGTCCCAACACGGTGTACATCACCTTACAGCAACATTTACAAGCTCAGGAAAACCACTCCACAAATGTGCCTATAGGACTCTCCATCCAAACTTGTTTGACAGCCAGATAACTCGAAGCTAAAGAGTCTGTGGCTGTATATAGGCAGCCATGTAGAAGTGTTTTGATTAAATGTATTTAGAGAAAGGCAGAAGGTGCTGAGCAACAGACTCTTGAAATTGTCAGTATGAGCATTTCATCAGAGGGCTCCTCTGATTTGACAGACACTACCTCAGGGGACGGTTTTGGCATCATTTTGCACAAATACCCCTTCACAAGTCCCTGACAAGAAGAGGTCTCTGTAAAACTGACTTCTTGTGTCTTGGTGTACCTCAGTCTCAATAGTGAACTCCAGAAATCAGAAGACGACACTCTTTAGGTTTGGCTGAATTCAAATCAGCAAAACCTGTGTGTTGGTACACAAGGCTTTACAGAGCTCAGAGGAGAGCAAAAGAGCTTGCCTTTATAAACACGGGCACCACATATGCGTCCTTCACAAATCAGACCACTTACTCTCATTCATGCAGGATGCATAAAGGATCTTGGCCTTCTGTACAGCTTCACTGTCTCGTCTTTTGCTGATGGGTTTCTCAAGCAATGCTGAAAAAAGAATTTACACCTTTTTTCAATATGTTGGAAAATGTGAGAACTGTTTGCCTGCCTCAGCATTTGCTTTAATCATAGCATTTATTTAAGGATGAGGTTCCACATGTATTTTCTTAAGCAGTAACACAGACGTAAGAGGTATTTGCACTTCTTCTACCCCAAACAGAGGATTTCCTATTTATTTATTTATTTTTAAGAGGACTGTTTTAAAGTCAGTTGACAGATACTGTTTATTGCTTTCCCTCACAAGCAGCCAGCCTCAGCAAACTGATGGCACAGGGAATCATGGGGCAAGGATGGGAACCAGCACACAGGAAGGAAGGAATTTTTTCAAGCAGCTCAGGCTCTTGTGCCAGTACGTTGTGAAACTGGGGTCTAACGGAGGAGGTGACAGGATCCCAGGAGCAAGACTGCTGGCGTTTACTTTTGCCAGCTCTGCTGCTGCTGAAAGAAAGTAGCAGAGAACTGCCCCATTGTTTGTCCCACACACACAACCTCAGTCTTGTAAATAGCGCAGAAGGCCAAGTGTCCAACTACTATTTGAAAAGCTACATTATATAGACCCCTCACACTACAGGTGTCAACCTCCCCGGTGCCTGAAAGCCAAAATAGTTTTCCTAAGCTGTCATCTCTCTGCATTCCTTGCTCTCCTCACATTATGTTATGGAAGTGAAACAGCACAAAGTGTATCTGAATCTCAGTAGTCCACTGTCAGCTGCCTCAAGCCATTCTATCCAAGTTGTAAATCAGCCATGATTCAGCTGCAGATACACATGCTATGGCTAATGCAGAGGTAGCTTAGCTTCAGTGAGATCTATCCACTCAGGTGCAATACAACATGCATGCTTCCATGGCCAAGAGAAGCAGCGTAGTACTTGAGCACAGCATGGAAACAGGGCTAGCAAACCCTGCTTTACCTGACCTGGTATTCCAAGACCCAAGCATGTCCTGCACTGCATTACTTTACTGTTACTGGGAACACTGGAGGGAGTGGTATTGCTGAAAACACCCAAAGTCCCTCCTGTTGTATGCTCAGCCAGAGCAAAAGAGCCTTGAAAAATTCAAAAATACCTTCTCTATACCATAATCCCCAGTGCTCTAGGCTTCAAGAGGGTTTATGAGAAAAGGCACAGTGCAGACTGGCCTTGTGTGGTGTTGTGCCTCAGCTAAGAAAGATGTCCCACACAAAAGGGTGAACAAAATGCAACGCAGGAGTCCCACTGGCCTGTCAAAGCAGACCACTGGGACCACCACCAGCCATGGCACCAGCAAACTGCTTCCATGCGGAGCTTAATCCAGTGCCAATGCATCATTACTCTTCTCTGCCAGTATGGGCTGGGGTGCTGCCATCCAAGAGCAGCACCCTCCTGCAAATGGGCAGCTACTGCTCAGTCTTCAGCCCATGCCCTTTCCAGCAGCTCAACAGACTCCTCTCTTTGACGTCACGTCTCATGGGAGGAGGAAGTCCAGCTCGGCAGCACCATAAGATTCTATATCCTGTTTGTGCTGCTCCACTCAGTATTAGGACCTCACTGCTGAAGGTAAGATATAAAGACACTTATTTCCCAGGATTTTGCTAGCACGTTGAAGAACCTGCCATGCTGCACCTCTCGAATACTGCCCACCTGTGCTCATCTAAGCACCTACACTCAGGGAAGCATACTGACCTCAAAGTGTTCATTAGTCAAAGAATAACCTAGTGATGAACAATTGCCACTTCTTTTCTCCCTTCACCTCCTTTCTCCTTAAAAAACAAACAAACCTCACTACAACTTATTTGCTTGAGAGTTATAATGAGTTCATTCCCTTTCAGTTACGGATAAGCTTTTCCCAAAAAATACTGCTGGACAAGATCCCAAATAGCTTTGGTTGCAAATCCTCAAATTGTCAATATTTCTCAGCTTGTTAAATACAATATAATACCAATCATTGACCATATCCCCAGTGCGCACAGCTCTTAGCAGAATAATCAGATCTGTTCACATTTTAAGAATGGCATTTTAGAAGAAACTATAAATGAAACCTACATAAAACTAAGGATGAAATAATACACTCCTATTACAGCCATTGCAATAACTTCTGTTCCTTGCCAGTGAGCTGCACAGTCATGAAATTTTGAAGCTAATAAAATTCAATGGCTAAAGCCAAGCTAAAGCTCAGGAGAGGTACAGGGGGTGATATCCAATAAAATAAAATGAACTCTAGGAATACACCTGCATAAAATCTTGTTAAAAACAGACCTGTGTTTTTCCCCGTCAAACCCTCTCATTATGCAACAGAAGGAAGATGTAACACTCCCTGCACTATTGCAAAGACTGAAGTGGGGTAGATACTGCCAATTCACTCAGAATTCATTTACAAAGAAACTTCTTGGTTCTGATGATGCAAAATGCAGTGATCAAACGTGAAAGCCTTAATAAGATGGCTGAATCCTGTGGACACTGAAATAGGGGATGTGATCCACGAGTGCTCTTTAGGTTATAAAGGTCCTTCTGCCTCAGCCTCAAGCTTCCAGAAAGATTTAGAAGCTCAAACCTGTAACAGGTCCGCTTGATTTCTGCATTAGTTAATACAAAATCCAAATACAAAGTTTAGAAATCTGTGTCTTATTGAACTCAAATACATGTGAATTTTACATGCCCTTGAATATTTAAATTCTTCTTAAAGAACAAAAAAAGGCAAGAAGCAATGCCTACTAATCAAAATATGGGTAATGAGTCTATCTACAGGTTGCTGTATCCATGGAAAAAAGTCACTACTGTGACTGAAATCGATGTAGACACTTTAAGCTAACAAATTGGTAATGTCAGGTACCATGATTAGCCTGGCCATAGCAGCAGGCTACAACAGCCCCCCTTCTGCACTGAGTATATCTAACTGTGAGGGTGGGCTTACATTGAGCTCTGTAGTGCAGCATTTTGAAGGGCTGCAGTTCAGTGTCTCTGCTATCTCAGGACCCCCCCAAGTTGAACAGACTTGCCTTGGGGCTATCCTGTGCTCTCACCAGCACAGAGAGGCACTCTCTGAACAGTGCTACATCTCTTGATGTGCAACATGACAGTTCAGGCTCTCATCTACACTGAGGAAAATGCCAGCCAGAGGTCCACAGCAAGCAAATTCCACCCCTCTGAAAAAATTCAACACTTAATTATAGCAGGCTGAAAGGACTGTCCTTCTGCCTTGAAAAAATTTAATCGCTTCAGATATTTTCTGTTTGGACAACAGAAAGAAAGCAAGGTCTTCCAAGGGATAGGAAGGAAAAGATCACCAGAGATCAGTTAATGTTCAGCCTCATGAGATACCAACGGAGCTGCTGTTGAGTTCCCTACTCTGCCTTTCCAAGAACCTGCTCTCACCCCTCAGTGGGAGATTGCGTGTATTCATGCAAATCCATTGAGAAGTTCAGTCTAACAGGTTTTTCTAAAGTCCAGTGTCTGGAATTAAAAACTGTGGCCAATTTAGTGAGATCAGGGTTACTAGCATTTTAACTAAAGCAGCTCAGTCTGTACTAAGAAGGACATTGAGTCTGTTCTTCTTGCAGCTTTGTTTTTTGTTGTTTTGCTGGGGTTTTTTTAACTCAGTTTTTTTGTTTCAAAATGAAAAGCTTCAAATCCCTAAAGCAATCTTCAATCTGAGGAGCTGAATTCAACTTGAATCTATAGACAGTTTCAATAGACCAAACAATATATCCTTCACCAGATTCACTCATTTTGAAAGAAGTTTTACCCAGCTTTCATCAGCATCTTTTAGCTTTATCTTTAAATAAGAATTTTTAGGAACAAATAGCTTTGACCAGACTAGGAAACACACAGCACTCCAATGATATTAAAAAAACCTCTTGAGATAATAGTCCATTTGTTAGCTCTCAGTTAAATATTATAGTTCTAGAAAGGAAATAGCAATCTAGCTGAAGAGATTAAAAAAAGACCACAACCTAAATTGATTTACAACCTCATGAAAGAGCACAGGATCATTACTATTAACATCATTATTATTAACATCCACCATAATTTAACAACCTGCTACAAAAGCAAAGCAGAATACCGTAGTCAAAAATCACCAGGACAAGCAAAGTGAACCAGAATAGCTTAAGCCACCTGGAATATAAAGTCTGTGATCATATTTCCCCAGGCAAATGTAAGGTACAGGTTTGAACTGCTGTTCTAGCAAAGCAGTTCTTCTTCAGTCACATCATTTGTTTCCTTCACTTTCAATTTAATTCCAAGGTAATTCTTTTCAGGATAAAAGGGATCTTGGCCTGCGTTACTGATCTCAGCATCTCACTGTCCATGTCTCCGCATGCACAGGATGCCCAGACACAAGACTTATGTCTCCCTTCACTTAAAACTTAGTTATAACAAGTGTCAAAAGCTATTGGTAATTCTGCTCTGCAGTGCTGAAATAACATAACTTATCTCATCAAGCAACTACCACCTGCACGGTCAGAAACTGGCTACAGGTGTTCATGATATCCTAGACTTTCTGAGGTTGCACATTGCTTCATCATTCGTTTTCTTCTACCACAGGGCTGAGGGTGGGGAATTTCCCATTGTACTTCTGGTAGCCTAGGTCAGGCAAGGTCAGGCAGCCTTACATCATCACTCTCCCTGACTCTTGTAAAAAACACAAAGACTTAGCATTGCCAACAAAAAACTTGCCGTAACTAGGAATGACCCTCCATTGTCCCAATTGTAGATGCTCAGATAGACAGTCAAGGAAAAAAAGCCACNGGGAGGGAGGGAGGGAGGGAGGAGGCAGAGAGCTGGGGCTGGGAAGGGAAGGAAGGAGATTTATATTGAGTTGCCTTCAGATGGTGCTTTTCTAGGACAGGAGGGCTAAAAAAGGCCAGCTTCCTGTGGCTCACTACCTTACAGTAAATAGCAATCATCTGCTGTTAAAAGTAAGAGCAAGGCACTTTATAAAGTAAGCTTTGCTAGTGTGTGTGTTTATTTAACTGCATACTATTCTGAAGCTGCTAAGCTTAGTCTTGTGGCTAAGTGTTACCTTTAATCTTGGTTTCCATTTCTAGCTCTTGTTGATTTTCCAGCCTACTGTTTTACACAGCTTCACCTTGGTTTTCAACCACCGTATTTTATTTAAAGCACTGAGAAATCCTGTACCTTTCCCTCTTCTGACTTGGAGTGCATGAAAAAGGGATTGTTTAGCAAGATTTGCAGGGAAAAGAAACATGCATACCATTTATTCAGATTAGGAATATTGTTTTAATTTATCAGTGTCCTGATCTGCAAATTGTATATATTCTGCATGCTATCAGACAGTTTTCTACATACAAGGTTGAGTTGCATTTCTGAGAGACACTATGTGATTCACTAAGCTTATTTCTTATTCTACGGGGAAAAACAGGAGCTTTTTCTGCACTCTCCAACACTAGATATGGAGAGTACATTGTGCTAGTAAAGATAGTAGCACTTTTTTTTCCAATTCATTTTTGTCCCTACCTTTTTACAAACATTTTCTGTATGTGGAAAATGCAAACTGAAGTGTTTGCACAGTGATATCTGGTGATAATCTGAAATATAATGCTTTGTATCATAAAACAAACAAACAAAAACCACAACTGCATGTGTCTATATCCCAGTGGGAATATGCTTGGACCTTAAACAAAAAAAAGCTATACAAGGACCCCAAGGGGAGTTCCCATTTCCTGGAATGTTGTAACCCTGGAGTAGTGAAAAGCTAGAAGCAGACAAGTAATTCGGCATGAACTCCCAGAGCAATGCTACAGCAAACAACAGTCTTGGACTGCAAAATCAGAGAAGTATCAAAGTGGGGAGATGATCTTACTGTTGTACACAGGCTGATGAGACAGACTGGAACACTATCTGCCCTTTGGCTGTCCATATTTTAAAAACAATGTTGGACAGCTGGACAAGGTGTAGAAAAACATCACAAACATTTGGATTTTTCTTTGGGTGGAGTGGCTTGGAGAAATATAAGTGAGGGGGGAAGCCATGCAGTGAGAGAGCATGATTTTTTTCAAAAAAGATGGCAGAAGGATGATGAGATTACAGTATGAGAAAGTACTTCACCATAAGAAAATGCTTGGTGTCAAAAAGGTCTTTAGCCTATTGAAAAAAGGCACAAAAAAAGCCAACAGTTGGAAGATGAAGACAAATTCAGCAGTGACAGTGATTAACCACCAAAGCCAAGCAACCAGGGGAGATAGTGGCTTCTCTGTCCCTTAACATCTTCAAAACTTGATGCTTTTTTGGAAGATAAGCTTTAGCCCAATGTGAATTATGTTTTATCCCAGTGCAAGCTATTGAGCTGCATTACATGGGTAATGTATATGTCTGTGATACAAGAATGGTCACATGAGATAATCTAATGGTTACTCCTAGCATTGCACTCTATACATTCAGGATAAGGATCTCAAAGCACTCTTAGACATGTGGGTTTGAAGAGATAAAGTCATTATCCATTGTTGCAGATAAAGAAAGTGAGCCACAGAAGATTAGTTCCTCATTATCTAACTCGTGTCAGAGTCCTACTGATTGGAACAATGCTCCTTTATGGGCATAAATCTTGCTGCACTTGATCCAAACACTCAAAAAGCTTGATTCTTTGGAGATGGTGAATGCCCCTGTGTCCCTTTAATGTCAGTGACATTGGGAGTTGCTCAGCATTGCCCAAATGAAGCTCAGTACTACAGCTGAAAGAACTATGTAATGAATTGTTTTCAGGAGCAGATCCAGAAAACAGCCCAAGGGCTTCTCAGAAACACAGCCCTACTCATTCACTGTGCCAAAGGCAGAAGATGCTCTCTCATCAACTATGTCCAGAGTAAGGCCCTATCAAAGCCTCACAAAACACCTTGCTCTCCCTTTGGTTTGGGTAGCAGTAGCTAGCAACAAGATACTTGCTCCACATTGCATGTTTATGAACTTCAGTTTCTTAGACCAAAATGCAAGAACTCTACTTGTGGAAGGGGAGTTTCTTTGCAAATACCTGATGACAGAGAAGGTGGATTTCTCCTTCAGTTCTTGAGAAATAAAACCTCTGTTCTTCACCCTTCCCTCTATGCTGCTCTATGGCCATAGGGGTCAGGTTTCTAAACTGATGAGAAGAATAATTAAAAGAGCTGTTCATCCATCTCCAGCTATCAGTCGCAAGTTTTGTTTCCTTCCCAGGATAGCACTATTATGTGCTACCTCTGTGAAGAAGCAAAATCCAGGTTATCTTTCAGAAATTTGCTGAAGATCCTCTGATGCCAGCAGCAGGATGTTTTAAGGATGTCCTGTGAGGAATTTCATCTTAAAGGTAAATAAAAACATACTCAAACCTTGGTTTGAGTTTGGCAATCAAACCAAACACATAACACTTGTGTGCAGACTGTCATTCCCTGAGGTCCCTGAGTCATAAAATAATTGTGATTAAGAATGTCTAAGCTTTAAATCCTGTATTTTCTTCACACTAAAGTGCTACAGCAAAAGAGTTCCTGAAAAGCAACCATAACCCCTAAAACTCAAGTAGCCAACTGCACTTGTGTGACTAAGAGCATCTAAGGACTCCAGCTGTGTCATGAAGACACTGCCCTTTCTTCAAACTCCCAGTACACTGGATTTAAAGTCAGGTTCAGTAGAGTTCACAGATCAACAAGTTGGTCAGGATGCCAATGAGCACAAAAAAAAACCTTCAGAACCATGCTGCCGTTACGGAAATCACAGCTAGACAAGTGTATAGCCTTAATTACAATAATGCGAGCTCACATGTTCCAAGAGTGATTATTTCAGAAATGGTTTGAGGTCAGCTGACATTCACTTAAAGTATCTGGTTTCCAGTTCCTTTTTTTCAGAGCCTGGAGTTAAGCAAAGGAGAGCTGGCAGTGGTAGGTTTTATGGATGAAGGCCTACAAGGGGCACAATGTTCTACCTCAAAATAAAAGCAATGGCCACAGCATCTAAAATTATACACAAGACTGCTGTGATCACTTGACCAATGGTAACTTCTCTGTCTTGCTATGTGAAAATATGAGTTTAATAGACTGCAATACAAACAATCCAGGTTATAAGATCATCAAAGAAGAAATCTGATACATATATATATATTTATTCTCATTAGTTTGGAAACCTGACCCCTGTAGCTGGAGAGGGGTATAGAGGGCAGGGTGAAGAAAATGTATATAGATATAAGTTCTAAAAGCAAGTGACAGACTTAGCAGACATATCTCAAAGCTGTTCTTGGGAACAAGACAAGTATAGCCAAAGCAAATTATTCTTAGAGTTAAATCTGTTCCCTCAGAGCATTCTCCTGAAAAAGACATGGACATCTCCTGCTGTAGAACACAATGTTTAATGTTTCAGTACGACTTTATCCCTCTTAGCAGGTTTATTAGCACAGGTCAGAATCCCACACTAATGCACTTGCCCAGCTTCCATTTCAGAGCTGCTTTGCCTCTGGAGCCTCAGGAGAAGAGCAGAGCTAGTTCATGCCTGCCTGGAGAATACCACAGACAAACCTCAGTGGAGGGTGCAGAAGACTGCTTACAGCTCTCTCCTGACACCAGTGTAACCCAACTTCAAATATATAATTTCAAGGCCTGATTAAGTTCCTTTATGCCTTTAAAACACAAGTTCTTCTGAGAAATTCTCCTGCTATGCAATTTTAGTGTACAGTACAACCCACTTCCTCTGTTAAAAACTGATAACAGTATTTGTTTTTTGAAACTTCCCTGAAACATTAACTAACCAAAATTTATTTATTTTTCTAAACTACCTGTTTCACTAATTGTTCTGCAATGCTTCTTACTAGTTCAGGTGTCTGGTGCACAGTCCAACACATAGAGTCTGGTAGTGATGAGGACCCCAGACTGCACAAGACATGAGTGGTAAACCATTGGGTTTTATTTAAAAGTTTGTTTCCAGGATTCCAAAATAAGGAAATATACTGTTTAAAGATGTAATTTTCACTCCCTCACAACTAAAAATACAAAAAATGAAAAAAATTCTCACCACTGTAGTTAAATAGGTTTTAAAAATACCAACACCTTACTGACATTAAGGCTCTTCTTCCCTTTTTTTTTTTCTTGGTAGCTGTAAATATGGTTTCATTCCAGAGAACTGCAAGTGAAGAAGTTAGAGCCTAATGCACTATAAAAATTATTTAAATCACGGAATCACAGAATGTTAGGAGTTGGAAGGGACCTCGAAAGATCATCTAGCCCAACTCCCCTGCCAGGACACCCTAGAGCAGGTCACACAGGAATGCATCCAGTCAGGTTTTCGATGTCTCCAGAGAAGGAGACTTCACAACCTCTCTGGGCAGCCTGTTCCAGGGATCTGTCACTCTTGCAGTGAAAAAGTTCTTCCTTATGTTCACCTGGAACCTCCTATGTTCCAACTTGCACCTGTTCCCCCTTGTCCTGTCACTGGACATCACTGAGAAGAGCCTGTCTCCATCCTCCTGACACTCACCCTTTACATATTTATAAACATTAATGAGGTCACCCCTCAGTCTCCTTTTCTCCAAGCTAAAGAGACCCAGCTCCCTCAGCCTTTCCTCATAAGGGAGATGTTCCACTCCCTCAATCATCCCTGTGGCTCTGTGCCAGACTCTTTCAAGCAGGTCTCTGTCCTTCTTGAACTGAGG
>VZRW01007702.1:6267-20773 GCA_013398125.1 Aegotheles bennettii | reverse complement strand
CCCTCACCCTTTACATATTTGTAACCATGGATGAGGTCACCCCTCAGTCTCCTTTTCTCCAAGCTAAAGAGACCCAGCTCCCTCAGCCTTTCCTCATAAGGGAGATGTTCCATTCCCTTAATCATCTTAGTGGCTCTGCACTGGACTCTCTCAAGCAGTTCCCTGTCCTTCTTGAACTGTGGGGCCCAGAACTGGACACAATACTCCAGGTGTGGCCTCACTAATAGAGGGGGAGGAGAACCTCTCTTGACCTACTAATCACCCCCTTTCTAATGCACCCCAGGATGCCATTTGCCTTCTTGGCCACAAGGGCACATTGCTGGCTCATGGTCATTTTTTGATGGGAAAGAGTTGCTGAGAAGATGACATCTCCTTTTTGGAAAACTCCAGATGCAGAAGCAGCAGCTGAGAACAAATCAGTCATACCAATGTGAGTGTTTATCCCTGTGGTGACTGATTCATCAAAGGCCTGATGCCTTTGTGCTGCAGTGTTGGAAGATAGATATTGACACCCCAATTTGAAAATACTGCTCTGTATATACGGGAGTAGAAAAAAAGCAATTATTATTGCATGCAAGTATGGATAGTAACTGTGAAGAGGTTTATTCCCACTTATTTACACAAATATGAAAAGCCATACTGTAGATACACAGCTACAATGATATTCTGTTGCAGATGGAGTAGAGCCAGCATATCAAACACTACCAGAACTCTTCACTGATAAAATTGCTGTATATGTTTTTCAAAAACCCAATGAACAAAACCAAAAGTGGGTCTGTACAAAACTGCAGGCACTGCTTGTCTGGGGAATTTTTACAATGTTCTCTGCTCTTCTCCAGCTCCTGAATTTTATGGTGAGAGTCCCTGGTCTGGTTATCACTTCTAATTATGAAACAGTGCCTTGATGAAGATATATGCCAGCCTCAAGAAAATCTGTACGTAGAAGAATGAACCATATCTCTAGAAACCTGTTGGATATCTTTGTTTCTTGTTAGGTCAGTCACCCACTCCCTTTTCTTTTTTTCCTTTTTATCTTAGGAGCTAGCCAGTATGTTTATGTATATATATATACATATATATTAAGTTGCATAAGGACGTTCAAGTTGCCTAGCGAGGTGGTGGAGTTGCTGTCCTGGATGTATTTAAGAAGCACCTGGATGAGGCACTGAGTGATGTGATTTAGTGTTTTAGGGCTTATTATGGTGATGCTGGGTAGACGGTTGGACTGGAAGAGCTTGAAGGTCTCTTCCATCCATAACAATTCTGTGACCTAAATTCTGTGAATTGCAGTAATATTTTGCAAAATCGAGGAAAAATTAATAACTGCTTATAAACAAATATATTATGTTTAGATAGAGTGGTTCAAGGAAGGTTTTTATTTTCTTTGTGTCATATAACAATTAATAGGCCGTATCTGAAATTCCACTGTTTTATGGGTCCCAGGATGGCCGTATTAGTGACTTCAGGGTCAAAAAGACACAAATTTTGACAGTTTAGAAGCTGTCTCCGAGCCATTTGGCATACATGTGAGGATAGCAGGTGTAAGGAGGAGCAGGAGGAGGAGGACAGCCTTCTCCCTTTCCCTGTTTTCCCCTCCATTTCTCAGCTCTAACATTACCCCAGCAACTTCTGCACCACCAGAACCGAGCTCAGCTGTCTGAAATATGTCCAGGAGCCATGGGGACACCAATCATGGCTCAGGAGACTGACCAAGCCAGGTTTCACCAGCATTAGGACAACTTATCTACAGAGTTTGATATTGTACTCTGAGGACAGACGGCCAAAAATTAAGGTCTACAACACTGTCCTCTTAGGCACCTGAGTCCTTTTTGGAGCTTGTCTACAGTTATTTCTAGAAATATAAATGGTGGGCAGAATAGTCAAGACATTCAGCCATCAGTGACATATGAAAGTGATCTCAATGTCTTTCCTTTTCCCAAAAGAAAATAAGAAATATTTATCTAAAGTTATTTTCATAGACCCTGACTTTCATTTTCCAAAACTATTAATTGTGCATTTTCTTTACACTAATCACTGCTATTCATGTAGCTGAACTCAACTAGAAAGATTGTTTCCATATGCATTACTGTGCAAAGCTTACATTTTGACAAATAAGAGGCAAATTTATCAAGGTCATTAAATAAGTGAAATTGTTTTTCTCTTTTCCTCAAAAAAATTAGATCTACATACAGCTAATTGGGTACCTCTACATATAATTTTAGCTTTTATCTCTAATTGAAATTCAAAGTCTAACAAACTCCATCTAGCAGGAAAATTAGTCACATAAATATATTGCACTGTTGTTCTCTTTTAGGAAACTGTGTTTTGGCAGTGTATCATGGACTCTCACTTCCTTACTGGGAGCCATTTTCTGGAATTTATTCTGCCACTAGTGCAGAGAGAAACCCCAGCAGCAAATAAAAGCACCCTTCATTCTTATAGAAAACACAATAATAAAGTCTTACTCTTCTCAACGTTATTTTTTAGACCAGTCTTAAAGTCAGAGTTATGTTAAAAGTTACACAGGAACCTGATTCTGAGATCTACTCTCATGAAATTATTAAACAGAAATTTAACACTGATCACAGAATCACAGAATAGCTTGAGTTGGAAGGGACCTTAAAGGTCATCTAATACAACCCCCCTGCTATGGGCAGGGACATCCTCCAGGTTGCTCAGGGCCTCATCTAACCTGGTTTTGAATGGATGCCTGTATATAACCTCAACAGCTTCAGTTTTAAATTGTAAATGTAAAATAATTAAGCAATACTCTTAGCAAACAATTTTAGAGTCATCTATGAATTGAAATAAATTAATATAAAATAGCTGTTGAGTAATTCTGTGGAATGAATGTATTCTGGGAAGAAATAATAGCTTACAATTAATGAACAGTAGAAAATTCTGTATTTATGAACAGATTTGTTTTCTGCAAATAATTATCCTGTATCTAATCAAAAGTTATCTATCTATTTTCAGAGTATTTCAGGAGACAGTATACAAAGACGGGCCATTCTGTTTCCAGACCCTTTTAAGAGAAATGGTTGAGGGTTTTCAATTCAGAAGAATAACGGATTACACTAATTTCAGTGTAATCACAATTTAAATCTAATATGATAGGAAGAAAAAAAAGCAATCAGGATTCAGTAGCAAGCTTCTCAGTACAGTGGCCTTTAGCTGTTATAAATTGTTCAGTGTGTGTTTTAAATCCATGGACTTCTAAGGAAACAAACTAAAGTGTTGTCATTCCTTTTTCCTAGCCTGCTTTATTTCCTTTGAGGTCTATTTAGGGTCCTATGGTCTTTATTCTCTTACATGATGGGATTCAAGTTTATCAATAACCATCTGTAGCTGTCATGTCATTTCATAGCCCAATCTAGCTTCTCAAATGCTAGACACAGTGTTTGCTGACATATTTTTTTTCCTTTGCAGTTCTTGTTGGGACTTTCATATTCAAAGATCAGGCAGAAAATAATGTCTTTGATATTTTCAAAGTCTGGAAAAATATTTCTCCCTCCAGCATTTTGAGATTCATTTGAATACATGGAAAGAAGTCTGAATTCTTTAGGTGAGTTATCCTAACTATGATCTAGTTAAATCAAATAGGTCCTAAAGTTTTTTTGCAAATATAACTTTTCTTGGATTCCCACATGCTTGTTTGTTATGACATTATTAACTCCTTTGTACTGTGAAGAGAGTTTAGAGATAAAAGACCTACAACCATCGTAAATGTAACCCACCTGTGAATGCATTCTGGTCTCTGTTCCCAACCTACAAAGCATGTTCATTATCTCTCCATCAAGGTAACTCTGGGAAAGATGGGAATTCAGTGGGCTTCTTGCAAGGTTATAATGGCTGAAAGATCACTTACAAGAACAGGACACACTGTAGCCTCTGTTTGCATGAGCTTCACAAAGCTATGTTTGGCTCCTCTCCAATGTATCTTTCATGTACCTAATCTTCCTTTGACCTTACTGGGATTTAGCACTGCAACACATTTTTTGTGTATAAAAATCACTTCCTGTGTGTTATGATGGGATAGGTTATCAAGAGTGATATCTTTATACACTTTACTGTGCCTCTCTTTCCAAGATCACCACCAACAGCTTTTACAGACACTTCACACAGTTTAACATGGGCACATAGATCCTGCACAGACTTCACATAGATTTCTAAAACAGATCACCCTTTCCACACCAAAATATGTACTAGTCTCAGCAAAACAATAACTTCAGCCTTTCTCCGTGCTCATGTAGCTTCCAGTTTGCTCTCCTAACCATGGGGTCACTGTCTGATCAAAGTTAACCTTATCTTGGTTTAGCTGGTTGAAAAGACAACCTTTGTTCCACAATATTATCAGCTTGTGCATTGGGCCAAAGTCCCATAATCACCAATACCAGATCTGTCCAGTACAAGAGCTGGATAAACATGATCTGAAGCAGAAGTGAGCAGAACGATCACATTTTTTTATCAAATTAACCAATGAACACAATGTAAAAATGTACCTTTATACAGCATTAAGACATGTGGTGGGTTGACTTCAGCCAGCAGCTGATGACCCATACAGCCGCAGAAAAGATCCCGGATACCTTAAAATCAGATTTGCTCTGTTTTCTCAAACCACAGTTTTGGCATCTTACTTATGTCTCCAGGAACTTGCTATCATCTGCTTAACCAATGGTACACGAAAGTACTTACACCTTACCTTACCCTTACCCTTACCCTTTACCTTTACCTTTACCTTTTTTACCTTATCATCACTAAGGGTGAGTGACTGCTGTTGTCCCTGATCTGCCAGGGTAAAACTGATAGGACTGCATGGATTCTCCACAGTCAAAGGTCTCCCTTCATATCCCAACGAACTGCAGATCAAGAGTTGTAGATAAGACAGGTCCTTTAGGGCACAAAAATAGCTTGAAATTCAATTATTGCAAAAGGCCAACTCTTGAAACAGTCACAGAATAAGCAGTGATAAAGCATACTGTCTAAGATGGCTGTTCTATCTCTCTATTACCTATAAATTCTAATTTCCAATCCAAATAGATCAATTTATTTGGAGGTATATTTACATGCATGGATCCATGCTGATCTCTTCTGAACTCTTGCATCATTGCATAAGTTTGGGAGCCTCAGAGCAGACCTAGGGTCATAAGTTCCAGTGAAAGTTTACATCACCATAAACTTGAGCAAAGCCTATGCTAAAGTTACATGTCCAAGCAAACTCTCTGACTTTCATGTGCCTTCAGTCTAATTCCTGCACTCTTCTATCAATTTATCATAAAAACTTAATGTATTGGTAGAAATTCTTAAAAGTGAGCTATTTCTATTTTTGGATAAAAGGAAAAGGTCCGTTCACATGCTATAATAGTGAGTTTGATAAAGGTATCAATGCTAGTAGGAAACTCAGAAATTATTAATATACAAATCCACATTTCCAAAATTACTTATGTTAGGCAGAGTGTAGATAGCTGTGAAAAATTAACTGTAGCATAAGAAATATTAATTAAGGTTGGAAGAAGCTGAAGTCAATGTTTGAAGTTGGAGCATGTTTTGTGACAGGTCAGTAAAAGTAATTACAACTGACTAAAACTCTAGCTATAAAGTAATTCCCAGTTTTCTATTAGGACCCTTACTCCAGCTACTGTAGTGCAGAAATGTCAATATGTGTTCTTCTGGCTAAGGACTCAAGTCAGGATCCTGGTTTTGAACTATGTTGGTGGTATTCTTGAGGCTACACCTCAGGAACAAAACCTTGAAACTTAGTTGCCACAGAGTAGTGTCAGGCACCTTCTGGTACTTGACTGATCAGCCCAGGACAGCTTCTCTTCCTGGCTTCTTGTTAAATCTCACTCACCCCACCAACTGTTGCTACTCAAATTCCCATGAGCTTTGCTCCTGATACCACTATGCCAATTGCAGGCCTTATCAGACCGAACTTCTCTGTCCATCTACTATTACTTTCATCCTAACACTGTAGTACTAAGTTTTCCCTGTGCTTTCTGTGGCAAAACCAAACTGGTTTTCTTTCAAGCTACTCAAGCTTAGCATGGCATCTCTTATAAAAGACAGCTGAATTATTTTTTTCCTTTTCTTCAATTAATTTGAACGTGCAGATCACACTAAATCTAAATAACAGCTTACCTGGGAAATCCTGCCAAGCTCTTTCTGCCTTGGACTAGTTTATGCCCAATTATTCCATGGGTATCATGCCTGTTCAGAACACTTACGTGTAGGAACCATATAAGATTGGATGACGCTTAGGGCAGATGGATTATTTTTTTTCATTTGACCAAAATTTAACAGGTATATGAAATTTATTGATTCAATGTTTGGACAGGAGAAATAAAATTCAGATCCCTAATGCATTGCGAACTTTTCAGTCCCTTCTTCAAAGAAAAAGACAAAAGAGTTTTTAGTGAAAGCATGTATAAGTTGTTCTTATGATAGTCAAAGTAATATATTCTTTCCTGATACCATTCTCAGAACCATCTGAATAAGTAGGTGATACTTGCTCAAAAATCATTGTGTGGCAGATACCAAGCACAGAATATTTCAACCCAAATATATCAAATTTGGCAGTCATAAGCAACAGAGAACTTGATCTTACAAACAGGAGAGTCAGCCAAAGTAAAGACTGGCTAACACCATTAGTTCAGTTTTCACATTTTTCACACTCCCCATTCACAGGTTAGTTGTGTGATACTGATATTCAAGTCTGTTTTAAAATAATTTATATTTAAATAACTGCCTTTTACTGTTTCAGTCTTCAAAGCAACATTCAGTTTAGTTTGTTCAGAAAAGCTATTGGATTCATTTATATTTCAAAAATATTTAAATCAAATGATGTTAAATATTTGGATTCAATCACTTAGATACAATAACACAATTTAGAATAAAAATCAAAGAGTATTCTTGGGGTGAAATGAATAATCCAAAATCAATCTAAAAGCAATTTGATTAAGCTAAAATTGTTTAAGAATTAGTGATTGGTATTTACATAGGAACATTAGATACAGGAATTACTTTTACTGCATTTGTATTTAAATTCTGCTAGTGTTTTTTTTTAATCAAGTACCTATTACTGAAAAGACTAAATTAGAAAATAAATACATCCAATTAGCTTTGTCACTTGCATACCCGTTTGTCGTTCTGAATGTCTTATAGGTTCAAGCATTCTAAAAAAACATGAAGTTCTGGAAAACACAAAGGTAATTTAATACTTCAGCATATATCAAATGCAACACTGAAAATATAATGTTATTTGCATTTTAGTTCCCTTTCCACACAAATACAAATATATAAATATAGAAACTATATATATACACATACACATAAACAATTTATATACAAATATAAAAAAGTGAGTTGCATTTGACTGTGACTGAAACACTGAGCTCTAGATTCTTGTTGTAAAAATATGCAAGTCTTGGGTCATTTCTGGGGAAAAGACTCACTGACTGCAAATAATTTTAACATGGAAGCTGGACTAAATGCAGTATTTTAAACCCACTGAGTTGCCAGTAGTGGTCCTTCAAATGTAGTATAAGTAGCACTGATCCAAAGTAAGATAATTTTCCACATGTGGCCCAAATACACTGCAGTATAACATCATTAATGCTGAACCTTCAGAATAAACACTAAGATAGGGTGAAGATTCTAATTTCCCAAGATGGCTGGAAACTGATATAAGGTACAAGAGGAGAAATCTGCTAGCCTCATGTCAAAGTTAGAAGGTGCTGTTGCCTTTTGAAGGCAAGAAATCTCAAAATCAGTTGAGAGAAGAGAGACAGACAGGTGTAAGGAGAGGGAGCAAAAAATAAGAGAGAGGGAGAGAAACAGTATAATCTTACAAATCACAAAGCTTTCTTCTTCTTGTAATTGTCATATGGCTTCTGTATTTACTAAGGGCAGACTATAAAATTCCATTTTATAAGTAATGATCTAGCCCAATGAAAGCATGAAAATGCATGGCAAAACTGAAAAAAATCCAAGATTAATGAAGTTATAATTGTAAGGCACTTTTGACAATAATCCTTAGACTCTCAAGGACAGCAGGTATAACTCAAGGTGAGCATTGACTGTAAGGGACAAGGTTTTAGTAGCAGGAGGAAGGCTGGGAGGTCTGCAGCAGTGCCATTCATGGGAAAAGTCAGGGTTTGCCCCGTGTCACACACAGCCTGTTCCAACCTGTGGCAATAATAAAAAGGGAGGAGAGATGCTCAGAGTGAGCCTGAGACTTGGCAAGGGAATACATGTTTAAAATGTTGTTGAGCTTGGGGCTTTTTCCCCCAAATACTCTAATCAGTAATTAAATATTTATGCTAATTGAGTCTGTTATGTCTATGGCAATACTTGACAAGTGATTTCCCTGCCTTTATTTCAACCCACAAATTTTCTCACTCCTGCTCTTCCTATTTTCTCCTCTAGCCTTCTGGGTGGTGGGGGGCGGTGAGCAGCTGGTTGGATGCTTGGCTGTCAGCTGATGCCATCGCAGAACAGGATGCTATTACAAATATAATTTCACAGACAGAACAAGCAACACAGAGCCATCCTCTCCCAATAAAGAATGTCAGCAGCAGGGAAAATGGGCTCCAGAAGGCACATTCCTTCTCTATCAGCCTTCCTCCAAAAAAATCAGGCCTGATTCTCCTCATTCTTTCAGTTACATTTATTACTGTTATCAGTAATGTTTCCTTTTACCTTATGCCAAGGCCATATCTTCTCTGTGCAACTTTGAGGACTAGAATAGGTTTTGATTTTTTTTTTAAAATTTGATCTTTATTAATGAGGAACCTGAAAAAATCCAACTGATTTTACATATCAACTGTATGTGATGCCACATGGGATAAAATAAACACAGCTTCTAATGTTTTTGTAAAATGTAAAGTTGTAGGTATTTATGAATAAAACTGATTTTGAAAGTAAATATTTACACAGCATTAAAAAGGAAATATTTTCATAGACAACATTAAGGCCTATTTAGCTATTAGAGAGGTACTTTTTCTGTATTGCTTACTACCTTCTATGTGTAATGACATATATATATAAAAGATAGTTTATTTACTAATATATAGAGCACTCATAACATTATTTGTATTGTAAAAACATAAGGGCTAATATTTGGGCACTTTTATACCATGGAACAGAGAGCAGTGCAGAAACTTTAAAGAAAGCTGAAACCTTGCTTGCTTGAGGACCAGAAGCAGTGTAGCTATTTCAATACGGCTTTGCACCTCAGGAGATAACTTACACTGCAACAGAGATCTAGGTAGATACATTGCTGTAGGGACCAAAATAGTACTCTCAGCACTGTTGCATGGACTTGCTAGCTCCAGTGGTTATTTACTGACTTATTTCCACATAGTCCTCCATTTTGCAGTCTGAGTAGGTCTGAGAATGCCCCTGGTGAACAATGGACCAGTGGAGCACCCCAATCTCTCTATCAGTACAAAGTGTAGCCTCTCCGCTATCAACAGGAGATGGAAGTTTGCAGAGGTGCTGTTCCCAGCAAAATGCAAAGCTGAACTACATAGTAAATCACCTTGTACAGAAGAATTGTTTTGATGTATGTTTTGGAAAGCAGTAAAGAAGCCCAAAAATCACACAACCCCATTTCTATTCAGCAATGAATCAAATGTCTCACCTAAGCATATTTGAGTGCTGGGCTGTAAGGAAATAGCTCAGACTGCATACAGTTCAAATCCAGTATGATTAATTTACCTGCTTTTTCTTTTTCAATATGGTAAACAGAGTAACATATCTAGATAATTTATGCAGCCACAAGCTGGGTTATATCCAGAACACATTAAACAAGAGTATATTTTGTGTTTTGTTTTCATAAAAAATTGCCCTAGTGTCTTGCTGGAGATAGGACATTTTATACAGAACAAATAGCTATGATTAAGGAACAAATGGTTTCTGCTTAATTTAGTTTTAAGGCTGATCGCTCTCTTTTTCATGTTACATGAATTTTCCTCGGCTGAAATTTGCAAGAATAATCAATGGGCTCTGTACAAAAACCATGTTTTTCTTTCTGTTGAGTTACATTACTATTTTGAATTGTGCATATAAAAGACAAGATTCTAACATCAGAAATATTAGAGAACCTCCATCTTCTTCCTTTTTCAGAAGGATGCCTGCTCTCTGCACAGTTCATATGTGGTAATACAAAATATAGGCAAAGGTGCTGAAACATCATTGAATCCCAAAGGACAATCTGTAAATTTATTTAGCACAATTTGAACTGAGAATGGGCCTTGACATTAGCACTGCAACACAGACCCTGAGCAGAACTTCCCACTATTTCAGTTCCACTTAGTCTGAAGTTTTGACTTGGATCTTGAGTTGAATGGACACTAACTCCAGACACCAAGTCTGTGGTGTCTTCCCAGTAGTGAAGATGCATGGTTTAAAAAAATTTTTGAGAGTGTGTCCTCCCCATGCTCTGTAAGTTTTTTTCACCAGATAGTAAGTTGAAATCAAGTCACATGCCTAGAAATATTAGATCAGTTACTATAGGTTCCTAGCTACTCCAACAGGTTATATTTTTTTTAGTGGTTTCTAGACTAAGAAACAAGCCATCATATAATTACAAAGCTGATTTTATAGTTATGATGGAAAGCCATTTTTTTCTGATATACCTGGAAATTTCTAGAGGTGAACATTGAAGAAAGAATTATGTGATTGATATATAATTCAGTGATCTTAACTTATATAAACCACTTAAACATTTTAGTTCTGTAGAGTGGAAGAAAACATAATCCTATTATTTTCTTCTCTTGTTTTGCAAGTTTTTTTTAAAAGGACCAGTAGTGAATATAGCTGGAATACAAAGTTTAGTACAGTTAAAATCTTTGATTAAACAATTTTTCTTGTTTATAAGTGAATATTCAAGAAAAATAATTCAAAGTCTAACTACAATGCTATAAATTTTTCTGATAAATAACAACAAAGAAAAGAATTAAATCTTAAGAGTACTATAACAAACAATTAGAAGGAGTAAGCTACATTAGCCAGGCACAAAAAAAACCATACTGAAGTTATGAATTTTGATTGTTATCCAATTGAAATAACGAATCACCAGAAAGGCACACTGGGGGAAAAAAAATCTATAAAAAGTGAACTAACATCTAGAAAGAGAACTCATGTTCAAAAAACCCCAAAAAACAACCTTATTTTTTTCTATGTATCAATATCATTACTCATCATAAATCACAATAAATTATTATGAAAAATCAGTATAAGTTTGTTCCATAGAGATTTGCTAATGCTTCAGAACAAATCTAGCTAAATTCTTACCTCTTTTGTGATATTACTGCTCATTTTCTTTGCATTGTCTGACCAGGAACATCAGGTCTTTATGAGGATAATTTCCACATAGGAGACTTCAAGTGTGTCACTGAAACACATATAGTAAACTCCTTAAGAGAATCATCTATTATTAGAGATGATAGAAGAAAACCTTAGATCAAATTAAATTCAAAGTGACGAGTCCTTCTGCATTAAAGTCTCCCTGTAACATTCTACAATGGTCTGCGAGTTCTCTTTTCTTCTAGGAAGAAGAGTCTAATCAACAGTCCTGTAAATCAAACTAGTGCTAATGGAGACAATGGGACTGCTGATTTATATCGAGGCAGGGTCAGACCCAAAGCTTCTATCATGTTCAGTTCTGGATCGATAGCCAGAAAAATGTAAAGGAGCAGAAAGGCACTTTGTAATGTGATTTATCATAAAGGAGAGGAAAATATTTTGGAGTGTTGTGCTTACTTACTGTGTTAGCTTTCTTAATATTGGAAACAGTATTTAGGTTTGATACTTGCCTGGGGAACAAAGGAATTTA
Organism: Aegotheles bennettii; assembly: GCA_013398125.1. Lineage (NCBI taxonomy): Eukaryota > Metazoa > Chordata > Aves > Caprimulgiformes > Aegothelidae > Aegotheles > Aegotheles bennettii. The sequence continues at coordinate 8,937 of VZRW01007702.1, read as the reverse complement.
AAATATCAAGTTTTCATCTAGCACATATTTCACAAACACAGATGTATTTTTTGTTAGTCATATTTCATAAGTCTAAGACATTTGAGACACTTAAGTCATGTGCTGGTTTTAAAGGATTCAGCTGAATTTCCATCCCAGCTATAGCTCACACATCGGTGTCGTCACTAACCCATCATCAAAACTGCTGTCAGAACTGACACTGCAATCTGTTGCAACAGAGGTAACAGTCTGAGACAGAGCCACATGCAGTGTAGAAGTTTACCTATTCACCTTTAAACATGCAGCATAAAGGTTTACCTATTCACCTTTAAAACTATCAAAACTGGCGGACTTTTTATTTAGCTTTGCTTGACTGTTCCTGCAGCATCAGAGAGGGTTTAAACAATTCTGAAAAAGATTGATCACTGACACTCATTCTTTGCACTAAAAAATCAGCCATTTTCAATTGTGTCTTTAAAATGCCTTAATTGGAATGGATATTCCTGCATTTTCTATAATCTGGTATCATCCAAATTATCTTCTACTAGGGAAGATGCTCAGAAAACTAATTTTGGACTGATAGTTCTATTTTCAAACTTTGTCACCGAATTCTTCATATGAGGAAAGAGAAGAAAAGAAACAAAAGGATAACCTATCTTGAGAATTAATTTTAAGGAACTATATTCTTAATTCTTATCTCATTTCAATGCTTATGAATCAAAAGCATTCTAAATTCAGTAATGTCAGTGGAACTATGTTAGCAAAAAAGCGTGAGAGAAAAACCAGCCCCTGTGGATAGCTCTATTTTTGACCTGGTTATTAGCACATATGGACAGAAGAACCAGACAGTGTTATGTGTAAACAGTTAATCCCTCATCAAAGACCGAAAAGCACTTAGACTGATATATAGTGCTAATCATGGAAACAAGGTTAACTAACATTGGGAGACAAATTCTATCTAACTTCCTAAATGTTTCAAGTTCATAAATTGTGACCTTATTAATGCACATACTTTCTGTCTTTTCTGGGATGCTATTGTTTCTATCACAGAAAAGAAAAAACAACATTTCTTTTTTGATGGACCAAATGTTGTTCTCATTTACATCAGCATAAATCCAGATAAATTCACTGACATCAGAACACTTTCAAATTGGAATCTGGTTCATCCTCCATTCTTTCACAGCTCCAGATGGGAACAGCTTGTTCAGAGCTCTAGCTTGCTATTCCTTTGTCATCTGCTCTCACTTTTAGAAGATTCTCATCTTTTTTTTCTGTTTTTTAACAATGGTTCTCCCTGTTAGGAATAGTTCCTTCTTTCTGTACAAGTGCATTTGTCTTTCATTTTCTGATATTCCCTCACTTGCTGGTTTTCCACCAGTTTAATGTATTATTTTTGCTAACAAAACTTTCCATTTAGCTTTAGGTGAACTCTTATTTTTGAGGCAGAAGGTTCAGATTGTACTGAAGCCCCTTTGTTGGTAAGCATCTCTTTTAAAGAATCACAGTTCATTTTAAAATTTCAACTATTGCTATTTTGAAAGACTACCTAAGGCCTATTCCTGTCCCCTTTTTTTATCTCCAGCTCCAGAAATGTGAACCTTTTCAATGACATGAAGAGAGCTAGTGCTATAGTGGAACTGCTTGTGTTCACAGTGTATTTAAAATGGGAAATGTCTGATTTTAGTACTAGATGGACTTATAATATATGGTGTAATATTTATCCATAGTTGTCAGGCTTTTTCTCAATATATCCATTACTTACTTATACTGAATTAATCTCTTGAACAGTTATTATTTTAAATGACTAAATAATATAAAGCCTTATCCTTTAGTGAACTTCAAATTCCCCTTCATGTCTCCCCTATAACTAGACTAAACAGCAGAGAAATATTCTGCATATTTCCTGTGATTAATTGAAATTTTCACTTACTCCAGCTTGGTGGCCTAATTTACATGATTTAATTACTTGGTAAGTTTTGTTCTTTCCTTTTATGTTATTAAATGCAGTGACAAAGCTGACCGTGTGTCAAGGCAAAGAGCCTTACCACTCCTGAGGTATTCATATAGGTATAGTGAAAAATATAATTACTTGACGTCAGCAAAAAGGCAGCTAGGCCAAAATATCTTTCATTCATCTCTGTATAAATTCATCTCACTAAGTAATAGCAACTGATCTTTATAGGGGTAATTTTTTCAAAAATCTCATTTCTAATTCTTTGGTAAGAAGTGCTATCATGTATCCTTGTTTTCAAGAAATCTCTCCATTTCATAACAATGAGAGCAATTTTGGGATTTAGTTCAGTTGAAAATCCTTGTTTCCAGCATCAATTGTTCTTTCTTAACAGTGTAAGAAGGTACAGTTTCTCCCTTTAGGTCTTGCATTGTTTTATTCAAAAATACGTATTACTGTAAGTTTGTTTGTTGTCCTGTAGACACAGCAAACCAAGACTCACTGGTAGAACAAAAGAACTTATTTCCTTCTTTTTGATTTTTGGGGCATATAAATAAGGCAGGTTTATAAAAAGTCATGCACTTAGCTTTTTACATATTAATTTCTAAATAAGTCTTTTGAGATAAGGACAATTATAGTGAAAATGTAGTGTCCTGAATCGTAGAATCATAGAATCATTATGGTTGGAAGGGACCTCCAGGGTCATCAAGTCCAACCTTTATCCCATCATATTCCTAACC
>VZRW01007701.1:0-18969 GCA_013398125.1 Aegotheles bennettii | reverse complement strand
GCTTGGCAAGTTCCTCCGCCAGCTCCCTCAGCACTCTCGGGTGGATCTCATCCAGCCCCATAGATTTATGGGTGTCTGATTGACTCAGCAGGTCCTTTACTACTATTTCCTGGATTACGAGGGGTTTATTCTGATCTCTGATCTTTCTTTCCTACCTGCAGTTGCAATGATCTGCTGTAGTGAAACCAGAAGTCATTTGCTAAACAGATTAGCATGGACAGCTGCATTATCTTGATTGCAGAGACTGGAACTTCAGGAAGTCAAGTCCTGTATTCACAGGACTAATTTGCCTTGCTTTTCAGGGAGTTTCCGGGTTCCTGCAGGTCAACTGCTGTTAATCTCTAATGTGGCTTGGATGTCTATCCATGGACTAGAGTGTCTGAGACAGGATGGCCAGACAAAGGAGATTTAAGAAGGAGGAGGTTACTTCATGTGAATGCTCTATGTAGTTGTATGGTCTCCTGGTCTGTCTTCAGTTTGTAGCAGCTTATCTTGATTAGTACTTCATCCACATACTTACTTAATCATATGTAGATTATGCCACTGATGATATTAAGGCTTTACTTTATGAAAATAAAGTCTTAACTTACAAGTCTTTCATTTCCTTTATTTCAAATCTATAGATGTTGTTACTTACACAGCTCCTCCTGGGAGTTTCAGTCATCCCCAGTGTAACCATTACTATTTCAAGTAAAATAATATTGCTGTTCTAAAGTTAGCTTATTGTGCTACACAGTAGATTACATTTTGAGCTGGGGACTTTTGCTCTCCAAACAAAAGTTGATTTAAGTGACTATAGGTTTGGATTTGGTGGATTTTATCTTCATTTTGTTCTCTTTTGCTGTCAACCTGCCAAAGGTAAACTCTTGAGATGAACAGGTGAGGTGAAGGATAAAGATCTAATGACACTTGTTGGAAATTAGTTGTAAAAATAGGTTGTACTCTGGATGTCTTCTTTTATTCTTGTTCATGCCTAGGCAGCTTGAAAACAGGTTTTGTTTAGATTTTGTGATTTATGGTTTACATTGTTTCTTTTCAACTGGGAATGCTATAAATCAGTTTCAAATAACACCTCTGACTATAAGATGTGTTCCCATGCCTGCATGATTAACATCAGGCATGCCCTCTCTGTGCCTATTGCAGCAGGAACTGTTTCCTCCAAAGGTGCAGAGAAACAGAATTAGGTTTGAATGGAAAAATCAAATAAAGCTGAACTGAGAAGAAGCGAGAAAGAACTGGGGTGAGTTTCTGAGGTGAGAGTTGAGCATTCTGTATTATTGTAGGCTGTAAAACTGCTTAATTTAGTGACTAATGTAACTGTGGCTACTCAACGTAGTGTGGTGCCTACCGCTGCACTCTACTGACAGTCCTTTACAGTCCTTAAAAATGAATTTGAAGTGCTGCCAACAGATATTTACCATACTTTATTGTAGAATATCCACGTTTGACAGCTGTTCTCCAGTATGAGTACCATGCATTGAGAAACTAATGGCACAAAATCTTTCTAAAGAAGTATTTTTATATTTTTAAACAAAAAATAAAGGATGTGCAGGTAGTTTCTGGGAAGGAGTACCACCTACTGTAAGCCATCAGCTGTTCTTCTGTGGTATCGGAACCTACTGGCTGTCTGTTCTGGTCCTTGCTTTGCTCAGCAGCACAGGGCAGGATGACCTGGCTCCACATCAGTTGGTGCAGTGCCATCCTTAATGTATCACCTGTGATGCTAACTTTAAAGAAGCAGGCTGCAGTGCAAGTCCAGTGAAAGTGGGGGTGGTGCCTTTGTGGTGATGAGGCTTTCGTGCTGACTTACACAGGATGCCTGGTTCATACCAAATCACAGTCTGAGCTGATGCAACTCTGCTTGATAGGTAAAGTATGAAAACTGCAGGACCCCAACAACGTTTAAAAGCTTGGAGAGGTGATTAAACATTAATGATGTTTTGCAGCCTCATGCTTTTTTTTGTGTTGTGAAGCTGCTGTTTTCCACTTTGTTTTCCTGATGGTTTTAATGTAAACAATGACATGTTTCTCTTTTGCTTTTTTTTTTTTCTATTGGAATAAACTACTCTCTGATAATAGGAAGAAAGCGATGAGGGAGATTTTTTTTTATCTGGGATGCAAAATCTGCATATGACTCGTGCTTATGGATAGCACTAGACTGATGATTACAGGGGACATATTTTCTGTAAAAAATGCATTGAACTAAACATGAAACTTGATTCTAACTCTGAATATACACTGGTTTTGTTTACTCATTCCTTTCAGAATGGCAGATTTTTTTCTGGCTTACATCATTTGAAAAATAAAACATGATAGTGGATTATTAGATGATGGCTGTTGTATCAGAATTCTCTTCAGGAATTAATTTTTTTCACATCTGCACTTCTTTTATCCTTGGCCTGTCTTAATTACCTTGGCCATACTTAAGTATCCTTGGCCTGTCACTTAAGTATGGACCCATTACTGCCTTGAGACTGAGAATCAATTCTGGATCTCCCAGGTTTTGGTGTAGTCCAGGTTTCAGGACTAGCAGGGGCCTTGAAAGCCGTGCTCCCTTCCTTCCCTCCTGCTGTAGCTCTGCCATCTTTGTCCTGATGTCTTGAAAAATAGGGTGAAATGAAGCACAAAAAAAAGAGCAAAATATAAGTAGAAATTAAGACAGTTGTAAAGCATGTATTTAGAGCAATATTAACAGTGTGACTGTACTTTATTTCAGAAGTGTATCAATACTTTAGCATAATCTTATTTTTTTTCCTTAGTGTTACTCGTTCTGTAATTTCTCACAAAATCTGCATCTGCCACACTGAACCGCTCACTATCTCCATTCCTGAGCAGTCAGGTCAACAGCAGACAACTAAACTGTGTTATACTGTATATTTTCCCTTCATTTGTACTTAGGCCGCCCTTTTCCTTCCATAGTTATAACCAAAGTAGCAGAAGGAAAACTTTTTGCTTGCGTTATTTTATATGTATTTCACTCAGGATACATGTGACCTGGGAAGAAAAACATAGTCTTTTTTTCTTTACTCTCAGTGCAGAAGGTTGCAGAATGAACACTCTGTAACATAAGTTTGGGGGACAGGTAAAGTGATCTCCTTCAGCTCATAAGGTGCTCCTCTTGCACTTTGCACTTTCCTCTTTTCTCCGACCACTTACACCATTTCTCTGGTTTGAGGAATGTATCCTTCAGTAATTCCAAAATGTGCATTTTTGGTTTCTAGAGGTTTACTAAATTAAAATGCATTTTAAAAACCAAGGTGCACTCTCGTATGAAATAGCTTTCTGTTTTTTACAAATGTGAACAAACTTACTTCATGCTGGTTAGCAATTCAAGAACTGTGTCAGGCTATAATGAACATTAGGAGCATAGAATCATAGAATGGTTTCGGTTGGAAGGGACCTTAAAGGTCACCCATTTCCAACTCCCCTGCCATGGGCAGGGACACCTCCCACCAGATCAGGTTGCTCCAAGCCCCATCCAGCCTGGCCTTGAACACTGCCAGGGAGGGGGCAGCCACAGCTTCTCTGGGCAACCTGTGCCAGTGTCTCATCACCCTCACAGGAAAGAATTTCTTCCTAATTTCTTTTAGTTTGAAACCATTTTCCCTTCTCCTGACAGTACATGTCCTTGTAAAAAGAATATTGTACAGCAGAATGATGAAAAACTAAAGTGCGGCTGCAGGGAGTAGAAATGGCTTTTTAAGGACATTTACCCGGTAAACTCTTTTACTGCTGCAATTTACAATGAAGAAATGTTTCCTGATTTCCCAGCAAACTAAAGTAGCAAAAGAGGCTGGTGCTAATTCTTCTACATTTTTTTATTCAACAGAAAAGCCAAGTTTTTCAGCCTAGCACTTGCTTGCATTTTCACTAATTGAGTTTTAAATGTTGCAGTCTGTTTCCTGCCGTAATAATGATTTATATCTTTCTAGTTAATGAGCCTAGATCATTAGAGCATCCGTATTCACAGGCTGTCTTGAGAAGCACAGCAGTCCTGCAGTCTACTGACAAGTTATCTTGAATAGTGGTTCTTTTCTGCTTAAAAGGAACTTCCCAGAAATACTGTTCTTGTAGGTGGCAAATTAAGAAAACTCTGATGGACCCAGAACCCCAACCTGAGAAAGTATTTTGGCTCAGTTATGAAATAATCCCACAAATCATTAATATGAATGATCTACAGAGAGAAGATAGAGTTAGTCCAGTTCCTAATGATTGTGTTTTGTAATGCCTCTCCAGGGGTGTGAAACTTTCTTGACGTTTCACAACATCATCTTCCGTGCCTGGAAGAACACCATAATTAAAGAAAGGCAAGTAAGGTAATCATATTTACTAACTTGGAGTACCAAACTCACCCAGAAAACAAGCAGTAAGTGTTTATTTGGGTATTTTCTTCCTGTTTGCAAATATTTCTGGAGGTGTGTTTTTTCTGGGGACAATCTGTAAATGAGATCTGTGTGAGTCAGTTTGTAAATGGATTAAGATTTTATTGTGAAGGGACTGCTGAATGCTAATAAGTTTCTTGGATATAAATGTTCACCAATTTCTTTAAATGGCAAAAATTATGTTCTTTAGTTGAGATAATTTTATATGAGATAACTCAACACAAATAGCTATATACAACAAGCCAGCCAAGGAACAAGCTTGAGACAGAGAGTACAATGAATATTAAGAATTGCTGATCCAATGCAAATCACACCTGATCCTTATTGTTTACCCATGCTACTGATGGCTCACTAAGAACATGTGATTTAAACAGTTTGGTTTTAGCAGAGATATGAATGTCTGTAGTGGAACTTTATTTTCAGTTTTTACAGGAAAAAAAGTGAAAACTGCTTTCTTGACTTTTGCAAGACTTGTGCCTGGTGCAGAAGCCTTGCTAGACTGCAGAAGTCTGTTGTGGCTTTGTTCTTCCAGTTGCCTCATTGCTGCTGTTTGTTTGTAAGGGTAAATCAAGGAGAGGGGCTCAGAGGAAGTCCTGAGTCCTTCCCTGCTGAAACACAGGACTGGAAGCTGCTCCTTGCTTAACTAGAGCTCAGACTCCCTACACTGGAAGATGATCTTCAGATCCTGAGACCCTGGGTAGCTGCATACTTGGTTTGTCAGTCCTTGATGGAATAGATGACAGTAATGTTGTCCATGGTGAGTTTCTAATCCTGGCTCCTCTAAGAGAAATAGTTAAAACAACTCTAGCATTTTAGATCTTTTTTATGTGGTCCAGTTTCAGTGAATCTTTTAAATAAGACTTTAACCAAAGCTGAACAGGTGTTTGAAATGAACTAAGACAACTTTTGTCAGTTATTTAGTTCTTAAAATAGTCTTTTAGACTTTGACAATTCCTGAACAAAGTACTAACATTTATAAAAGGTGACACTGTCTGTTCTTCTTAGCAATAGTTGTAGAGATTAATTTTATCTTTTATAGTCTCGATAAGATGCTATTCCAGAGAACATATACTGATCCTCCCTATCAATATTTTAATACTTAACTGGCTTTTTGTTATATAGCTTTTGACTTTCTTTAGTGGGAAAACTTGAATATCTCCTAGCTCTATATACATTCTTTTGAGTTAAGAAAATGAAGATTTTTTTTTGAGTGTATTTCAGAATTGTGTGTTGTCTGAGAATGCATGTAAAGGGAGAAAAATAGGTTGAAAGCCCATTCTGCTTGACTTGGTGTTTTTTTCACAGCAGATTCATCAGCTCTGCTTCTGTGATGCATAGGTATCTCTGCTTCTCTTGTACACCAAAAAGGCAGACCCACAATCTCTTTCTTTTCTGGGTGATGATCTTCTGAAACCTGATTACCTTACTTGTATGTTCTCTGAAGATAAGATACTATCTGCACTGACTCATATTTTCAATGATGATATTTTGTCTTCTGTTTTTATAAGAAGTTTCTATTGGTTTGGCTTTTTTTTCTTTTGGTCACATGCTTTTCAACTTTCTAGCAGTCTGTTTATGGTAGATAGACCGTTGTCAGTTAAAGGTCTTTAATGAATATTCTCTATGAAGTTCAGTAACTTAAATATTTCAATTTGAAAAAAAACCCCACATACAAGTAAGATAATTTTTTCAATGAAAATATAGGTTATAAAACTTTTAGAGTACGTGAAAACTTTTGGGTGTATTAAATTTAGGTTTATGATCCAAGAGGAATTTTGGCCAGATACATGAGGCTAAAAAAGAAACTGCCAAGCAATTTCTACAGTTTCAGCTAAGCACAGGCAAGCTTTAACAAACATATGAACACATTAGAATTTTATTTTTGTGTGCCTTTAAGGTTTTTGCCTTACAATCACTTCAAATAACCATGCTATTGCAATCCAGAGGGAGCAGCAAGCAGCCTGAAAAGTCACTGATGTGCAAACAGTGCATTTTTTTCTTAGCACACATTTTTCATTTGACAGTAACAAGTCTGTGAGAGAACTGTTTTCCTTGAGTTGTTGGGCTGCTCAGAGCCAAATTTGACCAATCAGTTGTACTAACCAATACAAGGGAGAAGCGGCAGCAGAAACGTGTGCTTCAGAAAGAAATCTATAATGAACTGGGCAAAAGATTTTGTTTCATAAAATCAAGGCAGCATGTTCTTGGGAATAAGACCTCTTGCTTTCTTGCAAGCAAGGAATAGAATAACCAGAAATATGCATAAAAGCAATAATAAAAATCCCATCATGAAAATGTGTCTTCATTGTAGAAGATAGCAGGTCAGCTATTCTTCTCCTGTAAAGGAGCCAGTTAGTTAAGCTGCCTACACATTATAGAAAATAAAGGTAATCTGACATAAATGAAGAAATGAATGAAGTAGTAAATACAGGAAAGCTGAGTGGACCCAGTTTTTGTAGTGAAGGTCTATTGAATTCAGATTGGAGTTACGATTTCTTGCCAGGTGCTGGGGTCCATGTGAGTGCTGACACCATGTGAGTGGTGGTAGTATCAGCTCTTTCAGGTAATAACTACCAATTTTGACTCTCTTGAAAGCTTCTTGTAATATTTTAATTTATTTTTAATTAGCAAGTAAAATTTAAGCATCTGGACGTATCAGTTGACCCATAAAGGCTTATAAACCCAGGGTAGGTGCAGACAAAAACATCATTGCTCAGAAAAGACAATGGGGTCTGGTGTGTTGGCTGTTCTCCTTACCAATGACAGCAATTTTATTGCAAGAAAATCTTTAAAACTCTGGGTTTAGTGCATTTGCTCTGAATGTATGAGAAAGTTCTCTTTTCATTTGTCATTTGGGTTTTTTTATTGTTTTTTGGTAGTAATAGTTTTTGTTCTGCTTTGCTTTAATGAGTGTTCATCTTCCCATGATGATTCACTGTTTTAGTTAATGATTTCATTATTTTAGTGAAGGATTATGGTCGAAGTAACTCCCTTGATAAGGGCCTGTGGTTTGGAGCATTTCCTTGGGATTTTGCTTGACTTTGACCGGATTTTGCACAGTTTCACTGAGCAGAAGCATGTACTGTGGAGGTCAGCTTGTCACCAGCCCACATGGGATAGAACCTCACAGTCTGTAAGAGGTGGGAGGAAGTGGCATTTCTGTCTGTGACTCCTCATTAACACTAAATTGAAAACACCCCACAGATTAATAGCACTCTAGATAGAGAGTTTCAGGTAAAATAAATACTCTGTAGCTGTGAGCATTTCCAAGTGTTTCCTTTTGCCAAATAATTTTTCACCATAAATATTTTCGTGATCCTTGTCTTCTACAGCTGTGACCTGAATTCAAAGTTGCAGGAAGCACGTGCTAAGGAAATGGAGAGATGAGAAAAATAAATGCAATAGTTTTAATATAGTAAAAAGGATTTTTTTTTTCTATGCAGTACAAAAGTAAACTAAACTATGACTGGATTTGGGGTTAGTATTGTAGTAGTTGTAATTGTAAAGAACATTTTCTGGTATGAATTAAACTGATAATGTATTTTATCTTAGCCAAAAGTAGACAATGTTCTTTCTGAAAAATGAGTCATTCTGCAAAGCAAGAGAGTTAGAGGAAAGTTGTTCTGAAAGAAGGGCTTAACTTCTTCAGTCACTGCATGAACATAGTGTTGTGTTACAAAAATATCACCAATGCCTAACTTGCTTGGAATAGAAACAGAGAAATGGTCAACTCTCTGTGCCCCATTAAAGCTTTATTTTGCTGTATTTTCTGACAGGATAGTGTTACATATAATATTGAAAGGAGTATGTGCATTGTGGTCTGAAATAATGGTCACAGCTCTGGTTAACCCAGTGTGTTGTGGAAGCACAGCTTCCAGTAAGGTTCTGAACAATAAACGTCTCCTGCTAAAATACAAATTTGTCTTTTTTACACTGGGAGTAATAATCATTTAGCAATACTCTGCTCCTTACATGCATAATATCTTACCGAGCTGGAGTGTTATACTTGTATCTAGTAATACTTCACACACTAACCTCTCAAGAAGAGCAAGTACAAGGAAAGTTCTATCAGAAGTAACTTCATTTATTCAAAAAAAAAATTAAAAGAAGAAAAGACAGAAGTGTTTTTTTTTCTTGTCTATCACATTCTTGATTTTTCTGTCACCTTATTATTAAAGCTGTAGGATGTAGGAGATTGGACTTTCTCCCTGATCTTGGTAGACTTGAAGTTTAGAGTGGTTATACTGTCCCAATGCTAAGAGAAGAGTATGAGCAATGGCATTAATACAGACAGGTAAACCTGGAGAAAGAGAGGTCATTAGGTATTTCCCAGTCTTTTGAGAATAGCCAAGAAACTTTACTTGCAACCTAAATGAAATACTGATTTACTTATCAAATAGCTTTCTCTTGGTCGATATGACTTCACAAAATGCAAATTTAGGAAGTAACTTCTTTATCTACTCCATAGCAGTTTGGAAATCCCTGTAACAGAAGGCAGTCCATAACAACAGAAGACAAGGTTGTGTTTATTGACGCAGAACCAAATTTGGCCCAAGCAACTGACTGAAGTCAGTGCCAGTAGTTACCCAGTGAAGCTGTATATCTTTGGATCTTTGCAGTCAAGGACTAAGTAAGCAGGAAGAAAATGGACATTGTGTAGCAGTAAGTTGGCCCAAACACATTGTGGTTTGAGTATTGCAGCAGTCAGCAGAGCAGTAGCCTGCAAGGCCAAGCACTTATCTTTAAAGCCACGTCACATACAAAGCTTTATTTCATCCTGGTACGTCAGTCTTTTGGCAGAACCATACAGGTATGGCTGCTCCACCATCAGTAACAACACAGCTGTAGCTGCTGTATTGTATTTTGGAAAAAGTTCTGTTTGAGGGTTTTTATGATTATTATCTCTTTTTGTCAGAAACTTTGCATGGTTTTGCATTAAAGGATGGTAATTACTTCTTGAGGTGTGTGGCACCGTTACATCCTGCTGATGAGATTTGTTCCTTTTATATTTAGGGATGGAATTGCTCTCTCAGAGAAGATCTGATGTTTGAGGGAATCAGTTGCTGGTCTCACCTCTTGTATTTTCTGTTAGAAGCACATCCTTATTAATGTTGCTATAAGAGGAAATGCATTGTATTTTCACATACTTCCTTTATTATACGTGCTGCATTCAAATGTGTGTATGTTATATTTAAAACAAAATTTCAAAAGATCACATAAACAGTCTCATATTTAGATTATGTCTATGTGCAGGATTATGGTGTTCCATATTCTTTGAAACCACATAATCTGAGAAGTGCTGCCATCAGAATTGATATACTGTGTAGCTAGATACTCTGAACTTCCTGAAAATCTTGTCCTTGCAATATAAAAATCTGACTCTGGAGTTTATTTGATATCTGTAGGTATAAATTTTATTGAAATCCCAGATCTGTGAGATTATTTTTCTCATCTGGAACTGTGTCTGGGGGTGTTTTCAGACTGTGTATATTCTGATTGTATGGTTTGCATTTGTATGATCTGTTCAGCTGAAGCTAATGAAAGCAGTGGAGGCCTTTATTCTGCAAGTGCAAAAAGTAAGATGGGGGACATCCTTGGACAGAGGTACTGAATTCGTGTATACTTAATTCATATATCAAATTTAACCTAATCAGATGCCAATATTTGTCTCATTGGTAAGATATTAAACATTTATTTACCTCCCCTTGGAATGCTCGGTCTGTAATTATTAAAAATGTATCTGATAACTCTATATTAGAAACCTGAAAGGATGTCATATTTGAGATTGCTGATAGACTACAGATCAGATGAGTGCCATAAATGCCAATTCAGTGTAATAGATGTTTTCCCGTTTTTTTTTTCACCTGATATTCTCTTTGCAAGCTATTTTTTGATGGTGACCTTTTCTTCTTACCTCTGTTTCTGAATAGCAGTACTCGGTTACCTCCCAGAACAACTAGCTGCATGTGATGTGGTTCATGGCTTTCTGCCAAAAAATATTTCTTCCCCATCCCTCCCCTCCTCTGATTTTGATTTTGTTTTGTTTTTTTTTTCCCTCCTCAGCCAGCCACTGGGAAAGCAGAACAGACTGGTTAGTTTGCTTGAGGAGCATGGTGCACGAACTAGCCCAGATCTGTCTGAGTGGCACCCCTAATGCTACACAGAGTCCTTTCTAAATTGTGTGCACTCCTTATATGCCTAATAGCAAGGTTATACAAAGAAACATTAGTAAGGCTATTCTGTTCATCAGTGTGACTTCTTTGTGTTCATTTTCATAATTGTCATTAAGTGATAGTGGTTTTTTCCTGGAACTAGGTGATCTTTAAGGTTCCTTCCAATCCAACCATTCTATGATTCATGTTGATTTAGGAGCAGCATGTGAATTTAACCACCTGCTCGAGATCTTGTTTAAGCATATGTTTTCAGCAAGATGAAATTACTGTGGTCGACTCCTCCTTGCACTGGCTTCCCTAACCAGTTCCCATATGAGTTTTTACCAGGACATAAATTACTATGTAGATCTTTCTTTTAAAAGCACTTTCCTCAAAGGTTAATATTTTTCCCTGAGAATTAGATTTGTGTAAGAGTTTGGCTATGGAATTTAGACTGTATAGTTTTTAAAAGTCATCTTATGTGGCTTGATCTAGAAATGGGAAACTTTCACATTACTTTTTTCCTTAATCCTGTCTCGTATACTAGCACATGAACACCTGTTGTAGAGAAAGGTTAATTAAAATAATAGCTCAAGCCCATTAAAGACATGAGTGCAGAAGCTGAGGTTGAAGCTCATTAGGTCTTCACTGCTTGTTCTTTTTGTTTGTGGCTCTGAATGTAGACCGTTAAGCCCAAATGCTGAACTTCACAGAATTTCTTTGAAGCTGATTGTGCTGGCTTCTTCCACTCAGGGTGCATGCAAGTATCTGTGTCAATACTGCTGGTTGCTTATTAAGAGCCCAGGAATTTGAGAAATAGTATTTTTGTTTTCCCTTAGCATCTGTTTCTGGGAAATACAGGCAGAGTGCTATAGATCCAAAGGTAATGAATGAATGCATTTGTTTGTGTCAAGCAAATGTTTGTTTTCCACTGATAAGACAAATTGTTGTGCTGAAGGAAGGAGGATGCTTTTTGTCAGAGTAATGCTTCTGATTCTTAATAAACCACCAAGTGGGGGTGGGATGGAACATAAAGCGGATCTGCAATGGCATAGAATGAGAAAAGCATGACAACAAATGTTATCCTCAGGTGAAAATGGAAAATATATATTACAAGCCAGCATGAATGTCCGCGTTTTGTGGTTAGGTTTTTAGATGCTAAGCATTCCTGTATTGAAGATTGACATGTTAATGCTGCTACCCATAAAATCTTGTAAAATGTTTGGCACTTGGAAGGTAATTGGATTTCAATCTGTTGGGGTAATACTGCTCTAAAGTTCTACAGTAAGAAGAGCAAACAAGGATACTATTCACCAAACCCTGGTAAATACCAAGGGCTTCTTTGGGCTTTATATAACTATCGCTATATCCATATAATACCAGTGCCTTTGTTTTAACTTTACTGAGGCTGGGATTTGCGCTGCTAAGAGACATACTAATTGCAAAGTAACCTGATCCTCAGGAGTTGAATTAAATCATCAATAAAGAAAAATCACGTTAAATTGTGAAGGACTGGCTACAAACTACTTCTAATGGCAAATTGCTGACCCTGGAAAAATATTATATAGCAAAAAAACGAATGGAGGTCTCTTCAGCCAGATTAGCAAGAAAGATGTAACAATTGCAATAATGAACTTCAATGTTATAGGTAGACAATATTACCATCCAATCTGTTCAAATAAAAGCTATTCCCAGAATAAAACACAGCATTGAATTTTACACTTATGTTTTCTACAGAGATGAGTGTATTTGAGCTACTCCTCTTCCCATTTTGCCTTGTTTCACCTTCCCTAAATTTCATTTGGGGCATCATATGTAAAGCCAGGCTGTGGCTGCTTTTTGTGCAGGACTTTCCATCCTCATTGAAAAGTCTTTCTTCTGGTGCACTGAATTGGATGGAGCAATATGAGGATGTGTTGTTCCCTCTCTGGCTGTCCCTGCCCTCCTACTGACTGAACTCCTGACCTTATAAATTATTAAACTTCCCCAGGCCTTTGTTTTTGTTTTTTTTTTACATCTGTAAAACTGAGGATAAGAGAATTTCCCTACTGCTATAAATAATCTTGATCTCAGAATATGAGCTGGAAATCCTGACCCATACACCAATGAAGAACTTTCCTCAATCCTTCTGATGGGGTTATTTGTAGAATAAACATGGCTCCCTGATACTGAAGGTGCATTAACAGCAGATAAAGATGGCAAGTTTGCTTTTCCATTTGTTATGGAGCATACTTAGGGGGGCAGTGATGACCTTGGAGGGTGTCAGGGGAACAGCTGGTTGTTTCTTTGATGTATGTGGAGGAAAATGCTGTTTTACTCCCATCCTGTTTTGTTTCTCTCCCCGTGACCTGATTCAGTATCTTCTGGTATAGGTGATGAGAGCACTTTTCCCTGTTGATGTTGGAAAAATTCTGTAAGATATTCACTACATCACTATCCTCTTTCTACTACAATTCTGCTGTGTTGCTTTGACCTGGAATTGAAAGTTTTCGTTTGGCATCTCACTGCTGTGATACCCACTTACTCTCCTGAAAAATTCAGCTAGGGTAGGAGCATGGAGGGAAGGGATTTTTCTCTGTCGCTGTAGGTTTTACAGTACTTTGTAGAGGCTGTTTCCTCAGACTCTGTTGCCTCTGATATCTCTCATATATATATGAAGGTGCTCCCCTGCTGGCCAGGCTTTTGTACATGGTTTTTATTTTGTTTTGAGACATTGCAAATAATGCTGTGATACAAGAAGTAACTTTGCGGAGCTATTTTTAAAAACTTTGTGCTGAAGATATTTTTGTAGCCTTAACATCTTGAAGGGCTTGCTGCTGCATGGTTTTTTTGCTTCCTCCTTCACTGTAGAATATTAATGACTGTTGTCCCGAAGGTCTTTTCTGATGTCTTTTCCCTTCCCTACTCTTTTTCATTCTCTCTCTTCATATCAAATGTCATTAATTGGTTCCAGCCTTCAGGGGGTGGTGGGAGTAAACTAATTCCTATTACAGGGTTGATCTTTACAGACACCAGTGTTACAACTGTTGGCAGAACAGAACACAGTATAGTGTCCTCTGTGTTGCACAGAAAACAGCTTTTCCCAAGATGATACTTTCTTTTTTCCCTCAGTACTAATTGGGAAAGTCAGCTGCCAAACAACATTGTCAAATGTGGTATTGATGGTCCATTTGCAGTTCCCTTTGCTGTACTAATATAGCTAATGGTTTCTCACTTTATCTTTGGTGAAGCAGGCTGCTTTATGAAAATACGTAATTGCAGGTTTTTGTTAATGCCAATTCACTCTGGTAGTATAAACTCATCAATTTGCATGCAGTGATTGAAGGGAAAAAGATAGATGAAAGCCTATTATAGTCATGTTAGATAACCAGATATGAATATGAATGAGATCATGCTTCTTTTGGAAATACAGACCTGTGTTGTTCAATATACTTAACATAATGGGCTTTCATATGAATGCTTGTTATACTGAGTCTAGTAGAGGTTTTCTTCGGATAAGTTATGTAGTGAGCTGTCTTAATGATTCTGACTTTAATTTGAATAAGTAATGAAGTCTGCAAGTTCTTTAAACATCTTACTTATGAACAGAAACAGAACTACATGACTATAAAACAATGTATGTAACTTAACCACTGAGCTTGTGTCTTGAGTAGTGCTTTAGTGAGCAGCTACAACTAAAAAACCTTTCTTCTTTTATTTGTACTTCTCCTTCCCCTTGGTTCCCCAAAAGGTGAGCAAGAAAAGTGCTCAATTTTTAGTGATTAAAAAAAAAATAAATTAAAAATGCATGGAACAAAACTGTGGCATTTCAAACACTTCATACTGTTGTTGCAATATATTATGTTCCTCATAAACATGTACACTTGGAAACAAAGCTCATTCAAAGATTGTGTAATCAAAACCATGTGACTCAAATGTGACTTTGTTCTTAAGTATTGGAAAAAAGGAGAGCCTCCTGTTTAAAAGTTGAGCCCTTCAGGATCAATGCATTAGTTTTTCTTGAAGCACCTGAGAATTTCGTGCACATAGCTCTAGCAGGTGGTTTCCCTCACATTTGCCGGTCTTTGACTCCTCAGCTACAGAAGTTGGTTCAGTTGTTTTTGCTTTGCCTTTGCATGTCCACTGTTGCTTGTAAATACTCCTTCCCCAGTTGGCTTTTTCATTCAGCCTTTGGTAACTTTTCAGGATCCAAACTACTTCCCTGGTGAAATGATTGAGTCATACTTCTCATTGGGGTATGCAGCCTTTTTACCATCTTATCCTATAGACCTGGACAAATGAGCATCCAGGAGTCTGCTCAGACAGGTGCAGGTTCACACGGTGCGCTCATCCCTTGGTTAGTAAGGCTTTATAAGTACTGGATGTCCTTGGAAAACAGTAAGCTGTTGAAAGCAGGTGCTAACTAGTGGAATGGTAAACAGCTAAGCACTTCCTAAACATTGTACAAAGCAAACCCCTTTGCAATTTGCAGTCTGCATTCTGCAGTGTAACTCAGTAAGGTGTTTTTCTCCCTTAGGTTTTGCAGTATTGCGTGGTGGTTTGCTGAAGTACAGTCTTGTGGAGCTCAGTGTAAAGACATTCCTAGCTCAGTGAATGTGAAGAACAAGTTCTCAAGCAGTGAATAATATTCCCTACAGGCTGTTAGTTTCTTCTTTAAAAGGTGTCTTTGCTTCATTACTGTTAATTGTCATACATGTGTGAGTTTGCAGATGTTGCTTCTGAAGCTAATGGTGGAGTGTTGCATATCTGCTCCTAATCCCTAATGACATTTGAGATGGGAATATAATCTAGTGATACATGGAATGTAAATTCACTTGAAACATTAATGGTATTTTAGACTATAATGTTACACCAAATAAGTATATACATGATAAATGAGAAAATAAGTGCAACTTATCCAAACTGTTGCAGATAGAAAAATTTTGAATTGACAGTGTTTACTGTTCTATGAATATAAATTTTGTTCTTAATATCCATCTGGACTGGGAAACCACACAAGAATACTCTGGATTGAGCCTGTGTGTAAAGCAGAGCATTTAGTTATCTGAAGGAAGGTATCTGAAGAGCATTTTCAGACTTTTTATTTGTGGCAATACTCATTGTAGTCTAAATCACTGCTCTACCACTTTGTCTTCTATAAATAGCTGTCTACTATAAATAAGCTTCTATAAATAACCACTGTTAAGCTTTGGGCTCCCTACACTGCTAGTACGACTTGAACTTAATTGTTCCTCTTCAATGTTGCTTGTTCCTTTTACATAAATCAGAGGGAGATCCTTGCACTGAAGTCATCACAGACATAATTTAATTTGTATTAGGATGACAATTTCTAAACACAAACAAAACCTCCCTTCTCTCTCCCAAGACCAACTTCTATTTTCATAAAAAAATGGCATAGACAGTTACACTGGGAAAGTTCTGGTGTAAGACAGTGTAGTAGATCAAAGGACCCATCGTAACAAGTAGGAAATGCTGCTCAGAAACATGATTTTGCAGTAATTGCATGGGCAGTCCTGTAAATTTGAATCTTTTGGAGGGGCCCATGGCTCCCCTGAAAATGTCCTCAACATTTGTAAGGGGTCCACAAACAACCAATGGTCCTAAACCTTCTGCTCGCACCAATGAATTCAGGAGATCAGTTTAAAACAGCTTGAAAAATTTATGTAGCATGTTGTGCAGTTCTGGAGCTTGGTGCCCAGAGTGGTGAGGTAGGTGGACACTATTGACAGGCTCAAATCGACTAGTTCATGGACAAAAAGTTTGGTACCTGAACTGATCCCTGTAAACAGTAAGTTGGCAGAAACACTGTTTTATTGTTGCCTAGCTGGCAATTTAAGGATACAAAGTAAATTGAAAAGCACTGGATTAATTAAGCAGTCTTTTTGGGAGAAAAAATATGCTGTCAGATTGTTTTGTTATCATAAATTGATGAGTGTAAAAAGGCCATGACTTGATGGCACTTTTGGGAAACCAGTGATACAGGAAAATATGTGAATTTCTGATAGAAGACATACCTCCTGGTATTCCTCCGTTTGATAAATTTGTTTTGTACAAACACAGCTGCATTTAATGTTAATCCCACACACATGCAAACTGTGTTTTATTTTCCCTATGTTCATAGTTTAAATCCGTAAGTACATTGATCCTGGAGATCTTCATTAAGAATTGAATTTCCTGCTTCTCTATGCTGTTTTTGATTTTGTTGCTATTTGATGGAAAAATGTTTGTATCTCGGTGTTTGCTAGCGAGTTCTCCAGTACCAAAAGAGTGCCTGCGCAAGTATATAAAAGGAAATGTTTGTCAAAGTAGAAAGGAAGGACAGATCCAATGGTAATGCTTATATAAGAGTAAACATGAATGTATGATAATTAGTGTGCTTTTAAAACTTTTGTCTGTAACATGAAGGGGGGAGGTAGTGAACTTAGAACTTTATGGGTGTGGATCCTGTCCTGTGGGCTCTTGGTGAGAGAGTGCTGCAAGACTCTGTTAGTGATGGGAAGCTGCAAGACCAGGCGTGAAGGATATGGGAGAATTATTGGCTGATGGATATTTCCGCCTTTATGAATAGAAGTATAATGCTGAATCTCTTCTGCTCCCAGATAATGAATAATAAAACAGTTTTGAGATTCATAAGAGTTGGAAAAGAAAGGTGGCAGAACTATGGCTTTAGAAGCAGTTGTTTTCAATCTGCAAATGGAGTATAGTAAAAATTGCCCTTTAATTTATTTGTAAACAAGGCCATATTTACCCATCCATCAGAATGTGAGTACACAGGCCTTATGTTGTAAGGATGGTTCAGATCTATACATCGAAATGTGGTAAACATAAGATCCTTAAGCTATTTGGTGCTATTCAAAGCAAAATACTATTTGGATTAACTCTATGTAACATTGTAGAATTTCAGTAGGAATTCTGGGATCTGACCCTTCTAAATTAAATCTGTGTTTTGAGTGTCTTGTCGTCTTCTCTTCTTCCCACTGCTTTTACTTGCTGGTTTTAAGCTTCGCTTTTGGAACTACTTTAATTGCTTGTCAAGGTTGGGTCTAAGGGCTTTTTTTAGCTTTCTATCTTGTTTGTTTGGTTGGGTTTTTTTGGTTGTGTCTTTTGCAGGGGGTTTTGGGGTTTTTTTTGTGGGTTTTGTTGTTGTTGTTTGCTTGGTTTTGCGGTGGGTTTTTTTGTGATTTTTTTTTTTTCTTGGATACATTTTTGCATCTGTTGTTAAGTACAAAAAGAGTAGTCTGCTGTGTGCAAAGTGCCTGGAATATCCATTGAGTATTGATTCTAAGGTCCAATTGAGAATTTTGCAAGTCATGGGATTGCAGGGCTCTGCAGTTTTTATTTCTGTCCTCTTCACTGGTTTGCTCTCTGCTTTTCTGACTTGTGAAAAATTCACAGACATACAGCTAATTGAAGAAAGCTCTCTAACCTTCCTGGTTTCTCTGTAATGGCCTTAGTGTATTTACCCGTTCACACAAGTCCGCGTAACAACAACAACAAAATCTTGTTTCGTTGTGCTTTAGTGAAAGAGCAAAAATTAAATCCATTTAAAAATCTTTCAGTCTTGTTCAACTTCAGGTTTTTGCAGTTGGAGCAAATGGGGGCGGGCTGTAATTGGTAGAGCTGTACAGTTATATAACTAAAAGCTCTTTTGCTGGAAGTTGGGAGAGCAGATTGCTTGGCCATCAATATGCAACACGTGTTCTTAGTCTTCCCACAGTGTCCATGCAGAGGAGTACAGTTGAGCACTGTGTATTGGTTTGGTAGATTAATGTGTTCAAATAAAAAAGCTATTACAAAATTCCTTCGGGGTACAATTTTTTTCATTTTTTTTCATTTTCTTTTTTTATTTTCAGAGAAATAGAGGTCTTGTTAACCACTTCAGGATTTAAATAGTATTTATTTTGCGTAATTAATGGAAGATATTATTCTTATATTGAAATTATAACTGTTGATGTCTTTCAACATGAAGATTGTAATCTAAAACTTGGAGGGGGGGGAAGTGAACTTCGAAAAAGAGATTATAGAATGTAACACAGTGACGACAAGCGTACCAAATGTTATTTTATGGGGAAAATACCCTGTTACTATCACAGAAGAATGTTCAGCTAGCCAACACTCATGAATTGTGTCACAAATTTCACATAAATATGCAGTTGGTTTGGTTTGGGTAGGGATTTTCTATTGTTTTTGGTTTTAGTTTTTGGATGGAATTACAATATGATCTTGATCCTGTACTTAATGTATATATTCAGAGAAAAGTGACACAAGTAAAAAATGTAATGTGACACTAGCCTGAGGTGAAAGGCAATAGCGTATGAACACTGCACAGTGAGTCTGTCGGATTTGGTGTTACAGCTGTTCTCTATAGTCCTTTTGTATCTATGAGGAGATGGGACTTCAGCTCCTCCACGGCATAGAATCATAGAACCATTACG
>VZRW01007699.1:296274-405636 GCA_013398125.1 Aegotheles bennettii | reverse complement strand
AACAGCACCAGCCCCAGTATGGACCCCTGCGAGATGCCACTTGTCACTGGTGCCCATTAAGACACTGAGCTATTGACTACTACCATCTGGATGCACCCATCTAATCAATTCTTCACCCACCAAACTGTCTATCCATAGGGCCACTAGGTTGGTTAGGCAGGACTTGCCCTTGGTGAAGCTGTGTTGGTTGTCTCGAATCACCTCTCTGTCCTCCATGTGCCTTAGCATAGCTTTCAGGAAGATCTGTTCCATGATCTTCCCAGGCACAGAGGTGAGACTGACAAGCTGATAGTTCCCAGGGTCCTCCTTTCTCCTCTTTTTAAAAATTAGTAGGTATCAACCAGGTAGCAGTGCTGGTAGCAGGATTTTGTGTTCATCCTGCACAAGTGCCATCTTTCTGACCAGTTAGATCTACAAAAAGGCAGTCAGTCATAGCACTCACCTGTTCACAATATTAAATCAATGGAGATTCTTTGTCTGCTTTGTAATCTCCCACCGAGAGGAAATGAAGCCTCTAACATTTCACCTGTTGTTCTTCTTTGCTTTTTTCCTGTAGAGGCATGGATGTGATAAACTGGTAAAGAGACATCTGCAATAGAGCTTTCTCTGTCTTTCAACTCAGAAGGCAGCACTGTGCTCCCAAAATGGGTCCTGGCTAATCTCAGCAGAAACATTAAATAAGCATATTAACATCCCTTTTATTTCACAAAGGCAGAATTTGACATGCATTTTAACATGCATTATGCAGTCTATTATATATATGTATACATCCTGGACATACAGGAGAGATACAAGGCTACTCATGCTTCTAAGTTGGAAAAAAGCAGTCTTAGTTAAGATTTGTGTGAATACACTGATACTGTATATTGTGTTCACTTATACTGTCAGCACATTTTCTGAACAAGTTACCAGTTGAAAGCATCATTTTACATTCTCATCTTTTATTAGCATTCAGACTCATCTAAAAAATGCTTGGGGACCTCACATAGCTTAGTCATGGTGAAACATCAAAGCAGACAGGAGATTAACAGTGTAGACAAGCACATGGATGTCAGGGAGAACTTCAAACAATTTGAGTGATTTGGTCCAGCTAAAGTTCCCCAAGGAAAACACCACTTCATATATGAAACTTGACCCTTGAAAAATGTTTAAATATTTTTAACATGATCACTTCAGTGTCTGTTGTTTTATAGCACTTCTAGTGGTCTAACTCATCATTTCTATAAACAAAGTAACATACTCTCTTCAGTCAGTTGTTTAAGAAGAATGAAGCATGCCAGCTGATAGGTCTTATTGTAGTAGAGTAGCAAAGGAAGAGCATTAAGAAACAGGAGAAAATCCCCACTTGACAACATGCTGTAAGACAGTGATGATTTTTTGTCAACCATTTGTAAGAAATACTTTCAGGATTCAGAATGAAAAATCTCTATTTCAAACTCCTTATAATTATAATTTATAGTGTTATAGATTGTTCCAGCCAAGAAAATAGAAGAAAGAAGGAAAAAGAAAAAAGAAAAAAGGAAAAAGAAAAAAGAAGAAATAAAAAAGACAAAAGAAAAAAAGAAAAAAAAGAAAAAAGAAAAAGAAAAAGGAAAAAGAAAAAAAAGAAAAGAAAAAAAAGAAAAAAGATAGAAGAAAAAAGAGAAAAGAGAAAAGAAAAAAGAAAAAAAATAAAAAATAAAAAAGAAGAAACTCTTTTCATGACTACTGGATAAATACTACCAAAAACATATTTTCATGTTTTTATTTGAGATAAACCAACAAACCTTTCCTTTGACAATATCTACAAAATGTTTCAGTTACGTTTGCTATGAATATTCATATGAGTGCATTTTCCTCCACAAGAAAGCTCCCAAATAAGAACTGATCAATGCACAAGGTTATTAATGGTTACGCAATAAAAAATTTCCACTTAAGCTCTCAGAGTCCACATTTGGAGCCAACATGTGTATTTTTTCTGGAGGAAGGCTGTGATGCCTCAACCTAGAGCAGTTTCCACTAAGCATGAACTGTGCACCACAAATTGCAAGCTAAGTGTTTGGTACCAAGACTATGAAATATGTAACTAATGTATTTCCCATGTTGTGAGGATATTCAGTGGCTGTTGCATCTCTATTGATCATAGTTTTAAACAAGCTACAGCTATATATTGTATGAAATCCTAGCTCCAGAGAAGTTAATGTGACTTTTCCATTAGCTGTTGATGGACCAAAATTTCACCCCTTGTTTTCACTGACTGAGAAAACAGATTTATCTTCTGGAAGCTCATTGGCCTGAGTATGAAGTGCAAGTTCAGATCCACCAGCTGTAAATTATTTTGTATTATAAACAGACTTTTTGAACCTCTAGTATAACAGAGGAAAGTAAATAGGGAAAGAATATAATCCACTTTCATTTGGCCTTTGTTTTTTCAGATTAGCAATAAGTACTGATTTCCATCAGTAAGTAACATGTCTTTGTCAGACAGCATTTGGTAACACTTTTCAGAGATGAATGGAAGTCATGGTAGTATAAGTATCATTATAAGCCTGAAACTGAAATTTCAGCTGAAAATTTTATACTGGCCCTATATTCTGCTATCATGAGGTTACACTTCCCCACATTTTAATTTTGTTATTACAGCAGAAATCTAAGAGTTCAGTAAAACATTATATATAGCATAAAAAAATTAAGCTGGAAATTTGCAATATGTCATTAATTTCTTGC
The DNA here is from genome assembly GCA_013398125.1 of Aegotheles bennettii. NCBI lineage: Eukaryota > Metazoa > Chordata > Aves > Caprimulgiformes > Aegothelidae > Aegotheles > Aegotheles bennettii. Next base: position 402,930 of record VZRW01007699.1, on the reverse strand, counting down.
CTTCTGTGCCCTGGCACATTTTGAAAGGAATTAGCAGTACAATATTTACTAGTTCTGTTGGAGTTTCACCTGTAATTGCCTGGATGCCATCTGCTGAAGTGCTCACAGGTCAGAGCCCTGAGTCAGAAAGGTATTTAAATGAAACAAAATTCCCTATACAATCAGAGTCTGAGATCAGTTGGCACCTCATGATTTGCTCTCCATGCTACAAATTTTCATTGTTTGTTCTCCTGGAAAGGACACTTTCTGTGTGACAGAAAAGAAAAAAGAGCAAAAAAACCTATAAATATTTAAATATTGCTAGCATTATATTTTGCTGTGCTTTTATCCTGACCATTCTACAGGAAAACAAACAAAAGGCCATGCCACAGCTGGTGGTGCTTCAGGCTTACTCAGTCCTACCTGTTTGGATTGACAGCTCATGATCACCATATAAGCAGCTCCTGTTGGCGACAAGTGGAGAATGCTGGGCACAGCCATCTGCATGGTGGACAGCTGACTGATGGTGCAAAAGAGTAGCACAGTAAAGAAAACTTGCCATTGTAGTGAGAAAGTGTGGCCCTATATTTGTACCCTGTTTTTTCTTTTGAAGGTCAGCCACTCATGCTGCAGCATGTCAAGCCCAAGCAAACACAGTTGACTGTTCATAGAGTGACAGGCTCACAGTAGGGCTGAGGCTGGCTGGCACCTCTGGAGATTATCTTCTTCAGCCCCCTGCACAGAGCAAGGCCAACTACAGCAGCTTGCTTGGGGCTGTGTACAGTTGCATTTTGAATATTTCCGAGCACGGAACTCTACAGCCTCTCTGAATAGCCTGTTGTTAATTTGTACATTGTACCTGCAAAACCCAAGAGTCCTTTTGCTTTGCAGAAACTCCAAAAGGCACCTTTCAGTAGGTTCTGCAGAGACAATGCTCTCTTTCACCTCCTGTGTAACTGTAGACAGTTCTAGAAGACACAGATCTCTGCAGGACTAACACAAGGCACAGTCTCTAGCCTTTAGTCAGAAATAGGGTCAGAAAAAATGACCACAACCTTGTTGCCTAATTTGCTTAAACGAGAGCTCAGGCAGCAGGTCCAAGTGCTGACGACAGTCCTGGCAGGATCAGTCTCCCCATGTCTCTTCTTCAAGGGAAGCAAGCTGGATTTTGAGAAGCTTTAGGCTTTGGGTCTGTTGCTTTAAAACTCCAAGAGAGAAAAACAATCTCTGAATGATCAAAATGCCCATTTAATGCATAATCTGTATTTATGAATCACTGCATAATTAGCCTAAGTTCACCCCAAGCAGCAATATTTCAGCAAGCCCAGTAATTTTAACTGTATTTAACAGCATAAATTATATTTCCAGAGATAGAAAAGAGAAAGGGCAAAAGAAAATAACCCTTAAACACCTGAGTTGTTGACCTGCTGCTGTTTTTTTGTCTTCTAGGACTTGATCCTGCAAGCTTCCTGCACTTGTTATCCTTCCTGGCAATATTAGCTTAGAAGATGTGGATTTTTACTTACCTAGCAGTGCACTTTAGTTACAAGCTAAAGCAAGAACAGATTCAACAATATTTTAACTCTGATTTCCTCCGATATAAAGCATAAAAATATACAGCATAAAAGGCAGCCAATTCCAATTACTGAGTTATCAGATCACTGAGGAGGTCTAGAGATGTTGAAAGTCATGGGAGAAAAAATCTAGTAGCAGAACCCATGCAGGGAATTTTGGGCCCATCAACCAATATTTGCTAGGATTTTTTTATTCCCATCCAACAAATGAACCAATATATGATCACAGAATCATAGAATAGTTTGGGTTGGAAGGGACCTTTAAGGTGTTCTAGTCCAACCACCCTGCAGTGAGCATGGACATCTCAACTTCAGAGCCTCATCCAACTTGATCTTGAATGTTTCCAGAGATGGGGCTTCTACCACCTCTCTGGGCAACCTGTTCTAGTGTTTCACCACCCTCATTGTAAAAAACTTCTTCCTTATTTCTACTCTGAATCTACTTTCTTTTAGTTTAAAACCATACCCCTTGTCCTATCACTACAGGCCCTGCTAAAATGTTTGTCCCCATCTTTCTTGTAGGCCTCCTTTTAAGTACTGAAAATCTCTTCTCCAGGCTGAACAACCCCAACTCTCTCAGCCTGTCTTCATAGGAAAGGTGCTCCATCACTTTGATCATCTTCATGTCCTTTTCTGCACTTGCTCCATCAACTCCATGCCCTTCTTATGTTGGGGGCCCCAGAGTGACACAGTACTCCAGGTGGGGTCTCACGAGAGTGGAGTAGAGGGGGAGAATCACGTCCCTTGACCTGCTGGTCACATGATGCTTGACCCCCTCCCACTCCTAATCTTTTCTTTCTCTCCTCCTCCTCTTCAAATTTCTTTTGGAGAAGGTAGAGGGGAAATGCCTTAACTCCTTCAAGTGCTGTGAGAATAGCTGGTCCCCTAACACTTCCAGAGCAGCTTTACTTCAATTGCTGCCACAGCAGCAAACAGGTCTGATGAGGATTGACAACTCTCTGTAATTGGTGGATTTTGATCATTTACAGGACTGACGTTACTCCCATTGCTCTCGCTGATTTTGTTTCATAAATCCCAAGACTGATATTATCCCCCTGAAGTTTAACTGTTTTTTAGGTGATGGGAAGGATGGTGAAGGGGAAGAAAATGGGGGGCAGGTTTCACAGTTCACACTACTTTTAATATTCTAATCCACTTTTTATTTCAGCTTTCTCTGGTTTAGGCTGCCTAATTTTCATCTTCAGCTTTGTTTGTTTCACTTCTCATTACTTCCTTTATCTTCCTTGAGTTTGCGATGCGCTACCCTGCTTTCTACTGTCTAAATTTGCTATGTATTTAGAGGTGCTTAGGTTCAGTCATAAAGGAGGTCACACAGAGTTCAGAAGTGTTTAAAAAGGGAAGAAAAAAGTCTGAGAAATATCCCCTATTTTTCTTTTCTTCGTGAAGGCTGCTAATGATTTTGTGATTTGCATGGTAAGTGTTACTGGGAACTAGTTTGGGTATGGCTTGTCCACATGCACTCAGAACAGTGCAGGGTTGCAATGCTGTGTCCTTGCATGAGATCATATCTGCAAATAGCAGTAGGAGATCTACTGGGAGAGGCTGGGGGGAGGAAGGGAAGAGAGGCTGCATCAGTTCAATTAGAAATAATTAACCTAATCTTCTTGTTACTAATCTGACCAATTCATATCATCCTTCCCCTCAAAACAAACTGCTGGATGTCACTTCTGTTTTTTATAGACTTCCTGTAGACATTAGCCCTGCATCAGCTTATGTGATGTATCACATATCCTTTAAAACTCTACATTCATTTGAATGAGTTCCTGAGTTATTAGTTCCTCCATCCACCCAGGGATCCCTCCCCTTCGCTCCCCCTACCCCAGGTAACCAGCAATTCAGCAGGATGCTCAAAGCACCTACTTACAAAATTATCTAGCCAGGAAGATGTTAGAAGTTTTATATATATACAGAAGAAGACCAAAAAACAATCAGCTGGGTGAAACACTTCAACACAACTTCTGGCTTTCTCTCAGGCAGAGCTTTTGCAAGGGATTTATAGGTCAGATCGGCTCAGCAGTTTCAGCCTCTTGCCCACCCTACCTTAACAAAGCTTGCGTGTGTTTGTACAGCTGTGCTTGTAGCTGTGGGAGTCCCAGGGATCCCACAAGCCTTCAGTTCCTCTACCTCCCCTTCATCATTTACCAGCACACAAATGTGCACAGAATGAAACTGTAGAAAACTGTCTGACTAGCAGGTTAAAGGCCCAGGATTCAAACCCTGTTTATTTTCTTTGCTTGATTTCCTGCTGCTACAGTGAGTAACTGGTATTTTTCTCCTTGCCTTTTTACCTGTTTGTCTATCACTGTTTGGCCAAGAATGAAAGAAACCATCCCTTTCAGGCTCCTTTAGAGGACTTCAAGGGACATACAGTGTTTATGTGCTGCCCTGGGTCTTCAGGATTTTGCTCTGTTTTGTTTGTGGGGGAGGGGTTAGTATAAAATGGAGGTGGGCACACAGAAGTAAAACCATCTGCATCTCCTGAAACTACACGCTGAGGAAGGGACTTATTTTAATTAATATTAAGCCAATTCACCATTAAGTCCAGTAAATACTTGATGCTGAGCAGTTTAGAGGCAGTTAATATACCTTTTTGAACTGGTGCCATGAATTACAAAGTCTGCCATCTGGGGAGGTATTACATTTGAAATTAAATAAAAAAAAGTCAAGATGTTTCTGAAAATTAGCTAGCAAATTCCAGCCAACCTTACATTCATTAAGATTTTTTTAAACAGCAAAAGAAAACAAGGAGAAAAAAAAGGTTCTTAAATTATATCTATTAACCTAATAAAGTCCAGAAACTCAGAATTTCAATAAAATATTAGCTTAGCTAGTGATTTCAAAAGAAACTCTATTTGTATTTCAAGTATTATTGTCATTCCTAAAGTCTGATGCCAATTTGATAAAAGCTCTAATTCAGAAAAGTATAAACTGTACTAACAAAAGAAATTTAAAAATGTCACATTTTCAAAAGATCCTATTACTCAGTTCTTGCAGACATTTCTAATTAGAGAACTGTATTCATTAACACTTGATATGTTAGCAATCTGCCAAGATTTTTCCTTTTCTCTCTCAGGCATTTGGGCCTCCATTCTGCAATGAGCTAAGTGAAGACTCACGTCCACATCCAGACTGACTCGGCGGGTAGAAATTCAGACAGAGAGAGTAGGGGCAGGAGGTGGAGAGGGTCTGACATAGACAGCTTGCAGGGGCAAAACAAAGTGACATTAAAGTTCTTTACTGTTCTGATCCCCACTCCTTCTTTTCAGTTTATGATTATGTAGACATAAAATCGAAAAAGGAGAACCTTAAGTGTTTCAATTGACACCAGGTTACAAAGGAGAACTCATTGATCATTGTAAAGAGGATTCAGACACTGGTTGAGGACTAAAGATCATGTCCCTGTTTGAAAAATCACATTGATATTTCTGATTAAAAAAATGTCAGGCTGCAGTTTCTGTTGCAGCACTCATAATTGTATGGGAAAATCTGGTACATTTGAAAATGTGAAATAAAAGATGCCAGTTGCTATATATTTTCTGGGGTGTCTTAATCTCTTTCGGGTTTAGTTATCTTTTCTCAGATTAACCCACGCTTTACACATCAGGTAAGATGCTCACCAGTTGAAATTAAGTGAAAGGAGAAAGAGGAAGCGTATGCATATGCAAGTGACAGTTGCTTACAAAATGACCATGTTAAAGCCATGGTCAGTCTCAGTGTGATGCCCCAGGGAGTTATTATAAGAAACACTACACTAAGAAATGTAATTAAGTGTAAGGAATCTCCAAACACAGTATTCTTCTGGACAATTACCCATACTACTGCTATACAAAGCTTTCTAAAATCTTGAGAGTGACTTAAAAGCCTGAAGTTATAAAAGGCATATTGAAAATCTTTTTGGGGGGAGGGGGAGGAAACAAGTTGTCTTTTGGCTTTTGATGTCTTTTTTATTCTCATGATTTCTGTCTAATTTTGATAGTTGAAGCTTGGGAGAACTGGAAGGAAGAGCAACATGCCATACTGAATCAAAGGTCCCACTTAGCAGATGACTATAAACTGTTTCTTTCCACTGACATATGCACAAGGGATCTTCAAGAGATCTCTGTTTTTCACAGACCTCCCTCTTGAATAGTAGACAGTTACCTTTGTGTCCTGGAAATAACTGCAGAGGCATTGCAGAGATAAGACAATAGGACTTCCATTGCCAAAATTCAGGATAAATTGAGGGGCAAATAATATTCAAATAACAGTACAGATTGTCAAATTCTGTACATTTTCACCATCAAGCAAGATAAACTGTATTCACGTGAATAGCTGAAGAACAAACTAATCTTCTTTTCCAGTTAATGAAGAAAGTTAATTATAAGCAGACAGTACAGGAAGGGGATGAGGGACTGGAAAACTCAAGCTCTTCCCCTGGGATACATTTAGAAAAGATCTGTGGGAGAGCTGAAGGAGTTTTTGTTTGACTTTTCATTTGTTTGGATTGTTGTACTGCAAACCAGAAAAAGGACGTGGGTATAATACAAATCTCTCCAGTCTTACAGAAGATCCACCTCCAATATTAATAAAATTATGTGAAGATAGGCTTTAACTGCAAGAATTTGTACAGCATGGGAAGAAGGAGAGATTATTGCAAAAATCTGGAATGTGGACAAGGATAAAACACGAACATATCTGTGAGTAAATGAACGTTTGAAGTCTCCTCTTGCCATGCATGCAAAATTCATGATGTGCTGTGCCTCTAAGGAAGAAAAGGTATCCTCAAGATTTACAATCTAAAAGCTACATGCATTTCTGAAGAACTCTAGGAGCTTAGTCCATAACTTACTCATGCCAGGGGACTTTCTTTTGCTTTCATTCATTTTCCAGGTATCAATGAATTTTAGACCTGCCTTACTTGCCTAAATAACAAAGATAAAACCATTATAAACAAATGAATTAGAACAAAATAAATATGCTGTCTGCCACTTCCTTACCTCTTTTGTCCCCATTGAGCCTAAAATTAGAGGAAGATCCAAGTATTCAATATTTTTTGCCACCTCATGCCAAATTCTTGTATATACTAATTATGACAGGGACCACATCTTGTCAAGAAGCTTTGGTCTACTTGCAGCACATAATAAATACACCTATACAGAACATATTAATATCTTTCAGAGTATAATGGGAAGTCTTAATTACAATCTGCATGTTTTCCTCCTACTTCTAAGGTGCTATACATACAATCCTGACTGCACAGGTCATCTCCAGTTATCAAAATACGATGTGACTGAATTATAATCCTTGTCATGCTGCTATCTTGGGGATACAATTTCTGAACAGTGGATAATACATTAAGGTAGCTTTTGCTTTTAGGTGATACAAGTACAGGAATTTTTCGTTTGGTAGATCTGTACAATGGAACCAGATGGTATCAGCTCACATTTTTGTAAGTAGAGAGGCACATTGCAAATAACAGAACATGGTTTTTATCAAACCTAGCAGAGAAACCAAGGAGCAACAAGCTCTAAGGCTTATACCTGGCATTTGTGAGGTCTGGAGATTTGTAGAGCACTCTGGAGAAATTTTAAAATTAGTGATACTACTCTCATGCTGGCAGCATTTAGATTAAAATTGTGTTTAACCTTTCTTTTCTCTTTTCAAGAAGGCCAATGTTTCACTTAGGGCTCACTCACCCTGTATCCTTCTGTGGTTCTCACTAGTGTTGTGTCATTTAAACCTATTCCTGCTAATCCATTGCCATTTAAACCTTGACCTGGAAATGCTGCAGAAAATATATCATACCAAGCAGTACAACTGGGTAGTTAGCAAGAAGGATTTGGGAATACTGGAAAAGCTAATCAAAGGGAAGCAAGAGAAGCATGGAAAGAAGCAGCTGGTATTAAAAAACACAGAGACAAATTCTTACAGAAGGCTGTGCAATGTAATAGATTCCCTTTGGGAGACCAGACGTCTCTCCCTATAAGTACTGAAAACACATTTTCCAGAAACAACTATTGGTGTTCAGATGAACAGATGACAGAAAGGATGAAGGGAGTAAGAGAAGAGAGGAAGAATTCAGTGGAAAACTGGAGAGGAAAAAAACGGGAAAGGAATTATATGCACCACCAAGAGTTCTGGTTGTGATTTTAACAGCTCAAGGGCTCATCAAACATTACTTTGCTCTGCACAGCTACCACTGATGGAGTAGGCAACTCCATAGCTCCTAACAAGAAGTTCTGTTGAAGAGGAAGCTTGTCTACTGCACGTGGAAGATAAACTGCATATTGTTCCCCAAGTTTGGGTCTTGTGATTGACAGTCTTTCACCTCTGCTTTGTACCTGTGAATATACTTGTAAAACCATATAAATGTAAAAATAACAAAGGTGAGTGTCAGTGACAATGAGAAAATTCTACAGAACTGAACCAGGTAAAGCACAGTTATTTTCTGTGAAGGCTTATCTAAACTATTTTCACTTGTGAACATGAAACAGAATACAAGACATTAAATTATGATTGAACATTTTCTATTGTATGTATTTATACTTAAGCAGTGTATATATATGTGTATGTATACATACAAATATTTTTTAAAAGCAGCATGACTTAGCTTTCCTTTCATTTTCATTAGGATTGCAATATATGAAATGCTTCAAGGAACATTTGTCATTCAGCTGGTTTTGTGGGTGCACAGCTGGCACCCTTCTTCCTCATCCTTCAAAGCAGTACCACTGTTAGCCTAAGTAGTCTCTTTCCAATCTAGCCTTCTTTAATCATGATTATAAGCCTAAAAGCCAGTAGAAGGACTAATGTAAGGACATTTTTTAAATAGAGAAACACTCTGCAAGTATTTATTGTGATTGGCCTAATTACAACACTAGCAGAGACAGGCCAATCTGCCCATTATGGTTTCCTTACTCACTGCAACATCTCATTGCAGAAACTGAATTTTCAGCTGTAATAATGGTGGCAAACCTGGTGGCTTTTTTACAGCATGTAACATCCAAGGCCTCTGTTTGCTTATTTGAGTCTAGTTCAGATTGGTTTGAAGGACTGAAATGACAAATCACACCAAAAAGCATCAGATATTTTGCTTGAGGGTCATGCAATACGATGTTAGAAATTATGATTTCTGTGCCTCCTTTTTTTGATGGAGAGGTTAAATCCTGAATTGGTTGTTAAAAAATCACTGTTCAGACACTGTGATAAATTGACTTTGATCAGAGTTGTATCAAAAGTGAGAGCTGACCCAATGCATCCTCAGGCAAATTTCACAGTGAGTATGGGTGCATTGCAGGGGGAAAGTGTAGCCTTGTTGACTAGAAAGAATTAGGAGGAGCGCAGCAATTAAAAACTTGAACTGAGAACTCACAGTCTTGTTGGTTCTCCATATAAAGATTCTTCCCTTCTCCTACGAGATTGCCTTTTAGGGTAGTAACTCCATTTATCTCATATTTCATGCAGACTACTGTAAAACAAAGAACAGTGGTCACCAAAACTGAGGAATGGTCTTGCATCTTTCAAGACAGCTGAGAGGCCTGGTGTAATGAGAAAGATTGAATGATAAATAGAATATGATGTCATTCTTCAGGTCCAGCAAGATAGCTGTCTTCCTGAAAGTCAATTAAAGCCAAGAATTTTTAAACTAAGGGCTCAAAGTTAGGACCAAGCATCTGGACAGATGATGTGAATGCCAGTCAATCAACACCAGGCAACACCTTTAAATTGGTTATTTAGTGGTCTTAGTTGTACTTTCTTCTTTTGACATTTCTGTACTAAGGAAATCAGCTTGCCATGGTCATGGCCACAATGAACATTTGTAATTTCATTTTCTGGCAGAAGTTTGTAGCAAATTTCAGCTGCTCACACAGATGTATTTATGTACTACAGAGGTATAAATTCAGACTGGATATTTAAAGATCTGTAAGCATATCCAATCTTTAATTCTTAGATCCGAAGGTAACATCATACTTTTATCTACAGACAGCATGAGAAATGCAATGCTATCTGGCTTCTTTATCTTTCAGAAGCAGGAATAAACAGCAAGACTGAATCTTTTTATGGCTTCAAACTAAGCTCCTTTCCTTTTCTTGTATCTAATTCATATTCTATTATGTCTAGGCAATTTGTAACAAAAGTGTCTTTATTGTCCTCACTTGTTAGTACATTTAAGTGATGCAATAGGGAACAGTAGCTTAGCAGTGAGAGCCTGCTTCATGTTTCCTGTTTTCCAGGAGAAAAAGGGAGACTTGCATAAAATAAAACATTATATCCTTGCTATGTCTTCTGGACATAGGATTCTTTCTCAACCTCACAGCAAAAACTTAAAAATTATGTAAAATGCAGGGATGATTTTTTGGGGCCTGAAAACTTCCAGGGAACTCTCATGGGCCTTGTAAAAAAACTCAATTCATTGCTGTCACCTTATTTTTTAAATAACTGCTGCTGTGACAGATATTTCTATTTCATATAAATAACATTTTCTAAGTTTCCAGAGTTTTAGTTTACTGTATTGTATGATTTAAAACACAAGAAACCCATTAGTATACTTTTTGTATCTTCATTATTTTTTTTTTTAATTTTAGAAGTTGGTATATTAAGCTAAAGCCATTATTGTTTGAGTTTCTAAGTTACCACTAATTGGTTTCCATCTGAAATCACGGAACTTAATTGATGCAGGATATGATAAGTTTGGTCCGTATTATGTGATTTTCAGCCACTTCATAATTTTTATAGGGAATAACCTTGAGGATATAAGCAGTCACCACATTCTTTTCCCACCAGGAATATACATGTATTAATTTATGTGCACAATAAGCAGCAGGAAAAGATTAACTCCAAAGGGAGAATCCTACATGATTCAAGTATGTAACTGCATATTCACTATATGTGAACAATTACATGCCCAGCTGAGCTGTATAATCACTGTGATTGTAGGCGCAAATTATGTAATTGTACATAATGGTAATTGCCATAGCTATTTGCTTGTGAAGTCACCTCATTTGCATGTGTGACAATGGCCTCTGCATTTTCATATTAGGGAATTCATTGTGTGGTAAAATAGTTAAGAAAATAGAGCCCTAAAGCATAATTCTCGTTTCCATACAAATGTCTCTAACCCTGAAACAAGTTAGGGGAGGTATATGGAAAAGAAACAAGATTATGTCTTCCAAGAATGTTATTGGAAGATTTTTCACATGTTGACACAACATTTTTAAATGGCAATTGCCAAATGGCACCGCTGCAGGAATCAGTATGAAAGGGTCCTTGCAGCAAAGTCTGTTAAAAAAAACATGGATATTAAAGAGAAGGCATGTGAATGTCAGTTCCATTTTGCAGCTATTAATCTAATTCTTCAATCCAGCAAGCATTTCCAGCCATTGTATTTCTTCACTTGCATTACCTGTCTTTAGCCATCTCCAAGAGTAAGCCAACTGCTCCACAGAAAGATTTGAGAATGGGCCTGTTTTATTGACTGACTCTGGACTTTCATCATCTCTGGCACAAGTTCTTTTTTCCTCCTACACTCCCACAAAGCAATCTTAAACTCTTCCCTCTTTTCTAAAGAGGGAAAGCTACTTTCTTCCTTTATAATTGCCAACCTGCTACTGACTGCTGGAATTTTGAAGAGAACAAATCTTCCCTGTATCACCCATGGTCTGGATGGACACATGTACAAAATTATGATCTAATTCACAGCCTGTTGCTTGAAAATGATGCATGATGTTAACCTAGCCTGAGAAGAATATTATTAAGAGCATGTCTACACCATCCAGTGCAGCATGAGAGAGGGCTTCTCAAAGTAGTGCCACACAAGGGGGGTAAACCTACAGGCAAACTGCAGTATAGACCCAAACAAGAAACACAGCACTGCTGCTCCCAAGTTAATTGACGAATTAATCCTGCTGAGATGTTTTTCTAACATACGACTCCTCAGCGGGGTATATTTCTCGAGTCAGAGTGAAACAGGGCCTGTACAGTCATGGGGCTGTTTCTGGTTCCAAGGGCTTCACAGATATCTCAGACCTTATTAGTAGACTTTTAATAACCACAGTGGATGAGGGATGCATATCAATGCTACATTTGATAGTTACTAGTATCTAGCACATTCAATCTGAAGGCTCATTTTGCAAACACTAATGATGGATTACAGTACCTTAGTATAATTAACATGCAGGTAGGTTAATTGGGGCAGTTAGTGGATTCCTTCATGATCCCAAGGTATGTGCCACATTGCACATAAATGTAGACATTTTGTCTAATGTTCTTCCTTATCAAATGAGCTTTTGATCACTAATGCTTCAGCCTTTAACTTCTGTAATCCTGTCTATTTTAATAAGCACTTTGATGGTAAGTACTACTTTAATAGTTTCGTGAATTAGTTCTTATGATGTAGCTTTAATCTCACACTTTTCAATATGCATCCTAAAACCACTGCCAGCTTGCAAAATGGGTCTTCTCTCTGCATAAAACCTGGCCAGGAAGAGAGTACAATTCTACCTGCATTATCTTGTTTTCTGTTTAAAGTCTGCGGTGGGAAGGATAACAGGTATGTCTGCATCTGCCAGCTATGCGAATGGCCCTTGTTTGTCCTTTGCTTTCCAAAACAAGCTGTTTTCTACTCTCAAGCCCTACCTCCTATATCTTCTCTTTGGGAAACCAAAGGCCACAGAAACTGATAAAAATAATTTGGCACTTGTATTCTAAAAGCACTTCCAGTTGGCTCGGTTTGTCAGCTTCCAAGTCAATCTCATGTACAAAATCAGACCCATAGGTTGTGTTGCCCACTCCGAGAGCTGAAACCAATGGGAGGGGCTCAGAGAAGGAAATGTATGGAAATTCTTTCACAAAAGACAAAGCCTTCCACAAGCAGGCTACAAAAGCCCATCTGCTCTGCTGAGCAGATATGTGGGTATGATCCCCTCTTTGTTATTTATGTGGGGCTTAGCTTCATAACGTGGAAGGAGAACAATGCCTCCGTTCAACACCAGCTGTATAATTTTAGATAGCACTCAATAGCCAATTGAGCAAGAGCGATTCAAATCTGTCAGCATAGTGTGGTCTGTCCTGTTGCAGGAAGTGTTGTTTTTGGAACAATGTTCAGCAGCCATTGCCGTTTTACTGTCTACTGACAGAAATTAATAGTGAAGGCCTCATAGAGCAATTTATCAACAGCCGTTTGAATTCACACTTTTTTCAGACCTCCTATCTCCAAACCAGTGCAGGCCTGCCTGCCTATTTGTGTCAAAATGTCAGTGAAAGGTAGAAATTGAGCAGGATCGACTCCTGGGATTAACCAATCTTGGTGATGCAGAGTTTGGTTAAACTCCACTAGGACTGGTTTTGAAAGGGGCTGAAATGCCCTGGCTCAGGCCTCTGACCGATCACAGGAGAGATGTAAACACAGATGCAGCAAGGCCACTGAGAACCCAGCTCTGCAAATGCAATGCCCCAGACAGTGCAATTAGCACCTGTGACAGAAAGCACCAGGAGAAAACCTCTGAAAGAAACAATCATTTTATCTTCAATTCAACCGAGTAATGCAAAGTAAAAAATACAGATGTGTTAACTGATATGAGAAGGAAGTTTATTTTCAGTCTTATCCTTTGCTTTTTAATAAAAAAATGCACATTCCCACTCAAGGATAAAATATGAACTATGACTGTTTGAAAATCTTTAATCAATTCAGTTTCATATACTTCATATACACAGACTGTGTTTGTCACACAAATTGTGCTACCATTCACCTTAAATGACAGTGTAATTCTGCTAGAATACAACAGTACTCCCAGATGTACCTTATTAATAGTGACAGGGTGTATACAAAGATCTCCAGAGTGGTGGTGCAATTTCAGTATTCATAAAGAAATAAATTAACATCAGAATGAAATTCAAGGATACAGTACCATACAAAAGACAAAAAAGAAAGAAGTCCATGGGATATTGAAATTCCTGTGGAACAAATATTCTTTTTTAAAGAAAATAAACAAAATTAGGACTATTTGCAAAAAAAAAATTATTTGAAGTAATACTTATGTGTATAGATTCATAAACATCAATTGCAATTGAATCTTTATGAAGAAAATGCCACTCTCAACTATATAGCAGTTCTAAAAGGATTACCTTTTAAAGCATGAATGACATTTATGTAAAAATACCTTTGTATGCAATAGCTTTGGAAAAGATTAATCTCTGGACAGGTTTGTCCATACTGTTTTTCTCACAATCTAGCATCACTGGGGAAAAGTGGACTTTACAGCCTTGCAGAAACTTTGAAAGCACATTTTCCAGTAGCAGGCTTTATTTCCAGCAATTTATCTTTTGCTGCTTCCTTTCTTTGAATGCTACTTTTGATGCTGGTTTTTGTGAGGGATAACAGCAAACTGGCTGGAAGAACCTCAAAGGGGGTGGAGGGAGATGGAAAAAGAAAAAAATCTGTCCTGCTTGACAAAGGAAAATAGGCTTTCCCATTCTCTCGTGAAAAAACCTGATTTTCCCAGTATAACAAAAAAAATAAAATAAATAAGGGGATCTTAAATTTCTGGCAACACATAACATAACCTTAAATCCTCTAAAAAATGTGATTTTTCTTGCAAATTAGAAAGACTCTGGAGGTCCGGGCTATGATTCACACTAAAGGCCTGGCACACAAGGAGCCTTCAGGACATATTGGAATGTCAGGAGCTGTAAAAAATCATGCAGAGACTACACCCTTGTTAATAAATGGTTCTGCAAAATCTAATCAGCCCAGGAATGACTGGAATATACTTCTTTCTTACTACAGCATTTGTTTGGGGTTTATAACTCCTTGGATATACTGGCTTGGTTAGGTACATGTTCTTTATTCAGATATGAGTATAGTGTAAAGTTAGGCACACAAGAGGAGCATGGATAGGAACCATCAGAGTGGGGTAAAGGATAAGGAAACATTGTTCTCACTAAAGGACTTTCACAAATAGGACTTTCAAATAGTTTTTATACTGACTCATCTTAGTAGAAATCAATTACACTGTGAAAAGTAATTAAATCCTACCTTCATTTCACCAATCCAAATGCCTGTCCTGAATGTTGTAGGCGATGACTGTGAACATCCGATTACTGTTCTGCAAGCAACACAGGAGAATCCTCCTGGAAGGACACCCTAGTACAGCTAGTGAGTTCTAGTTGTGGGTATGTATGGCCATATAAACTGTTGGAAGTTTCGAGACAATATGTCACCTATCCATATAGTAGAATCTGGGTCATACTGCTCATACACAGAAAATCTTTCACTCCTCCTCTCAAGCTATAGATGTTTTCAAGAAGTCTACAGGTGGCACCTACTAAATTCAGAGAAGAAACATCAGTAAAATCTGGATGTAAAGGTATGTATCTGGTTAGAAATGTGAAACTGAAAATGCAAGTGTGGCTGTGTTGAGATGGACAGAGTGTAATCAATAGGTGCCTTAGAATAAAACACCTGGCACTTTCAGCAATCCTGTGAGATCTCTGTTAAATCTGGGTGCTCAGTTTGTCCTGAAAACAGTCAGATTAACCCTGTGTACTTCATAATTATCTGTTAATTAACTTTGCTTCACCTCTGTATACTTTGTAGAAGTGATCTTCTTTAAGAGACATTCTCTTTCAGCACTTCTTGACTACTACTGCATAGGATTTTTTTCCAGATGATAATGAACCCAAGACAGAGCAATCACTCTTCCCAACTTCACAGAATTTACCAGCCCCGTCTTATGTATGCTACTGTTTCATTCAAGGTGTTACCTCTCCCATCCATCTATCTACCTTGCCCTTCTACCAGAGGTCGCACCTTTGTGGTGGTACAAGACAGATCTTGGGTGGACACAGCTGGACCTCTGTAGCTCCAGTTCAGTGCTGTGTCTTAGAATAACTCCACCTTCACTGACAAGTTAAAATTAAGGAACCGGGAGCAGTCAAGACACAGTTATATGTGTGTGCTTTTAGATACATTGATTACTACTGGGTTAGACAGTGGGAAAAAGTGGCATCTTAAACTGGCATAATTAAACTAGAGCCCTAAAGCAAAGAAAGCTCTAATGTAATTCTCCTTTTTCTAAAATTATTTTTTTTCCACTGTTAGGGTAATATAGACATATAGTTACTTCACATAAGAGTTCATTTAAGCAGAAATATGTTTGTGGATAATGTCATTGGAAAAATCAGGGTGACAACAAAATGACATAACAAAAGTAAGTAATGAAAAATTTAGGTAAGAAATATATGTTTATGGAGAAAATTAGAGTTCTTTTCCTGACCTGAGCAAATAAAAAGGATGCTGCGTCAGCATTGATAGTGAAGGAAGGCCAGATCAGGGATGGTCATAAAATGAGCAAGGTTTCAGTCAGCCATACAAGAAAATAGGTAAAAAAAATGGTTGTTTACATTTTGCAGGACTCATTTTTTTTTCAACAAAGTTTTGTTAATCCATGAAGAATCATCATAATCTCACAGAGTCTATTAGTGGGTTTTGATGGTTTAATTTTTCTAACACTGAACAAGCCTTCTGTGATTGTGAAATCTGATGAGATCATTGTGAAATAACTTGTACTTACACCTGTTTTACTTTTAAGAAAGTGCACTCAACTGACGTGGAAATAGGAGAATCAAATTTATTTTGATCAGAACTTTGCCCAGAACAGATCACAGCAGTTTAGGCATAAGGTGGCGAGAGATAATGTTTCAAAGGTAAGACTGCACTCAATCTGCTTTTGTCTTGCCAATCAGCTAATCTGATTAGCAGACCGTTCTTTCATATTTTGGATGTAACATCTTAGAAATGAGACTTCTGGTCTCCTTTTCATTGAATTTCTAGCAGTAGGAAGATATGAACGGGTTGGTTTGTGTGCTTTCTACTAAGATATAAAAGCACAAGTAGAGCTGATTTGTAGGTTATTTCAGCTCGTATAGCCTGTCTATGTTTCTGTATTAAAAATAGGTGTTTATTACTTGGAAACCCAGTAGAGAGCTGTCCTTTAATTATTTAACTGTGGGTTCTGACATGTTATAAAATGCACCTGTTAGACTGTGCTGAAATTCAATTAGCTCTCATGTGACTTTTGTAGCTGAACTAATGGGCTGAAAGGTTATACTGGGTAAATACAAGATCCCAAATTGATTCACAGAGAAGTCTAGAGAAATGTCATGATTTCACTTTTGGCCATATCACAATAATCACATTGCTATTTTGCTTTAAATAGAGCAAATGACTAGAATGATACTGCTTACATATTTGGAATTTTCAAAACAAAAGTATTTTAGTTAATACCTCACATGGTAAATGTCAGACATTTCTCAGTAAGAAACAAAAATTGCTGTACTACAATAGCTATAGTTTTATAATAGGCAACCATTTCTTTCCACTCATTGTTTACGTTATTCATCATGTTCGACTGGTATAGCTAGACATAGAACAAATTCATTCAGAAGCTTACTGTAGCTTGTTATGAGAAAACAATGGTTTTAATTAACAAGCTTAGTATTAATCTGTAGTTACATTATAACAATTTAATGATAATACACAATTTTCTTTTATGGCATAGCTACTATATAAAAGATTTTTTGATGTGTGTGTTCACCAAGGATCTTGCAGATTTCTTTCACTTTATGCTTTTGTTTGGCATTCTGTAGCATGGTCTGATATCGGCTGCATGATCCATTTCCTACTTTTAAGTTGAACAAACAGAACTTTTACTAGTTTATTAATATGAATGATCATAAAAGCTACATCTTGGATTAGTTTAGTGTAGTCTTTTAGAAGCTTTAACTATTTGTAAATTTCAGATTTTATATCTTGTAAATGTCAAATTACAAATACTTGAGCTTGTAAAATGTGCTTACATAGATCTACACAGTAAAGATATAAAACCAGAATGTGAACAAGATAATACAAAAAGTGTTAGAAATCTATGTTAATATCTACACAACTTTTGTTATCTTGTCAGATTTTCTCAAGTTCTCTATCTGTCAAGATTGTAGCTAACAAACTTTGGTCTCTTGCTCAACCTTTCTGCCTCCACAGCTCCTATTACTGCACATTTTCCATGAGTTATTGCTTTCCTAATCCAGAAACATGAGATAGTTTTGATTTTTATAAAGCCTAAGAACAAACTTTGCTCTAGAAGGACAATTAGAGTTGACTTTGTTTGCAGGTGGAATTCTAAGTGTATTTTGTTCTAAATAAATAAATATATGGATGCATAGGTGTGTGCTTTTACTATGTATTGACTTGGTGGTAACATTGATTTTCCCCTTTCGGGAGGACCAGTGCACCATCCTGGGGAAGCTGGAGTAGTATTGATCTGTGGTCAAAGGCCTTCCACCAGCTCCTGCTCCCCATTCATCAGCCTCTGTGAGCAGGGAGAGGAGAGTTGGATCATTACTCTGTCTCCTGACTAAATTATATTTTCAATAAGCTTGTTCAAACAAACCACCAACCTATTTCAGCTGAGACTTTCAAATTAAATTCAACCTAAGGCAGAGTCCTGGCACAGAGAATTTCAGCCTAATGGACTAAAGTCTGGCAAGGTTGTAAGTGGCTTCTGAGAGAAACATTAGGTGTGCTTCTGAATAGGACAGGAAAAGCCTTAAATCTAGAGAAACACAAGAAAATCATCAAGTAGGTTGTTTTCTTACTGTGAACATCCAACTTTGGCTGAGTTGATAGGTCACCATTTCTTTCTCTTTCATTTTTTGTCATGTTTTATTTATTTATTTATTCAAGTGAAAGATGCAACACATTTTGATGGATAAATGACTGTAAACTATGGTTTAGTAGAATGAATGCACCCTTTATGAATTTTTCTAGTTCTTGAGCAAGAGAAACCTAACATTGCTACTGTGTACTTAAGCTGCCTCTAGTCAGTCCTTGGAGAGCTGCCACTCCCCAGTGGTTGCTGCCGTGGTTAGGAGCCTAAGTGAGAGTAAAGTTATCAGGTGGCTGGGTATAACATTAATTAATATACCTTGAATATGTCTTAGCCCACAGCCTTGGAAGAACTGAGCATACTTTTCTGTTTGCATGTTTCATAGAGTATATATAAGCTTAAAAACTTTTTTTTTTTTAAGTGAAATTATTTCAGTTTTAAAATTAATTGTTGCTCTTTTCTAAGAGATAATTTATTTTATTATTTAATTCGTGGTGTACTGTGGAATTTTTTGTATGAAGCACCATCTGTTTATGATACTGATGTCTTGTCTGTCTCAAGGCTGGTACTTGCACCATCAGGTCATGGAGACCCCTTAAACAACTCAGAGTATGAACAGTAAGACTATCTGACCCCATAATGACTGGCCAGAGAGCTTTTGCTTAACTTGAATCAAATGTCCTCCTAGGCTCTGTGTTAATTCTTACTTAAGTATAGAACTTAAAATTAAATGATAGAATTAAAAAAAAATCAGACAAGCAGCCATGGAGTTACTTCGATCCCCTTTACTGTGATGGAAAAAGAATGTAGTGCAAGAATTCATAACAGAATAACGTTCAGGATATTCACATTCACAATAAAATGATCATAATTTTATCACTACAAGCCAGACATGCTACCTTGAAAATATGAAACATAATAAATCTTTGATGGATAGCAAAATTAAAATAGACATCTCAAGTACCTAGGAAGTATATTGATTAAAACTGAAACATGAAAGTCTTGTATTTCTGTTGTGAAAATGCTGTCAAATAATTTTCAACTTTCAAATTAATCTCTCCTCCATGGTCAATGAAAATCTGGGAGATTTGCTTCTCCTCACCAATTATTTTTATTTCTTGATGATTTTGTTTAATTTGCACTAAGCTACTATGACGAAAATAAAGCAAAAGCAGTCTCTTCTAATTTATTTCAGTTTTAGCCAAAAGCAACAAGAAGTTGCTACCCAAAACACCAGGCCCAACGACACTCAGATGCTAAGGCACACTGCAGCCCTATGCCTGACTGTAAACTGCGCCTGATCAAGGGAATAATTGCAAGTCTGCATGGTGCAGAAAGGCAGATGCAAACAAGGGAAGCAGCAGTGAGCATTTTATTGGAACAAAGTCAAGAGAAATAACTTTTGGGCACTGCGTTTGTTGTCCAGTCAAAGGTAGATTTCTGGACAAGAAAGCTGTTTGCTCCTATTAGTTTCTGTGGACTGCAGAGAAATAGACCTTTGACCATTTTCCATGGCAGAAAAGCACCAAATAAATACTTGGCTCAGCTTGTCCATTTGATCTTTGAACAAACACAGCCCGGCAAGACTTTGAATTGTCTCTGGTCACCTAAGCCAAAAAGGCAGCAGCTCCTTTCCAGGTTGAGGTAAGGCTAGAAGGCTGGAGTGATGACACTGCACCTCATACCACACTCTACAAAATAGCATGCACCCCATGTGAGCCAAAGTGAGGGGGAGTCAGCAGGAGGAGGTTCCTCATTCTCTCAGATGCACAGCTCTCCAGCTGGGTGCCATTGTAACATGCAGTGAACCTTCCTACCCACTCCCAGGTGCAGGCATCTCCTCCCTTTCAGCCCTCCCTCTGTGCTCATGGGGCTTTACTGCCTTTGGGCTCACAGACCTACTGAGTCGCTTTCGGTCAGCAGCACGGGAAGGCCTCACCACCAGCCAGCAAGGGCAGAGCTCTCTCAGCAGCTGACGTTTTCCAGAATACGCTCTTGGGCGGTGTCTTCAGAGGCTCTAGGGCAGACCCTCATCTGGTGTAGATTGTCAGCCTTGCCGCAGTCCAGTCAGCAGAGATCTGTCAAATTTGCACAGCCTGAGAAGCTGTTTCTCCAGTGACAACCCCACGTGGTTGGGCCTGCTTTGTGTTAGGAGGTGACTGGCTCAACCTCTGGAGAGACTCCTGAGCACAACTCTTCTTTTAGTTTTAGAAAAGTTTCTTTGAGGTTCATATTAATGCCACCAGGAGAAACTATGATGTCTGACTTCAGGGTAGGAACACATATTCACCTTTTAAGTCCCTGTCAGGGTATGTAAGACAGCAGAGAAGTAGCAGGATCTTTTAAAATGCAGCAGAGAGGATGGCTTAGCAGCTGCCAAGTAGGAGCAGTTGACATTGCTTGGGAACAGGAGCAGGCGTTCATTTTGCTCACTCTTCCTACCTCCCCCAGCAGACCGAACATAATAAATATAGTGGTAAGAAACAAATGGTCTCCCCTGCTGCTTTACTAGAAACTGGAGTGTCAAGTCTTCCTCTGCTGGATAAAAAATATAGTGGGCAGGATGTGACAGGATTTCTAAAATAAGCTTTGCAGAAGGTAGAGTGCTTCACAACCAGGATGTGAGCAAGAGGGTGGATATGATCTGAGTGGGGCACGACAGAGTGATGGAAAGTCTTGAAGAGGAGTGGGAAGAGAAAAACCATGAGTGCTTGGTATGGAGCAGATCATTTACAGTACCACTTTAAGGGGCGTTTGTGGTTTATGAGGTCTGCTGAGGCAGCTGCTGGAAGTGTATTAGTGTATTATCACAGTAATGGATTATGTTTTAATTCCCTGTAACGTGCCCAATACTGACTAGCACAAAGAAGCAAATCTGACTCCTGTGCCAAACAGCAAGTTGTGTTGCAGTTTTAAGACATGCTCAGAAGGGTGGCATGTCTCCTCACCACACACCATGAGGAACACCAGTCCTGCAAGAGGAAGAATGTTTCCTGGGGAGGAGGAAGACTCCCTACCCTGTTCAAATCTCCTTATTAACAGAAAAAAACCCATCTGAATTCCCTAGTTTCATCCTTTAGTTTAGAACCAGACAGGGAAAGGAGATGAAGTAGCCTCACGAGCTAAGGCAGATCCTCAACTGGTGCAAGTAGTCAAACTCACATTGATTCCAGCTAAGATGTATCGATTTACCCAACAGAGGTTAAAATAGAGTGGTAACATTTGTGCCCATGAGAAGAATCTCACTCTTCTATACCTACACCTCAACAATAGCTACCATTTTTGCAAGAAATAGTCATATAGAACCACTCTGCCCTCGGTTTTGGCATGCAACAACCAGAGAAGTGATGGCAGAGGTGATGCTGGTCACCATAGAGCATACTTAAAGAGAAGAGGGCAGGAAAAGAGTGTATTTGCTGTGACCAATAGCACTGTGTCAGTGATGGGGTTGAGATCATGATGAGCAAGCTCAGGGTTCCTAACACTGCAGCCCTGCTCAAAACTGTTAACTATAAATGCATTAAAAGACAATCTCGGAGAAAAAAGAGAGACTAAACAAGAATGTTTAATCAGTGATGTGGTATACAACCCTACTCTGAGCTACCAAATGATAGTACAGTTTTGACTGAGTAGCTGGACTTCTGTGTGTTTCCAAGGGCACCAAAATCAATAGGCAGAGAGTTCCTATGGCTAAAATGTAATTGTAATATCAAAGGGATTTAGGAAAATACTGTCATACTCCTTAGAGGAAACAGGTGGTAGTAGGAAAAAAAAAAAAAAAAGAAGAAAAAAAGGGTTTTCCCTCTAGGTATGGTCCTAGAAACTTCAGAGTGATCCCTGGAGCTGTCAGACGTACCCCACACATGAGTCAGAAAACAGTTATACGAATGGCTTCTGCGCTCAGTGCTATTCAGTCAGGGAGAGGAGATATTTAGGTCAGGTAGCAAAGGGCACCTGTCTAGCTGAATGAAGAGGTTATGTTCTCTCTTCAGCATAGCCAAATACCTGAGTAGCTACTCTGAGGTGGAAATATTCCCCCAAAATGCTACATTGTTGTCAAAGAGTTATCAAAAAGAGCCACTCTTTACAGGTATTTTCAAGACTTCCTGTACAGCATCATTAAAAAGGGAAGGTGTCAGACGGTGTCATAGCATACAGCTAAAATCTTTTAACAGCCTCATTGGTTGTGGCTGGGGTCAGTAACTGGTAAGATGATCTTCTGGACAGATACTTTGGAAACTTTTTGGTCAGCTACCATGCAGCCAGCAGATTTAGGGCCAGTGATTAAATTATTGAGAGTTTTTGTTTTGAAGCATGTGCTCCTCAATATATCTTTCAGGGCTAGACATATGCCAAGGAGTTTGTAACCAAATTGTGATTCTCTTTCTTGCTTTCAGGGTGTCATTATAGGCTGCTGGCACTGGCATCCCAGCTCCCTGCTTATTTCGCATGGCCATATCACTCAGCAAAGGCTGAAGAGAGGAGGTAAGTCAGTCAACGAGTGGGTCACAGGAGTCAAAATATACATTTCTTCCTCAAAGGCAGAGGATTTTAGTTGTTACAAAATGGTGGTGTGCAACTGTTATTTTGAGCCCAGGGAGTTATTGGAGCTTAATCAATCCTTTGCATAGATACTTTTTCACAGGTGCCTAAGTCAGGCTTTTGAAAGCAGCAGGACTTAATACAGAGTTTTTGTAGGTTTTTCTGAGATACAGGCTGCAGAAAGAATCATCACTTAAAAGTCTCAGTCAGGGTAATTTATGTAGCTCTCTTGGCTTCTGAACTGTTTAGTCAGTAGATTTTAAGGCTAGTGATTTATTTGTGGAGGACTTTCTCTGTATTGTGGTTTATTCCTATAACTTGGTTGCCATCTTGCTAGGACTATGCTAAGAAAACCACAGTGGGTTTTGTTTAGTTTAGACTTTCTTCTAAACTCCTTCAATAATTTTTCCTCCTGAAAGCATTAATATGTACTTACTAAATATGATCAGCTCCTAAAGTCAAAGGACAAACTGAGGTCAATGGAGTTTGCACCAGCTGAGGATCTGGTCCCTGACTTAAAAACAGACAAAAGGAAATACCGTCCAAAGCTGACTTCTCTATTACAGTGTTTCAGCCTATGTGAAATGCTTTGAGGACATGATATTGAGATTTTATTTATTTATTTATTTTTCAAGAAGATCAAATGCAAGAAATAAATAGGCATGCCAAGTCTGCTTCCCAGGTTATTCGGGTTTCGGAGCTCTGTTGTGTCCTGCTGCAGAGTCTTTCCTTTTGCTTTGGTAAAACTTCAGAGTGTAGAGGGTGACCCTGTGCACTTGTTTCAGATGAGTGTAAACAGAAGATGATATTACTTGTCTGAATGAAGTGGACTATCCCATGGAGGAGAATAATAGCTGTCTCCTAGAGCTGTTTTTCTCAAAAAAGACTAGTGAGAACTTAAAAGTCAAAAGACCCAAGAAGAGGGTGAAAGTTGATTACTTTAAGGATTAAACTGTTACCCTGGTGAAGTCAGCAAATACTGTTTCTAAGCAATGATTTCAGTGTCTCTTGAGCACTGTGAATCTGAACTGTGCAACTTGGAATGTATTTCTTAAAGATATAAATATAATTTTATATGTTTGTTTTTTGTAAAAAAAATTTTGTTTGGTGTTTTCACTTCAATAAAATACATTCCGGAGTGGTATATAAAAATCAATTTATGCAGAGAATTTCATCTTCATGTGTATTTTTAAAATATGTAAAAAGCTATAAGCATGTCATTAAAAAAATTATACAGCTCTTAAATTTGCATCAAATTGCAAAGAATTGTGTTCTGTTAAAAATGTGCTTGCACTTGGTGTAGATTTTTCTCCACTTATCCTTCCTTGGAATTCCTTGGAGGAGTCAGAGAAAAGCGCTGTTTCTGTGGTAGCATGTAGTTAGATAGGGAGCGATTTTTCACAAAGTCTTGATTATTATTTCATCAAGAGAGTAGGTAGATATTAAAGGTTACCCAGATGGTTTATATATTACTATAATAATCTTGTTCATAGAAACTCTCACAAAGAAAATAATTAATCATAAACATACTATGATCCCCCTAAAGCAGTGACTGTTTTAAGTTGAAATCCCATAATGGCTATGACCTCTAACCCTGATGTAACTGTTTCTATCCTAGATACTGAAGTGGCTGCTCATGAAAGGCCATCAAATACAGAAGTAAATGAAAAGGTTAACAAAGTTAGTGGACCAAACAAACTTGATACTGAGAATGAACTTTCACATGTAGCAAGAAAATAAATACCACTCTCCCAGACTGGTCTACACAGGAGGTTTGAGATGCCAAAATATTAAACGTTATTAAGCGCATAATCTCTATTTTGCAGATAAGTGTTTATTCTGAGGGTTACCATCCTTTCGTATTGATAAAAACACTTCACTCGAATTAAAAAAGAAAAAAAATGTTCATGCACTAGTGTGTTTGCAGTGAGATGGTTTTTGCTCTAGACTCCAAGAGAGCACTAGTAATTGGTTTGAGGAAGAGAAGGGATTGCACTGAGATGTGTAAATCTTTAGCAGTTTTTGTTTATGGCCCAGTTATTAACATGTAATTTCATTTCTAAACCCCTCTCCAAGGATTAATCTTAAAGGTGTAACCTTTGCATGACATTGTGCTTCAGAAGTCTGATTTTTTAAGGGACGGTTATTCTTTTCAAATGTTTAGTGTTCCATTTCCCTCCTATACATGGAGAAAACTAAGTTACCACTCTAATGAATTATCTATTGTGGGAGGTTATTTTGCTTCAGAAATACAGATTACCATGTGGTGTTTTGATGGTTGACTTCAGCAGGACAGGACTTTGTAGTTCATAAGTGCCAAGCAAGCTTGCAAAGGAATAGAGTATGGGCAGGTCTGTCTGTGGGATGGACTGTGTGTGCACTGGTAGCTATAAAAGACATCATTCATGTATACAAATAGTGATTTCAGTGGCCTTTGAGAAGCAGTGTGGGATTCAGTAGTCTGAAATTTATAGCCTTCCCCCCTGCTGGCAGAGTAGACATCCACCAGCACCAGGGTGTCAGTGGCTGCTGCCCCGACCTCCAGCCGCTCACGATGTCCTTTGGTGGGATCCATCTGTCTCCATTGACCTCAGCGCAGCTGCACCTCCTGCCTTGAAAAGCACAGTTCTGCCTCTTTACTCAGACGTGGTCCTTAGCATTAGGAGGAAAGTTTTCTTTTTACCATCATGATCCTGTGAACATGCATAAGACTGCCAGGAAGCTAGTCCCAAATGGGAGAACAAAAAAGGCAAGCTCTTTTTACGAGTTTTGAAAAGAAAAACAAAAGCTTTCCCATTAATTTAATCAACTTGGTATCCTAAGCCCCAGTCAGAAAAGGACATTTTTGGGGTCACTGAGGAATAAATAATTTGATGATGAAAAGAGAAAGAAATGTTGATTCTATATAAAACTTGACAGTTGAGGAAACTATTTCCCTGGCCTACAAAGTCACTTTTCAGGTAGATCAAAAAGAGTTATTTAGTTCTACACAATTTCCAGTTTTAACAACATTAAATACCATTTCTCCAGTTAGATATCAGTCTTTGAAGATTTTGAAATTCTTATTCCCATGGGGAGGAGGATATTGAATAATTCCTACCAGTTATGAAACTCAATATTCTCCAGATGGTTATTGAGACAAGCTTTTATACACCATTGTAAAATGGGTTTAAAATATCCTGTGCTGTGATTGACTAAACAAGTCACATGGCTACTGCATGCAAGTTTGAACTTCTTTTTCAACTAAGTGACCTTATTAAAAACATAAACAAAAATGGTACTTAAAGACTGGCTTTAAAGCAGCAGCTATAAATTCTAAATTTATTGTAGCACTGTTCTGTTATTTGTGCTAAAAAGACAAAAAACTAGGAAGGCTATTCTGGGTATGAAATTATGCCTTTAGTAATCACTTGGTTAAAGAAGATAAAGTTCCATGTGTTTTCACAGTCCTCTAAATTTTTCTTCAAATTACTTAACAAAATTATATGCATTTACAACCTAAGTAACGTCAAGTCACATCAGAACCTGAGCCAGCAAATGTGAAGGAGCAAAACCCAACAGTAAGTAGGAGTATTCCTAGAGCAACACTGTCTTCCCTTTCAGGACAAAATTTGTGCCTGAAGTGGTCCTCAGCATTGTTGTCCATAAAACCCTCATGCTCACCCTTGGTCTAGTGCCCGTTTGCACTGTAGTGGTAAACAGTTCTAGCAAAGACTCGGCAACTCATGTAATATGAAGAAATAATACCAGAAAGGGTAATTTTATCATCTAACTGGAAAAGGGAGCAGGAGTCTGGCTGTTAATGGTCTCCCTCTGCCTCTGCTGCCCACTGTGGGGTAGCTGCTCTTCACTCAGCCAGGTGAAATCCCCCTGGCCTGTCACCATGTCTCCTCCCATTGAACAGGCAGAAACTACAGCACAAGCCAGAGCAAACAGACGTGAAACAAAGGAATTCCATGGAAGAAGAAAAATTATACTTAAGACCTCCTTGACCAGTGCTTGCACTGCAGAGTTTGCTGCATCTCAGGGAAATAACAGCAGGCACCTTTCACTCTTTATCTCCTGTACCACAAAAACGTGCCTACCAAAGTGCATTTTTTCTGTATTTATTCAGATGTTGCTCCTGTGATTTTTCAACCAGATATGGTTGCATTTCAAAATGACTAGACTATCCCTTTAGGGTTTACGTGTTGTTTAGGAGTGCCAGTTTACAAAAATAATTGTCCCTATTCACATAAGCACATGATTCAGTTTAGGGATTCTTTGTTGCTGTTTATGGATCTCTCTTTCTTAGGGTGAGAGGCTACAAAGGTAAATTATAAGAGGAAAGGCTATGTAAGTGCAGAGTGTTTTTAACATTGAGAATAACTCTGTGGCGTACTCCTAAAGCAAATGAAACCCTTGCATTTCCCTTGATGGGAACCAGCACTTTTCCCTGTCAATTTTGCTTTGCATATGGCTTACGACAGTGAAAATATTAGAGATTAGCATTAACAGAAATAGCTTAAATAAAAAACATAGTGATGAGAAACATGTTCAGGGATTTATATTTCTTTAAGAAATGTGTTTACATGAAAGGGAAACAGGAAGACCCATAAAGTGGTTGAATCTGGTACTACACTTACAGTCAGGCTGTTCAGATTTTTTTATGTGATTTTATTTTTTACTCTTCAGCAAATATTCTGGTTGTAGCATAACTCACCTCACTTATCAACACTTATTTTTTTTAACTTATTTAGTGTGTCTGGGTTTTAGAGTTTCAGTTTAATATTGTTAACAGTCTTAGTAAAAACCTCAGGATTAGCAGTGCATTTGAACACCTGCAAAGTTCATTTAATGACTGGAATAGCAAATGTTGCAAAATTCAAAATATATTTAACATATTTGTATCTTGAATGTTAACCACAGCTGCTTAATGATGTTCAAGAGGCTTGGAATGTTCATATTTTATACATCCTAAGGAATAGCTATGACTGATGTCCTTTCATGTCAGCTGTTTGGTTTGCTGAAAGATGGAACCAAAAATACAACGGAAGGAGGCAAATATAGGAAAACCGGCCAGGCCAGCAAGTTGTCCAAGTTTGGCATGCTTCTGAATCTTAATTGAATTCAGTAAGAAACTGGAGGGCGGGGGGGGGGGCGGTTTGTGGACAAAAAAATATTAAAAGAAAAAAATCATAAAAGCAGACA
Source organism: Aegotheles bennettii (assembly GCA_013398125.1). Lineage (NCBI taxonomy): Eukaryota > Metazoa > Chordata > Aves > Caprimulgiformes > Aegothelidae > Aegotheles > Aegotheles bennettii. The sequence goes on along the minus strand of VZRW01007699.1, from coordinate 374,984 downwards.
AAAAAGAGGAAAATGGTTTATTGTTTTACTGATTACATTCATACTGATGAGTTGTCCTATCATTTGGCCACATGGTAGTCTAATAGATGCCTCATACACAGTACATGAGTATTGATGTATGGGTATTTTACTATCCTTCCACAGCCATTTTTTTCTATGAATCATTAATAAATGTTTCAAACAAACACATTTTTCTATGATTGTTGTTACCAACAATATAATTTTCCATACCAGGCTCAATGATTAAACCAGATACACTTCTGGCATTGAAATAATTTTTTTTTTTTTAATTCTGAGGAACTGACTATACTCATATTTATACTAGCTGTGACTACTCAGCTCAAAAGATTTTACTTGAGTGACTCTTGATTTACTTTGGGGGGAGAAATAAAGCCTATTAAACATTTCTTTCCAACATTGATAGATTTAAATTATTTTTGTCCAGTTTTCAGCTAGTTCCATTCCTAACAAAAACCATCACTATACACAGATTCTTTTACATTTAATTTTCTAGAAACTTTTGGTCTTCATCTTTTGACACTGGACTACCAGGCAGAGATGAAAAGACTGCAAAGTAAATACATGGTGTACCTTCTTCTCTTGTTTTTCCAGGAGCTACTTCTTAAATTCTTTGCTAATTAACAAATGCCATAGACATTCAGCTGAATTTGCTGTGAGCCAGGGTATATATCTCGCATTCCGCGATTTTCAGCATCCATCTAGAGTAAAAAAAGTGTAGAACTGTAAAAAAAAAAATATCTGCAATAGCTATTTGCACACACCTTTGAAGCCATACATACTGCCTAAGTAGCACTTGGGATAAAAATCTTCATCTCTTTCTATGATGAATACTGTGTCCCATTTTAATGAACATGGCTCTGATCTGGGCATCTTCATTCATTCATTAGTACTTATTTTATTTAACGACAGCTGCTCAATATTTAGAGAAAGTCAGTCACACTGGAAAAGCTCTAGACACTTCAAAATTCAGCATGCCAAGAGCTTAGTAACACAGGTGGCTTATCCCCACACTCCATTCGCTGGTTTCTCTGCAGATTGCAATGTCCAGATCAATGTTACTTTTCTAATACTCAAAGCCCAGTATGAATTTGGCTACAGTTAGATGACGAATCAACACTTCCCTTGAGAACAGGACTTCCCACAAACAGCTATGTTTTTCTGGAAGAACTAAATTTTGTACATTCCAGAGAGGTGTTTGAATGCAAATGCTAGTGGAAAAAAAGGACAATTCAGAACAAAATCCAAAAAATAACTGAGTGATGTAGTTTTGCTCAGTAAAATCTGGATCACACGAAATGTTGAATAACTTGGCTTGAAGTATTGAAAAATATAGCCAAAAACTGTTTAAAAGTAAGTCTACAACTTTACTTCAAACATGCCACTCAAGTATGTTTTTAATTACTTCTTCCAGGATGCTGGCCAGCATCATGATTAATCAAGCTCTATATTCTTATTTTATATTCCTAAATATACAGATGCCAAACACACCAATCTAATGTATAGAACAGTCAAGCTTTTTTGGGATGAGATTTTTTGGGACAATTTTTCTATTTTAATATACTTTGGAGACAGTTGGATATTAATAGATGTACTTTATTTACTTTTTTCTTTATAGTTTATAGGAGTTTTCTTCTGTGTAATAAGGTAATTTAATGATGTTACCAATACTCTTCTAATTTTTCACAACAGGAGTATATTGAAAATTGATACTTGCCATATGCTGATGCAAAGTTATGTACATGTAAAAGTGTGAGAATTTCAATGATATTAATTACTAAAGTATATTATTAGTAAAAATTATAGTAATAAAGTGTAAGCGGTACATTAATAATTAATTTTTAAAACCTGTTAGAATTCCTGTCTAAACCAATATATTTTCACTGTTTCTGCTTCCTCTGTCTTAACTACAGTGTGCTGCCTAAGTAGAGCTTTTGTTGCTTTTACTCATATCAAAGACACTTATGGAATCTGTCTTTATGGCACTAAATATGATACACGTGTCTAAGAGACCAAGGGAATCATTTATAGCTGCAAGTTACTCTTTGCAATTTAGCTCAAAATCAGGTATATGACTATTAAATTATATGTTAACTGTAATCAGGTTATTCCCTCATTTTTGAGGGCTTGAGTGCATTAGTGAACATTTTTGCATGTAACTGTCTTATTTTATTTTGAAGCTCAGTCTTTGATGCTCTTTTGGACTGAAACACCCCACCAACCCTCTTCCAGATAAAAATGTGCAAGTTCCACAATCTGGAACTAATTGTCCAGACACCATCTGGAGGTCCTGTTCTTTGGTAGAAGCTGCTGTAATCCTTTGGCTTTCAGAGCAGAAGTGGCATTATACCATATCCTTAAGCTCTCAAAATATTTAAAAAATGTTTCAAAATATTTCCAAATATATCTGCCAGCTGGGGGCACTGAGAAGGTTGCCATGCCTATAAACACTTACATGCTTGCATGCAATCCTGTCTATTTCAGGTAAATACTGGGAAGCTGGGCAAAGCATTGGACAGACATACTGAGATGGGATCAGTGTAGGTGACATCTCCTGAATCTGGTTGCATAGTTGTTTCAGTGAGTTGCTTTTTTCGAACTTATTTTTAGCACATCTTTTTCTCAGCCAAAATGTGGATGTTCTGTGGGTGGCTGATCCTCCTGCAAGAACATAGCCCTAATTACCTCCCAGCTTCTGGTATGTGAGGAAACCCTACAAAAAGTTGCTCTTCTCTAAATCTTATACTCCCCTTTTATTCAACAGGCCATTAATTTTTCTGCAAGAAAGCCCTTTATGGGAATGGGTTTGGCCATTAACAAATACCTTACATGACAGGTTTCCAACTTCAACTGTTTCAGTTACTTAAGGATTATGATGAGAAAGCAGCTAAGGACAACCATTGGAAAACTTAAATAGAAAAATGAGGACCTCAGGATTTCTTGCACTAGGTTTTGGGTTCAGGAATTCATTGCCTCGGAGAGAAAAGTATTTGAGCCAGGAAAGGATGGTCTTTCCTACCCAGGGCCTCAGTTTCTTGTAACTATTTGGAGTTTTTCTAAGGATTACCTTGGTCCTTGTTAAACTCACAGACCGCTTATTATTTCTGAGTGGAACATTTAAAACTCTAGCCAGTGCCCACCAAAGCCAGCTAAAGGCTTTGCATTTTCTCTAATGGGTTTTTGACTAGCGACTTAACGGTCAGAGGAAAAGTCTTTTCTTCTGTACCATCTACTCAAATTTCAATTTTTGAATGTTTAAAACTTGCTCAATCCAAAGTCTGCTTTATCCAGGGCAAAGCTGCACAGTGCCTCTCAGTGAGAAGTAATTCCAGCTCAAAACACAATCTACAGCCATTCAGTGGTTGGTCAGTCTGTAGGGGATAAAAAATGCACAAGTGCTTTTCTGATACAGATTTCTTATACACAAAAATGTCCAAATCATTTGCATCCAGACTTTCAGAAAGTCAGAGTGGAATACTGCAGTCCAAAAAGTGAATTTCTAGCAAATTTTGTCCATGGGAAATTTGGGGTTTATAATAGAAATAATTTTGTAAGTAACAATAGCAGTAGCTGTTACTTATGTTGCCCTAATAAAAAAATCCTTTATGAGTAATTAACCATGTTAATTTTTGAATCTGGTTGCATAGTTGTTTCAGTGAGTTGCTTTTTTCAAAAAAAAAAAATATTCTTGTTTTACTGAGATTCCTTTTACCCCAATCTGGTTTTGTATAATTAAATCTATCCACAAGAAAATGTCTTAGAAGTGTTTTTTGTTGTTTATTTAAACATTTTACTTTTCATTTGTTCCCTCTACATGCTATCAGGCCAAGTGCTGCTCTCAGTCACAAAGGTTTGAGTTCAGAATTACCATATTAATATCACCACATGAAAGCCAGCTCCAAAGACTAGAGAAATCTCCCCAAGAGGGTTAGGTGAAGGCTGTTTTGACATTTAACACTGATTTTCAACAAGACTTGTCTTTTTGTTATTGCTTAATTGCTTATGAAGAGATTTACTACCATTAGCACATTGACAGTGGTCACTGTTTCTTTAACCATATCACAATGTTTTCATACTGATAAATTTTGTCCTCTTTACCCAAGGCCCTTTTATGTTTTTGTGGCAGCCAACTTTCTTATCCTACTTTCTCACCCTACTTTCTCACAGCAATTCATCTCAATCAACAGAAGTCACAGCCCCACCTGTAGATTCATCTGGACTGAAAATACATCTAAAACTGCATACAAAAAAAGTGAATTTTAATTATCCAATGATTTTAAAATTATTTTTAAGATAAATGACATTCATATGAAACACTGAAGTTTTAACTAAATAAATGAATTTTCCTAAAAGAATCTTTGAAGGTGTTTGTAACTGGTATCAAACTGACATCATTTAATCCATGTCAATATTAACTACTCTGGAAAAACCACTCTTGTCCTGTGAATGAAATTATCAATATTTACTCTTTTTTATGATCCTAGTTAGTGCAATATATAAAAAAAGATGTCTGTCACTTACCAGACTTTTCAGATGTAAAAATAAGTAGTCCAACTTTCATTTGTAGCTTGTTAGAAGGTAGAAAGAATCTTAATTAATATAGGGCTAGCTAGAACAACACAGGCTTGCTCTTTCTCTTTCTTTCTTTCTTTTTCTTTCTTTCTTTCTTTCTTTCTTTCTTTCTTTCTTTCTTTCTTTCTTTCTTTCTTTCTTTCTTTCTTTCTTTCTTTCTTTCTTTCTTTCTTTCTTTCTTTCTTTCTTTCTTTCTTTCTTTCTTTCTTTCTTTCTTTCTTTCTTTCTTTCTTTCTTTCTTTCTTTCTTTCTTTCTTTCTTTCTTTCTTTCTTTCTTTCTTTCTTTCTTTCTTTCTTTCTTTCTTTCTTTCTTTCTTTCTTTCTTTCTTTCTTTCTTTCTTTCTTTCTTTCTTTCTTTCTTTCTTTCTTTCTTTCTTTCTTTCTTTCTTTCTTTCTTTCTTTCTTTCTTTCTTTCTTTCTTTCTTTCTTTCTTTCTTTCTTTCTTTCTTTCTTTCTTTCTTTCTTTCTTTCTTTCTTTCTTTCTTTCTTTCTTTCTTTCTTTCTTTCTTTCTTTCTTTCTTTCTTTCTTTCTTTCTTTCTTTCTTTCTTTCTTTCTTTCTTTCTTTCTTTCTTTCTTTCTTTCTTTCTTTCTTTCTTTCTTTCTTTCTTTCTTTCTTTCTTTCTTTCTTTCTTTCTTTCTTTCTTTCTTTCTTTCTTTCTTTCTTTCTTTCTCTCTTTCTTTTCCTTTCTCTCTTTCTCTCTTTCTCTCTTTCTCTCTTTCTTTCTTTCTTTCTTTCTTTCTTTCTCTCTTTCTTTCTTTCTCTCTCTCTCTTTCTCTCTTTTCTCTTTCTCTCGTCCTTTTGTCCTTTCTTTCATCCTTTCTTTCTTTTGTCCTTTCTCTCTTTCTCTTTCTCTTTCTTTCTTTCTCTCTCTCTCTTCTTTATTTCCCCTTTCCCTTCCCCTTCTCTTTCCCCTCCCCCTTCCCTTTCCTCTTCCCTTTTCTCTTTCCAAAGCAGAAAAAAGACTGGGTTTTTTTTTTCCAGCAGTATATTCAAGGGGAAAGGCAGGTTAAGAGTTTACCACTTCTGCTGTGAGCAATAAAAAATTTACTCACTTATATGGCCTGAAGACCTGGGACAGTTTGTATTTATTCATTACTTCATTTCTACCAGCACCCCCACTCTTTCATTAAATATTTTCAGCTTGCTGAAAATTTCTTATCTTTGCTGTCTCATGACTCATATACTCTCCTTTCCTCGGGAATGCTAAAGGACTTGTCTAATGGCTAACAACTGCAAAATCAGTCATTTTTCTGTTGGGGGTTTGTACGTATTGAAACATACAGAAATAAAGCCTTTTCTCTACTCATTTGGATTTAAATTCAGTAAATATTTGCTTAAGAAAGAAATCCTTTTTTCCATCAGGTTCTTGAGACACACTAATCCCACCAGTTCCCCAGTTCTACAAAGAGAACCAGTGAAAGAATGGGACTTCAAAAGCAATTATTCCCATATAAAAATAAGATAGGACTCTGACACCTTTAAGGGGATTGTTTCATAGCAGGAGGAGCATTTCTAGTGGGACCATGAATTTAGCTGTACAGCGTTTGGCAAAGCATTGAGTGCCTCCTTTTATTCAAACTTTTTAAAAAGTGATCCATGCTATAAGACTAAGAGAACCAGGACATACTCAAAATGCACATTCTGTTCTATGATTTTCATTTTAACTGTTCCTCCTAAGTGCACAGTAAGTTCTTTCACCTTACTGAACATGGTACAAAGCCACATGGACCACACAGAGAATACTCTCTAGAGGTTCACTACTGTGTGCTCAGTTCCCAGAGCTCGGTTACATTGTCTGTGAGTACTCTGCAGCACAGACAATAGTTTTACTAGCTTACATTCATGCTCTGTGCCCATTATTGAGACTCTGTAGGGCAATTTGAAGTAGCGGACACAGAATTTGCATTATCAGCACATTTTTACAGAGACCAGATACGTTTCAGGCCAAGATATGACAGAGGCTCAATAACCTTTAGCAGGCTTCACTTCTAAGAGTAAGGCAAGCTAAGCCTAATAAACAGGACAACATTAACACAGTTTCAAGTACAACTTCCAGAAGCATTCATCAAAAGTTGATGAAATCCTGAAGTAAATCAAATTGAAAATTGCCTGTTCTGTTGTGCTTCATTACAGACAAAACCTCCAATGGGCTTTGTTCATTATGCCACAAAAGTTCATTATTTTTGCAGTGCACTGGGCATGCATTTTCTTACCCAAGAACTTATTTTTTAGTCTCAGCATTTCCATTTTGACGTTAGAAAAATATACAACCAGAATCTATAGACTTTGATTAAATGTTGATACAGCTGATTCCAACACAGCCAAAGCCAGTGACCATACATGGAATCTAAACAACAGCTAGTAATTACAGTGTCAAAGGCATGTATACACTGTGTGTTATGTTTCATTGTCTGGCATGCAAATATAGCCTTGGTTTCCTTTGCACTATTTCCAAAGTATAAAGAAAGCTAACCAGAGAGTTCTGTTTCGTTTACACAAAAGAACAAGGTTCAATCATGTTTGATAAGTTGCAAATTACTGGTAATACCACAAGTGTTGTTACAGCTGCTAAGAGTGGTCAGGAGGATGTACAAAATACAGCAACGGCATGAATCAAAAGAAAAAGTCTAAACAATTTTGAATGATAGTGTATAATACTTCTAACTTTAACTTTGTGCTAGGGCTTGTCAGCAGCATCTCGGGCAGTGGTGAGATATGTGGAGAAAGTTGCCACGTATGTATTTGATATGCTGTGCGTCAGCAGACTCCCCACTGACTTTGCTCCTAAGAGGGTGCAAAGGGGAAAGAAAGAAGAAATAAAACTCCAGTGACATAGTACACACTTGCACTTCTTCAATAAACGTGGTTTTAAAGTTTTCAGCTTAGCAATTTGCCTGTGCAGATTTTCACAGCTGAGTACATCCTTTTCACTGCATCTCTAAATATGGTACGTTTATCAAGTCCTTCAGACAGAACTCATCTCTTTTCTGCAGAATGTGGGTGTCAAAAAGCCTCACCTGTGCTGGAATGGATTTCAGAAAAGGGACATAACGTGGGAGACTGTGTAAATAGTGTATGAAATAAGCATCCAAGATTTGCCCTTTCTAAATCTTCACATTCTTGATACAGCAGCTAAAGTTTCCTTGCACAGAGAAACTTGAACTAGTATCTTGCTGAGTTTCCAGGAAACTGAGTTTCCAGGAAAAGTGCTTCTGAAATAAAGTCACTGGAATCTGGAAGTTCCTTTGAGAGTGCTTCTGATCATGACACTGAAGAGCCGCTGCTCTGAGGGTCAGTGCCCAACTCCTTTCAGAGTGAATTAGTCTCCTATGTCTGTGATTACATGGACTCCTCTTCTGAAATATTGGAAGGGTATTGTTAAAGGAAGTACTCACCAGGGCCATACTTAACCATAAAAAAGGAACCAGGAGCAGGATCCTACACATGGATCTCCCTAGATATGCTGTACTTTAATCATGATTATGTTTTTATACACTTTTTATACATTGGTTTATGTTAGGGGTTTTTATTCACTGTTTTACGTTTTTATATAATTGATATTTGCATAGTTTCTTGGTAGATTTAGGTGGTATTTCATATTTGCTAAAATCAAAAAAATGTGAAATTATCAACAAAGAAAAATACAGACCTTTCTGGCTGCAGCTGATATAACAGAAAAAGAATGTATTCCAGGAAAACTAAATATAATTAAAAAATTTGCAAATATTGTAATGTGCTTCAAGTACTGCAAAAATATTACAAAACTTCTGCCTAGTTTCCGCTTTCAGTGATAATCAGGGGAAAAGTACTGGGCCTGTGTTTTGTTCATAAATTGAACTATATAGGAAGAAGGAAGGAAGGAAGGAAGGAAGGAAGGAAGGAAGGAAGGAAGGAAGGAAGGAAGGAAGGAAGGAAGGAGGGAAGGAATTATAAAAAATAGCTCTAAGAAAAATCTGTGTTTGCATCAAAACAAGCATAGAGTTTCTTTGGGCCCTGCTATCTAGAATCAGGAGAATACAAGGAAATTATTGGGTTTTATGAGGAAAAGAGTGACAAACAGACATAACAACTAGAGAAAGAATAGTTAAAAAGCATTTATCCTTAATATTTCATGATTTTTAAATATATCTCAATATTTGGGAGCAGGTAGGGGACAATGTTTTTTTCCAAATATGAGAAATTGGTAACCCTGTGAATGCATCTCAGGGGTGCTAGTTACTACTCATACATCTGGTGACTGTGATATTCCTAAACCTTCAAGTAATCAGGATGCACAGGACTCCACATTTTCAAGCAAAGTGTTCATTCTGTAGTCTTGCCTCTTCAGTCAGGATGTGCTCCACAACTGGAACAGCTTGCGCTGGGTTAATCCCCTGGGAAAGTTCTAATTTACAAAACCCTGTTTAGAAAAATCGAATCTATTTAAAGGCATTACATTATAAACATAAACTCCCTAATGAGCTGTAGTGAAATGGCTCTAGGCTATAACTTGCGAAGTTCAAATGATTTAGCCGTTTTCTGCCATGTATTATTTTCATTTAATCTGCATCACAAGGACTGTAAAGAATCCAGCTGTTCAAAGTGAGTCTTAAAGATTCCTGCCAAATACAAAGGCTTGTCCAATTGTTCCCTTCTTTACTGTGTTTGGTTAAAGACTTATTAATTGATAGATCAAATATTTCCCAAGTTAAAAAAAAAGGAAGTCAACATTTCTGATTGAAATGCAGGTACTAATAAAGATTGAATTTTAAAAATAGCCAATTAAGGTCACAGAATCACTATGAAAGAAGAAAGGAAGGAAAGAAGGAAAGAGGCAAGAAAGGAGAGAAGGAAGGAAGGAAAAAGAAATCCACTGAACATTCACATGCCCTGGTGTAGTAGAACAATCTGTGCTTTCATGTTCAGAACTTTACCCCTTTGGGACAAAGGGTGTACCCTGAGGATGCAATTAGCCTCTCTCTTACCTACTTTACCACCTGATAGCTGCAGTGCAGTTTCTTCTCACCTATATCTGTATGAGAGGTAGTACAGTCTCTTTGTATGACAACTAATTTTAGCTGCATTGAGCTCTTTCTCAGAGACATTTGAGAAATCCCATCTATCATCTTTGTTTAGAAGCAGGGCTAGAGGAAGTGATGGAGGACACATAGGTACTCCTAGAAGAAATGCAGTGTTAGATGGAGAATGGACTAATGACTCAGGGGCATTTCCTACCATTCTTTCAGAGACCATTCTTCTGTTAAATGCAGGCCTTGGTTTGCCTCAGGTTAGCTTTAAGTAATGGAAATACCCACTTCCGAGAGATTTATTACCTATTTCTGTAATAAAAAGGTAGACTATAACATCAGCACTCTGACCTGCTCTTTTCAACACTTACTTTCAGCATCCAGAAAATGCAAATCTGTACCTGTTATAGGATTCAGGATTTTGGTCTGGTCAAAATCACTTGACATGTTTAAACATTAAAAAGTAATATTCTGAAATGTGTAAATGTTAAAACCACAACTTCCATGTATTAAGGCAGAATAAATATAACAAACCTGGCCTGTTTAATAAATGAAATGGTATGATTTTAACTGCAAGAGGTGGATTACATGCATTTAACTGCTTCCTATTTTAAGTAATTATTACAAAAACATTGTATGCTGGTGGGTTTTAGAATGCCCTTATCAAAAACAAGTATAAGGACATAATTTTGACTTTTTATTTTAGCTTCTTATTATAAAAATATTTAGTTTGTGCAAATATTCCCTCTTCTTATGATGAGGTATTGTACTGGAACTGGTAACACAGCTTCTGATGGTAAACTGGGAGAAGATGGGTCAGTTAAAGAAGTGATGTGGTAAAAATTGTGGTTCCATTTTTCAGTTAAATTGGAAACCTTGTAACAGGGCTCCATGGTGAAAGCAAATACAACTGTACTGGTATTTAAACTGCATAAGGATAGTTTTATGTTGCTAGAGTGGTGTAAGAGAATGAGCCATGGATGAGGGTCGAGTCCAAGATATACTACAATACATATTCTCTACAAAAGAAATTCACATATTTTCCTATCTCCACCTGTTTTCTTTGGTTGGTTGCCTACAATTTCATCACACAGCAAGTGTATGTAAAAGCTATTCAGTTCTGATGACACAAAACTCAGCCTTGAATAGACTACAAATATAAATTAGGTTGGTGGCCCCATCACAAACCTGGAAGGAGAAAAAATGGGGGATTCACCACAAAACCACTATACAGCTCAACAAAATGTGCAATTCTGCTTTTGGGACTGTCAGACACATTACATATCAGTGCTGATTTGAAGTCCAGATTGTTGACTATAACTCAGGAGCACTCAGTGTCACTCTAGCTGCAGGGCACAAAGGCAACTTTAAGCCAAGTTTTCAGTTGCCCTCCACTTATACTTAGGAGACTCTCCAAATTTCCCTCTTGGCATAATTTAAAATATTCTGAGCAGTTGACAGCTCTAGGAAGATGAGCCAGAGCCCAAGGAAGAGTTGCACATGAGAAAACCCAAGGCACTCTCTATCCTTCAGTTGCTAGGGGTAGCTTTAAGACCACTCTACTACATCATGAATACAGTAGCACTGTAGTAATTGGAACAACTTCTTTCATAATGATTTAAAAATGGAGGATTCCACCCCTCCAGTGACTTGCTAAGTAGGAATTGGCATACCTCTGCAAGGACAGAGAAGCACAAAGGTACCTCAGTGTGCTTGAGACTCAGACTGGAGGCCTAGACTTTAGGGAGGTTGGGTATTTCATGGTTTTCCTGGCAGTAGATTAACTCTTGCTTTCAAGGGGACTATACTCACACTTACGAAGGCAAAATTGAACTGTATACTTCATTGCAGTGTTGCATCAAAATATGCAAGCTCAATTTTAATGAGCTTTCTTGGGTACACAAAAAGAACCTGGTGTACCTTAATTATCAGACCTGGCTTTTCCTGCATAAAACTAGCCCATGTGTAATGTAATATAGACCTTAGATTATAAAAGCTTCCATGACCTGCTTCCAGCTGATGTAAATCAATATAGTTCCACTGAGGTAAATTAATAATTTAAACTCTTAGATCATGAGTTGAGCTACAGTCCTTTGACCAGGCCCATCAGTCTTTATTTATTTGGTTAGAATCAGGCAGTGCTAATGAGACTATAGCCTGGGGATTAGGAAATGCGTTTTCAGAAAGGTATGCTGGAACGAAGTGAGACGACTGACATGCTAACCATACACATTGTCAGTGGAACATACTGACTAATTTCAACAGATTAATGAACTGTGGACCACTTGTCTTGTGCTCCAGATAACACTGTACAATAGCAGTGGCCATAGAGAAAATAGTACATCTAAACCAACAAAGGAGTTGGTCTCTAATTTGTGGTGTTGTGCAGTTACGGACATGTTCATACTTTACTCAAAAGCACACAAACAGATGTTGTTCACAGTTTTTTGTTATCTCTTCATGTAAATACACTGTCTGTTGTTTCTTTTTCCTGCAACTGGATGAGTTTAACCTCATCCTCCCAGGAAAAAGGTGTCTGCTATGCTGTTTTTCATTTCCTGTCTGGTCTCTGTTTTGTAATACAACTGCCTGGACTTTGGAAGAGTAGCTTGCTCTACTGTTACCACCGGACACAAATTGCAATTGTAGAATCCATCCTCTGAGTGCTTATCCAGTTTCACAGATTAGAAGCGACTAATAATTCTGAGAGAAAACTTAAGATTTCATGTCCCTCTTCTCTAGTACAAATGGTTTGGGAACTAGTGAAAATGGAGATTTTGAGTCTTCATTCAGATAAAAACTGGAAGCAGAAAATTAGGAACAAAGACTCTGTAAGTGAGCTATATCAGTATATAGTCACTGAGGAGTTTGTTTCTGAGTTCCTGACATCTCCCAGTCTCAGGTAGAAATGAGTACATACTTCCAAGACTTCACAGAAAGGATAGCAAACTTAATAGCACGTAGCATGACAAAGGTGTGAGAAGAATTTCTAAGAAGCAACATACCAGTATAATGAAGATCAGCGCAATATTTCCCATGAGGAAAAGGTGCAGTTTGAACAAGATCACAGTATATGACGTAATCAAGTAAAATTAAAGATAAAATAGTTTCTTCCCCCCCCTAACATTAGGTCTGACTGAGGTGAAATATATCTGAATTATTGCAATGGTCATCATGATTGTCACCCTCTAGAACACATGGTGGGAGTGCAACTACATTACAGCTCCATTTGGCCATGAATTCAGAAAAAGCACTGTGGCTTGTGAAGTTACTTATCTGATTATCCTTTAACCTCTGTGGTAACTCAGTTAAGTAATCTACTGGCTCTGTCCCGTTGGCCCTCTCAGTTTAGTCTCTCATTGTGTTTCTAGCAGTTTCCACACAGCCCATGCTTGCCCACCATCTACAGTGAACCCCTCCCTACTGTGAGGTGTTTCCTGCAGGTACTAAAGCATCATGAGCCATCCTAGCACTTACCTCTGCGATTCACTCACTCACTTGCTATCATCACCAGCACAGTCTAAGGCTTTGTCAAGCTGTTGATGTAATTTCCCTTAGCTACAACCTAGCTGTATTTCACTTAGTAAACTTAGTAAGTGTGCAAGAGGCAGAGTGCGTGTTAATCTTACAAGCCTCTTCAGTGATTCTAGCACTTTTTGGGGTGGATAAACACTGCCATTTACCTTGTCAAAACACTTCTTGTGTTTTGGGCTTCTTGAATCTTGTGGCCAGAGTTTCATAGTGTTAATATTCCCTGAAATGCAAACACCAAACTAAGAGCTGATGAGTTAAGATGAGAACGATTTGCTGTGAGATAGAGGAAAGACTATAAACTGGAGGAGGAAACCATTCACTATTAAACAAGGTATTTTGGTTTTGAAGGACAAAGTTTATGAAGGATTTCTGATATGGGACCACCAAGTTAATCTGTGTCCATTCAGTAGGTGATGTGCATGAGGATTGTTTGACAAGAAAGTCTAAGCAGAAATAATTTTAAAGGAGAATATCCACCAGCTGTGCCTACCACATGTGGCAGGAAGATCCTGAGGACCTGAAGCCAAAAGGGCTGCAATTCTTATGCTGTAAAGGTGCCCTTGCTGCTAGCTCAGGGACCACCTTCTGTTCACCCTTAAAGCAGCTCTACAGACCATGCTCATCTGCAGCGTGGAGGTCTTCAAGCCTCCATCCATTCCAGCTACTCTTGAATCAAGTACAACTTGAGGCTTCCTCTTTCCCAGGGTCTCCCAGGACTGCAGTCTCTCTCTCAACACACAGAGCAGAATTAACCGGCTCTGTGTTTCTGCCCCAGCAGGAAGTCAGAGCTTTATGGCAAGCACTGTCTGTTACAAGGCAGACATAGCTTTCTCCATCCAGGCTCCTTCACATTAACATTGCCAGGACAGAACAACCTCCAAAAACTGGCGCCATATTTACCCCAGTTCTGAGATTCTTTAAATTCTACCAGGGCAGTGTAAAGAAGCCATAGCTCAAGTTTATCAGAAAGCAATTATTTTTGCACGTGTCCTGAAAGTCTGGTGTTCTCTACCTTCATCTAAATTTAGCCCAAATACCAAAGCTGATGATTTTGCATCCTACCTAACCCATATGAGACACAGATGCCCTTGCAGGCCTTGACCCTTAAAGGTACATGCTGCAGAAAAAGGATAGAAAAGAGGCAGCCAACAGACCAGATGGAGGCTGAATCGAGGTACTGGGGTGGGCTTACTCCAGGGAAGCAGATTTAGTGCTGCCTGCCAGAATACTTGTAGCAGGGAACTGATTCCAAAGAAGATTGCCTCTATTCTTCAATAAGACCTACTCAAAGGACTTTAGAAAATAAATTGGAAACACGAGACTGCAGTATGCAGAGCTGGTGTAAACCTTCAATGTCAGCTGATTTTGTTGAATTCATAGTGAAACAAAAAAGAAAAAAGGACTTGATAGTTAACATCTACTGAAAAATAAATCTTTGACAAGTAATTTGAGCCAGTGCAACTTTACTCAGCAGGAAAACAGGAAAAGTCATTATTTGCCAAAACAAATCTTTCAAAATCTGATAATATTTAGGAAATAAACAGCTCAATCAACAGACTTGAAAAAGTTCAGGCAATTTCCTTTCCTGAGATGATGTTGGGCAATGTTGAGCAGAGCCACACAAGGTGCTGCGGTTGTGAAAAGACATCCCCTAGGACATCCACATGCTCTGACGTCTCTCAGAGAAACACGTTTCACGGAGGCCATGAATGGGTGCATGCAGTGCACGTCTCCTCTACTCACAGTTAGCTCTTTGGCATCTGCATCATTGAACTAAAGGCTTTGACTTCACCTCTGCCTTTTTATATGAGATGAGGTATTTACCCTGTTGTGAAGATCATGCTGTATTCCGTTACTTCTAATGAGTTAACTCAATTGTAAATGATATGATATGATATGATATAAATTATGATTACAGTTAATTGAAGGCAGTATTCTTTACTACTACTGTATGAATCAGCAACGGAGGAGTCAGAAGGCATTCTGGTTCTGATTAAGCTCTGATTTTGGCCAAAGGCTTTCAGTAATTTTTGCCTTTTTTTTTTTTTTTTTAATTTAGATTCTAGCCAGCATCTGTTAGATAACAGAAAAGACTAAAAACTCATTCTAAAACTCTTTAATCAGTGAATGAACTAGAAAAAAGACAAACTCCTGAAATTCCTCTCCGGTCAGAATATCTGTTACTAGGAAAGCAGAACTATTTGCTCCTGCCTTGGGCTCAGGAAGAATAGGAAACCTTCTGGTCTTGTCTTTTTCCTGGGCACAGTTGTGATCAAAGAAAAAATATATTAGTTATTTTTCCCGAGCCCTTCTGAAAGAATAAAGAAGTCTGGTTTTCAAAATATGGCATGAAGTTCTTACTTTATCAACCAGGCCAGATCAGAATTTAGGACTTCAAATTTCAGGGAATGAAATGGCATAAAGCAGAGTAAAGAGAGCAAGGTAAAGGACCACCATTCTCTTCTCCTTTGCCATTTTACATTTGGATTTCTTTCATATCCTTGTTTTGCCTGGAGTGTCTGTAAAATGCATTCAAATCACTGGATTTAATAACCTCTGTGTTTCTAGATTTTATTGGGTGAATCCTGGCCCCGTGATTATAGGAACTGAAATGTTACTGCATTTGGAAATACAAATTCCCAGTTCTTTTTGTCCTGTTAATTAAAGGTAAATGACTGAAGAGCAGGAAAACAATCTCTCTGTTATGTTGTAGCAAGTGATTCCTGAAACAAAATGTACCTTTTGTGCATAGGAAAACTGAAAGACAGCTTTGGGGCTGCATTTCTCTAGATAGAATTGTATTTATGACTTTAAAATCCTTATATACAGATTTTGAGGCTTATCAGATGACAAAGAATAATACAATCTGCATTGCCCTATGCTTCATATGTGGAGGAGAAATTTCAAAGCCAGAACAATATAAGATTATATACAGCAAGCCATTAAACAGGGCCTTTTGGCATGCAATTTCAGATGAAATAATTGCATCCAACATCCAGAGGGGAAGGAAAATAGATACTAAAGGATTCATGATAATAAAACAGAATGCAGAGACATTTGTTACTCCACTGGGTCTAGTGAAAGCCTACAGTATATCTCTGCACAATTGTTCTCAGGACCTTTTGTTATTTTGTTTTATAAATCCTGGGTGCTGTTCAGATGCAGAGGCTTTGGAGAGGGGAGTCTGCAAGCAGATAGATAATCACAAGACATATTCAGCTTTAACTTTACGTATGTTGTGCTCCATGGTATTTACAATAGCAGCAATCTGTTTTCATGACAGCATGTTTTTGTAAATCCAAAGAGATAAACTTTCTCAGCTATTTATAAATCAGATGCTTACATTATGATCTCCTGCCAGTAATTCTGATCACTGCTGAACTTTGCTGTGTTCAGTTTAATAAATCTGTTTGTTACTGTAGTGTCATAGGTGAGAAAAATATACTGGAATCCTGTAGAGAAGATGCAATAGCTCTTTGTGGCTGGGACAGTGATGTCCTGTCACCGTCAGGGTGAAGAGAAGTCAAACACCTTAGTCTGAACATAGCTAGGAGCCAACACTCACAGATTGTTTCTCAGATCTGCCACTAACTTACTGTGTGGTCTTGGAAAAGAGTTTTGCCTTGAGAAAACAAAATTAATATTACCTCTCCCCTCTTTGAGAGTCTGGCGATCCCCTATGGATAATATATATAGTTAAGAGAATTGTAATCGTTATTTTCCCTGTTTCCTTAATTTATTTTTGCTACTCATTGTACAGTTATTAGAATTATTAACAGGAAGCAAGATGGGTTTAATAACCTCCAGGAAACATATCACAACAAAAGAGGAAAACCAACTTCTTTGCTCTTTAGAGTACCCTTGATTTTGAAGGAGCTCAGCAATTTGCTGTATTCTCAAGGTAGAAAATGCATGCTTGTCATAAGTGAAGAATTTATGATGATTCATTTCTATGATGAATAAAGTTTTATTTTAATTCCCACACTTTGTCTGTGTAAGCAGATCACAGATGTACTGATGGGGCTGTTTGGAATTTTTTGCTGAGCAATTTACCCAATTCTTGGGCTGTTTGTCATTTCTGAGCATTTTCAAACCTTTTAAACAGGAACTTCAACATCTTCTGACATATGTTCATAAGAATTTAAGGCCAGGCTATAGGTCCGTTTAGTTCAGTCTTTTGCAGTAGCCCAAAGTGGATAACTAATAAAGCATGTAAGAGGAGAGAAAGCATATTAGCCAGGGTCTGCTTACAGCTTCCAACAGTGGGTGACTCAGACACACACCTTTAGGGATGACAGCCACTTTAGGAACCAAACAAAATTTCTTCTGGCTTTTTATCCAGGTCATCCAGCAGTTATCAATTATAATAGTGTATAGAAAAGTAGGAGAAAGATATGTGTAGTGTTAAACATTAAGGACAGTATATAGCCAGAAACTAGTAAGTACAGATTGTTGCCATAACCCTTTTCCTAGTTAACTACCTGTAAATCTTAACTCATCCTCCGTCCCCATACACACACACACAGAGAGCTCAGACTACACACTAAGATTGCTTTAAAAGCAGGTTGCAGCTGGATCAGTACATGTACATAGGTAATGAGGAAGGATATGGTCAATTTTTTAAGTATTTTTAAAGTATTCCCACGTTTAAGTAACTTACAACTGGTCTTTGACACTTGGCAGAGCTGAGTCTGTGGATAGGCCCTGCCTTTTGTTATTGCTCAAATTGCCATGAGATGCTTGGCTGAGCTGAGTTCCAAGCACTGGAAATTTCCAGTGCCCTTTCTGCTATGCTCAAATGGCTCAACATTCCCTGCACACCCAGAAGTACTCTCAAAATCTTCCATCAACAACCCACACATATCTTCCCTTCATTCAGATGCAGAGAAAAGGGATCCTTCCTTCCCTTCAAAATACCCTTACAGTTACTAAAAGCCGCTATAAACTGATGCTGCTTGTACTTCCCTTTAATCTACTGCTTCACTTCCTACTTCTACTGTTTGAAAGAAAGGTCTCGCAAACTTCTATATTAGTCATAAAACCCATAGCTGGTTTCCTGAGCATCATTCATCTTCTGTAGCTCAAAAAGAATGGTTGTAATGCAAAAGGAATGATTGTGCCTTACAAGGCCATTTCCTACCACATATCTAAAGGTGAGGAGAAAGAGCAAGCAAGGGGTTAAGAATTAAGGCACTGACATTTCTCTCTCTAAATGCCAACCTCATTGATACCTGTATCACTACAGGTAGAGTAGCTTTAAATGTAACTAGAGAACTGAGCAGGCAAACTCCTTCCCTCAACTCTGCTGCAGTACTATGTACATGCTCTACCTTTGGGCATGTATGGCCCAGCTCTTCACAGCCCAGTGTAAAAGCAGGGACTAGATTTTATTTGCCAAAAACTTTGTGAACATATGCAAGGTGGGGGTGGGAGGTAAGAGCTTGCTAATAAATTTTTCCATTTCTTTAGTGGTACAAGGACTTGTGTTCGAGTCTCCATGTGCTGCTCAGGAACACATGTGGAAATACAGAGTTTTCTCTAGTGCTACAACACTGATTAACTCAATAATACAAGAAAGGCTGAAATAATCTGGTTTTAAGCAACAACAGAATTAACTGATAGACTGCCAAAATGCATAACAGAGATGTAAATAAAAAACCAAACAAACAGAAAATTCACTCCCAAACAAAAAATTCTGTGTAATTTAACTAATATTTTCTCAAATTTTTAAAGTTTTCTATTGTGGTTTTCCACTGGCATTGACATAATAAATGTTATTAAAATATTCTGATTGGCATACTTAATAAATCATGAACTCTGAAGCATGAACCATATTTTGGGGACAATCCATCTGTTAGTATTTCCAATTATGAGACCAAACCATGCCAAAAACAAATGGAAAAATATTGTAATCAGATCCTTCAAAATTGTGTTAGACTTTTTAATGAACAGTTTAATGTGATATGAAATTACCTTAAGTCTGAAATGTGTTGAGAGGTATTGGATTACTTTAGTTCAATTAAACGCTAATGAAACACTTTGAAGACTTTTCCCCTGTACCGAAATACCGTGACTATGAATATGTAATTATAAAATCTTAAACAATTATTGTGAATCATAATGCTGATATTTTTATTGAAAATAACATTTGATTGCTCATAAATATTTTGAAAAGTCATAAGCAGTTAGTTAAATCTGACCTAAGTGAAATATAATTTCTCTACATATCAACTGTCAAACTCATCCTACAAGCTTGTCTTAGACTTCTCCAAAATATTGCAAATGTTCTTCAAACAACATGTTTTAGCTCTACTGAGGGTGCCCAGGGAACCAGACCTTAGCGCTGTGCTAGTGCCGTATGTAGTGCCATGGGATGAACATAGGATGCCCACCTGAGAGGGACACACGGAAGACTCTTTTAGTTACTACTTTCTCATCAAGGAACATACGATGTTTCTCATTACACATGAGATTAGGAGAACTTCTCTGTGCAGATACTCACATACATATGTAATCTTCTCCAAACATAAATGTTTGTTGTATTTATGAGAGTTCTGAATACAGACTCTCATACTTCAAATGTATATGCTTTCCTTCCTCTACAAGTCTGATTTAATGATGCCTACAAACCTTGAACTTAATTTAGCTTTCCAGTGTGAATTGGGTAAGCATGTGTGAGTATTATCATGAGACTGTCAAAGATTTAATTTCGTTTCATTTGACAAAGTTTTATTTTCCAAAAGAGAAGAGTGCGTGTGGCATATCATCAACCAATCAGATGCTGTCTAAGGAAAAATGAAATACTTCAAAACAGAAACATCAAAAGACTTTGAAACAAAAACAATTTCTCCTAATCTTGCATCCAGGGTATGTACTGACTTTGCAGAATCACTACAATTAATTCTGAATTATGTATGAAATGAGTAATCCCTGCCTAGAAACTACAACTAGTGCATGCAATCACCGGCTGGCTCTGAAATGTGCTGTAATATTATGCTCAGACATGTCCAGAAAAGAAGCCTATACCATTCCCAGCATTTCTAGCCTTTTGTATTTTCTCTGTTTTCCACTTCTACTATTACCCCGCCCCCATGCCTGTCCCTGAACTGCAGGGCTAGTCAATTCTCTCAATTCTCATTTTATACAAAAAGCAGCCATGATGGTCATTTTCAACTCACAGGTGTTTCCAATGGGCTGGCTATGCAAAGTTATGTTGTGAAAACATCACAAAAATACAGGCAGGTATAGTATTCTTCCATTCTAAGGCCCCAGAAGTATTTTAATAAAAGTGTCTAGATTGCACTAGTTTTTGCTTCGGTCCCTCATTACTTAAGAATTATGTTCCTCTTGCAACACTATAGCAATGAGTCTGCAAAGAATTTTATGTACTCTACTAACATCATAAAAATCAACTCCTGGTAACTCAATGGGATTATTCATACACAGAACCTTTTGAAGAATTAGGATTTGAAGTGTGTACTTCAAGACAGATAAAGGGTCATGAGGCCACATGGATGACTACGTAAAATTCTTCTCATATTAAAAATCTTAATAGTTGGATGACTCAATGTGTATGGATGGCACAAAATGAATTCTAATTTACCCACCCATTTTGATAAAAAAGATGGAACAATTTTTTCCCACTCAGACAAGAAAATAGATATTACTGTAGTTTTATTCTCTAAACATTGAATCAAACACCAGTATCCACTCATAAAAAAACCTTACATTAACTATCCTGCTCAAAGCCAAGCCAATGTGAAAGTGTTTTGCAGTAAAATATTGAAACATACTTTCCACACAACAAATTATCAAAATTTGGACTCCTTCACTTTATGGACTTCCTGTATTTGAAATCAGAGATTCCAAAGAAAGATTTACCCAGTTCTTCCAGTGACCCTTGTACTGTGTAATCAGAGAAAACCTGGAGCAGATTCTGTAAGGTGGTCAGCACTTCTTTAGAATGCTAAATAAGATTAGTTAGAGAAGTTTTGATGAGATATACTTTTGGCAAGATATGTTTAGTAGAAATCAAAATTTTTTTACAAAAAATGTTTTATATTTGAGAAGAGTCTTTGTCAAAAGTGCTGGTTGGTTGTCAGCCAGGAGATAGAGAAGCACACACAGCAGCTACACACATACTGTATAGTTCGAAAGCTATGCAGAGTTGCCGTGTGCAGGGTACCCAGGAAAAAAAAAATCCTTCCATTTCCTGAATGAGAAGGAAGGAAGCCAAACATCTGAGCCCTAAATGAGGTAGAGCAGATACCTGGATCTCTGTGCGTCATGTCCTAAGCTGGTGACCTACCTTCTCAGCTATATCATAGGCATACACAAGTTTGTTCTTGTAAAAAAGTACAAAAAAATTTTTCTAACTCGGTGGAAAGACAAAACAAAACAATCAAGGCACTATAATTGTTGTAGAAATTAATTGTTCATCCTGCCGCCCAAGTGCCCTCCTATAACACCACCTACTCAGTACTACTCAAGGATTGATGGTATGGTTTGCACCTACATATAGTCATTAGATTTTGAGGTGCTTTGCTGGTAAAGACGGACTTTGTGGAGGAGTGTAAAGGCATGTGTTGATAGACCATATGGTTTTGTACTGGAGCTCAAGATCCCTGAAAGGATTCTTAAAATAACAACTTGACAGTGTAATAACTGTTAACCAACAGTGTAGCAAGGGAACATGCTTAATGAAAATGTGAATATATCCACAGAGATTTCTCTTTAATCCTGTCTTGAAAATGAATTTTTAAATGAGCTTCCAAGACATTGATAATGTTCCTAGATTTCACTCCAGTGACTCTTCAGTTCCTAAAAAAATGGCTTCAGTTCTAGGCATGTGGAAAATACTTGCTTGTACTCGATGGCTATAGAAAATATTGGCAATAGTTCTATATATAAAGTAATTCTTAAATGATTCTTGTTAAAAAAAAAAAGAAAAAAAAGTAACAGAAAAAAACAGAAACCCCACCAAGTGCACAACTAACTGCCAAGCACACTTGCTCCCCAAATAGCAGTGTTGCCTGTTGTGTCAGCTGTAGTGAGGACCCTGCCTAGAGATGGATGGAACTAGAAATTCAAAAGACCAGTGTGGGTGCTAATGCATGGCATAGTGAATGATAATTTGTGTAGAGTATAGGAACGGAGTCAAGGCACAGCCATGCCATAGTGCAGGCAAGACCTGATTTTGTGGTTAGAGAAAGTCACAGCCTTCCTGCAGTATACAGAAATCATCCCCAAAGCTACACTTCCCCTTTCAATGCAAAAAAGCTGAGTGCCTGCAGCAGGGCTGCTCTGAGTACAGCATGTGTGGAAGGTAACTAAGAGCCCCATCAGACACAGAGAAACACAAGCCAAGAAAAAATAAACAAAACTCAGATTTGCCAAAAAGAAATCCACCTTCCCCCTAGCCAACTCACAATTGTTGTTTTGCTTCTTTTCATTCACACCTAATGAATCAAACAATCTCCCAGAAGGTGATGGTTAATTGGGAGGTCACAGAGCAAAGGTATCTGTATGGTGAAGGAAGCAGAGATTTTCCAAGATCATGAACAAGATGGAAAGTGTGGTTTGTCTGGGATGTGCCTGTGGCATGGGCACTCCAGTAACACTTTCTGTGATTCAAGGGTGAGGAGCAGGAGGTTGCAGTGCACCAACAAAACACCTACAAGAACATCTTCATTATGCCAAAATCAGGTGATGGACACCTACAAGGCGGTACTGCTCAGGTCAGCAGCAAATGGTTTATCTCAGGTCTTCAGTGTAACCACAGAACAAACAGTACAGCCTGCCATGTTACCGGTGGCTTAGGAAGGAGAATTCTTAAAAAAACAGGGTAATACTTTAAGTGCATCAATGCCAAGAGCAAAGATCAAGTGTGTGTTGACATGTCTGGTCATAATCATCCATGCAAGAGCTAAGAGGGGTGCTACAGAAAAAAAGAGTGCAACCTACTTAGAATGCCCTATGGGGCAAAAGGAACTACCAGTATTATACTGGATTATGCATTATACAGAGCAGGCTCTCTAACTGTTAAAATATTAAAGGTTTTTTTAATAAAGAAATAAACCCCTACTATATTTGTATTTCTTTCTCACCAAACAGTGTTTCTCTGGCATCTGCAGCAACAGTTTCTTATTGGACCTAGGGAGAGGATAATGATTCCTCTACCAGGATTCACCGTTCTCAAATGCTGTGAAGCCACAAGAAACCGGTCAAAGCAGCTTCTGTGTGGAAGTAGGCATACCATGCTTGCACTCAGTTAGGGGGATAGCCACACTGCTTAATTTCAGGAACTTGGTTGCTTACCTCAAAAGTCAGTCTTTGCTTTTGATGAGAAAGATGCTTTTAAAAAGACCAGATGTCTCAGAGGGATGAATCTAGGTGATCTCAGTCTCTTTCTGGAAGATCCCCTTTTTCCTCACTGACTACTATGGTATTCTCAAGGACTACCAAGCCCTGTGAAGCATAGCTGAAAAACCATTATGATGTCTGGGCTAATTTGTTTATTTTTGTATACACAACTAAAGAATCTACATTCATTTGTAGAATTTTTTTGAGCATTTCAATGTAGAAATATTTTCTTAAAAAAAGAAAATCACCTCATCAAACTGCCTTTGTTTTCTGTTCTATTTTCTGAGTCTTGTACTTATTTTTGCTGCTGCTTTTCATTACATTTCTCTTTATACTCTTGTTCCCACCTTCTTTGACAGCATCCCTATATAGGACTGCTCTTGTGGCATGTCTAGAGGTTGCTATGAGTGTCCATTTGTGCTGTCACGGAAGTCACAGAGCACCCCTGAGACAGCACTGTTCACAGGACAGCTGCAGTTTCTTATCTGTAGGCACTCGATAAAGTACTCCACTTAAAAAAAGCCATGGACAATTATTTCTCTTGCTGTCTGTGAGACTGACAAACCTGGATGAAATCTCCCAGGGGTATCTATGAAACAGGAATTGGGAGATGGCATCCCAGCTGAAGCTGTGGAAGGACATGCTACAACATATCAGAGGTGCTGCATGAGCAAAACTCACGTCCATGTTCCCAAGACTACAAGGAAACTTTCCGGCCATTGTTCCCCTTGATGAAAGGATGTTTTTTCTCTTTTATGCAATGGTTAATTAAATACTCTCTCACTAAAAAAAATGCATGTCAGTCCACCTTCTTTTGGACCAAATTTCTCTATGGTAAGAAAAGAAATGCGGTCCTGGAGATAACATTGCTGCCAAGGTGTAAATATTACCAACCTTAGTTCTGTGCCTTGAGCCTGTGGTATGCAGACAACCAGTAGTCAGAGAGCTATGTCTGAGGAGGTGAAGAGAAGTAACTGTGAAAAGACTCTAGTCTGTAAGCTAAAAGTCTCTATACTGGTATCTGTACCTCTGCTGGAATATTGTTAAATAGTGCCAAAGTATCCAGAAAAGTTGGGAGCCACAGCCCTTTGTCTTTCTACTTGCATGAGAGTTTGCCATGTTGAATCCCTGAAATCTAAGTACTATATTTTACAGTTGACATGCAGATAGTGGAAAGATTTTAAACTAAACGTAAAAAGGCCACTGGATTCCAATAAAAACATACTTCTCTTTTTCAAGAACAGACAAGCAAAGACTTCCCATATCTAGCTTTTCTGACTGGAAACAGGACCCAGCTTTCACATTTTTGTGATCCTATGTCTGGCACATGCTTCCAAAGTCTGTAACATTTTTATCCCTCAGGTTGAAATATATCAGTCCCCAGAGGTGATTCAAAACAGGGCTGTCTTGGTAAGGAGCTACAGGTTATTCCAAAATTTGACAAAAGGAGCATCATATTTTAGCCACAATCTTCAAAATAATAATCAGTTTTACAAAATACAGTTTTCCCTTTTGAAGGCTGAATTTTCTTGGCTGGAGTTATATACCAAAACAAGAGCCTAAGGTGCCTTTCTTGGCTCTGCCATTGGCTCACTCTTCATCTTTTAGCAAGCCATTTAATTTTTTTGTGCTTTCATCTCTCTGTCTGTGAATTCTAAATATTAACTATTTATGGTATTCACTTGGTAAGTCACAAGCAAAACTGGTCTGAAGATTGTGATCTAAACTTCCTCTTGTCAGACAAATAAGGTCTGGCATTCAAACTAGTCACAATGGAGCCACAGCAGCAAGGGCAGTAACAGCAGCAGTTTGAATGAGCTCCTCACTCCCCAAAAAAGATTTGGTGTCAAAGATGTTATTTCTCACAAAAACAAAATAAAAAAATATGTGGCTCTTCTCCTGCCAGTTTCCTGTGAGAAGACCACCTGGATGACGAAACACAAAGCCCAAGTCCCTGCTTTATTTGATTCAAACTTCAGTGACCAGTACTCCACACCATTATTACTATGGAGTAGTTTTCGCCACAGAAGTTTGAAGAAAAATCTTTTTGTTCTCTGCAATATAGAATGAAATATAAAGGTTTTCTGCTATTTTATATGCATGCTTTTATCAAATCTTCTGTGTTTTCTTTTTTTAGATTCAAGCTTGCATAACTTCCAAACACAGCTACAGAATGGCACTTATCCTTTACAAAGAGTTTCTAATGCACCAGGCTTTCAGCTAGAGAATACGGAGGTTAAAAAAAAGGCAAATATGATAAAAAAAAAATAAATTCAAAAACATAGAAACCAAGCCATAAACAAAAACAGAGCCAGATACCACAAAGCCAAAAGGAATCCAAACAACATCCTTCAAAACGTTCGCATGTTTATGAATTTGAAAGGTGTGAAATAGTTGAAACTGAAATCTGAATAACATTATACAGAACTAACTCTAAAAGCAACATCTTAATTTACCTTTGAGAAGAAATATAAATGCTGAAAGATACAGTAAGCAGTATTTTCCTTTGCACAGATGTTAGGAGAGTTGCCTTAGAGTGTGCCGGGTAATGAACAGGCTGTTGCTGTATTGCAAACCCAGCCATCACCCCAGCTCCTTAGAGCATTGCCCAGTTTAAACTGAAGCGTTTCCATGCTATCAGCCACAACAAGGGAGAGTTTATTTTAGCACAGCTATTAAAAGAAGAGAGGTGAATGGTAGTTTCTTGGCTCCCTTCTTTACAGACAAAAAGTAGGTTGTTTTATACCACTCAAATCCTAGCTCAACCCTTTATAGTCAGCAAAGGAGAGTGGCCAATCTCTTCCAAAAGCCTTTGGAAATTGGTCCCACGACTCATTCAGTAACTGGGCCTGTTTCTCTTCAGTGGTGTTGAAGGGAGCTGGGGCTGGCAAGGCTGTGCAGCTGGTGGAGCTGAGTCCCCTCGCACAGTCACGTCCCCCTGTGCACAAGGGCAGGAAGCTTTCTGGGCTCTGTGAAATGCTGGAGGCAACAAAAATGTCCCAGCTGCCTACTTTGCTTGAGCTGTCGAAAGCCAGGCTGGTTTTTGCTGCCAGGAGGGGTACTGGGGAAGGAGAAACCTGCCCCACCATTGGCAGGCACCCTGTGTCTCCTTTCCTCCAGGGACAGGGAGGATCCAGCAGACAGGCACACAGATTCAGTGCTTACCTCACTCTTGATACGTGAGTTCTGTCTTCATTAAATGGGGAAACGAGTATTTGTATCTTACACATGGCAGCTGGACTAGGATACTTGAATTCAAAGCAGTAGACTTACACTTATAAATAACAATTATTGATATGCAAATGTTCTAATTTACATATTATATATGGAGTACATATGGATTTTTTATTTCTCAGGCAAATTGTTTATTTGACAATGAAAATTGGTTCTAAGTTGATCAAAACTACTCACAAATTTTTGCCAAGTGCAGTGAATAATTTTGGCCAAGAAAGGTGGAGGCTTTTTCTTTTTAAGTTGCAATACTTCATTTCATCTTATTTCAAAACAAAATGTTTTGTTTCAAAACAGTGATTTGAGATCAAAGATGGCTAAATTGAATACAAAAATACAATAAAAACAAAATGAAATTAACAGACTCTAAACTAAAGCATTTTTTGGAGACTGAATGGAATGGTTCATTTAACTTCAGATAAAATTCTGGGAGGGAGGGTTTTTCAGATCAAAAAAGAAAAGAAACATCCATTAACTATTCACTCAGCCTTAATCTGAAGTTTTGGTTCAGCTGGTTTTTGACAGAGTAGCTAGCTGCAAAGTTCAAATCCAAACTGGAAAGTCTCCATGCTTAGGGGAGTAGGAGGAGAGAAGACAGGAGGAAGCAAGGGGGAGAGAAGGTGCTGGAAAAAACTAAAAATGACAAAGAATAAAAGCCAAAAATAACCAGTCTGATTTAAAGGATGACTATGTCAGCACAGAATTTCCTTAGCGTTACCTTATGTGGGTAGTAGAAATCACTGATAAAACTTACATTGTCAAACACAGAATTTCAAACACAAAAGCATCATGCAGTGCCTTGAAAGTTGCATAGGAGGAATTATTTTTAATTATAGATAAATTGAATTAATTAAGTATAGCTACAGTTTTTTTAAAATAATATTTTTGAAAAACAATATTCAAATAAGTAGAACTAATTAATACAATACGAAAAAACATTTTTCATGTTTTTACCTGTTTTGAATTAATACAGACAAGAAAAACAGGTAAGTCGTCTTCAGACTTTTTGAATAGACTGTTAATTAGTAAGATA
The DNA here is from genome assembly GCA_013398125.1 of Aegotheles bennettii. Classification (NCBI taxonomy): domain Eukaryota; kingdom Metazoa; phylum Chordata; class Aves; order Caprimulgiformes; family Aegothelidae; genus Aegotheles; species Aegotheles bennettii. The sequence continues at coordinate 347,226 of VZRW01007699.1, read as the reverse complement.
ACAATAAAAAATTATTTCCTTTAAAGGTATTTCTCTGTTCTATCTTTGGTTCGTAAGAACTATTTTTTCTGATCCAGCAGCTGCATTCCCTATCACACTTTGTCACATCATCAGTCATACGGCTACTGAAGTCAACTCCCCCTCAGCAGAAAGGGACACTTGCGAGATTATATTACTGCCATAAATTTTTTGGCAGTAAATTTCGTAACAAATAATCCCATATTCTCCTGTATACAGTGCACAAACCGACTAATAAAATGATTTCTACTTGGGGATTTGTGGAATGCCTCCATCTTCAGTCAAATGTGTGGACCAAAGTATCTTGTAAAATGTACTGGAAAGTTCGTAAGTTTCAGGGTTTGCTGGGAACACTCCACCTGGTGAGAAAAGCAGATTTTTAAAAAAATAAAAGTTAAAGTTCTCCAAGTTCACCAGGATCATGAGCCAAGGAAAACCTTAATTAGAGTCAATGGAGAAAATTGAGCAGTTAAGATCTGGCCTTTTGGGGCTAGCAGTACTTGAAGAAATCAAATTATGAAATAATAATTTTTCTGTGGTTCTAAAGTTTGCATTGTGAATATGTTAGTCCATGTTTTGTGTCATCGTCCCATCCCTGGACTTTTTAGCTGGAGATGCTTGAAATAATGTAGCTGTAGAGTTCCTTGCTTGCCTTTCTTGCCTCAATTTGGGGTCACTTCTCATCTGCACTTTAGTCTCTTAATAATCCCTTGGCAGTGTAAACAGACTTTGAGTGGATATAATGAGTTTTCTAAGTATGAAAATAAGAATTACATCTTGCCCATGTGATGACTATCCCTCCTTTATTTTTTATCACCTTTCAAACATAAACTCAGTAACCTCTTAAGCAAGTGTAGAATTTGGCTCTCAGACTTTCTCACTGGTCATCTGACCATTTTCAGGACAGAAAGAATAGTGAGGAAAAATCACTTTAGTGACTTCTAAACCTAATTCATGCATTTGCTCCTGTATCATTCAGTTTTCTCGTAAGTACATGCAACAGCAAACCCTGGATCTTATGGCAGAGAGTCATTTAAATGCTGAAAGAAACACAGTTTATGATCGCATAAGCTATTTCATAGCACATAAAAATCCTAGGTCAGCCAAAGGAGAAGCAACAACAGTTCATTGCTTAGGAGGCAATCTCATCAAATTAGATTAATGAAATTCCTAGAGAAATAATGATAGTAATTGAGGATGGAAGGCAAATTATTTTTCTATTATCCCTAGAGAAATAACAATAATCAAGGATGGAAGGACAAGAAGGGTGGGGATTCACCTCACCAAACTCCTTATGTCTAAAAGCTGCCAAATTAGATATCTTTGGCCTTCTATGTGAGTTTCCTGTAAAAACTTGGTGGTTTTGTCCACAGAGCAGCAGCAGTAATGATGAAGACCTGAGAGCAAGGTGTTGTCAGGAGCAGCAGGGAGCCCTGAAGACAAGCTTTGACTTGAGGTAGAGATAAGGAAGAAACAGTTAATGAGACTTAAAGAGAAAATGGAATGACACAAAAAGATGAGATGATTTAATTAACATGGTAGGAATATTTTAGATCTACTAAAATGGGCATATATAGCACGTGGGAGATATAGGAGGTTCACACATTTAAAAAAGGAGGGAAAAATGCTACGGTATTTTCCTCACAGTGTTTAAGTGAAATGAGCAGCTGCAAGCTTTGACTCAGCAGAGCAGGTACCAAACTTTTAGGTCAATCAGATTACGGATGGTCAGAAGTTAAAAATGTTCCGATGTACATTGCAAAGCTGGGCCTTAATAAAAGTGAACATCTCTGCAGGAAGGTAAAAGTTCCTGCAAAGAGCCAAGCAGCATCAGAAATGGAAGGAAAAAACATGGAAGCACCAGCCCTTCAGTGCAACCAAATTTATTAGAGGCCAAACAAAGGCTGAGGATTTTACAAAGGTGGTCTCCCCTGCCCAGCTCTTCCAGGGCTTCAAAAATTGGTGCTCTTTTTCTCCTGTATCAACATCATCGGCACAAAAATATCATTACATCACGTAAACCCAACGTATGTCAGAGGTGACCTTCCCAGGCAAATATTGGTAAGCTGTGGGGAAAAGAGTGTTTTGTTATCTCTCCATCGGCAGCTTCAGCAAAGGGTTGGCTGCATGTCTGAACCCTAGCGCCTGCCCATGCTGCAGACACTGCAGGCTTGTGTCCAGTGGCAGCAGGTTACTGAGCGTTCCTCTGTACAGCCTGGGAGTTTGTTTTGTTACCTTGGGGAATTCAGCTGTGCCAGTAAATTACAGTGTAAGGATGCCTGCCATTTAATTTAAAAAGAAGTCACTCATGCAATATAAATCTCTTTCTCCAATGGGGTATATGTTTTACATAATTATTTTTTTTTCCCTGGTCATTAGGAATAGAGTATGGCTGTTTGTTAGTTGAGTCCTAATCTCCTTAGCTATTGGAATCTGTGTATTTCAGCTGCTTGGCTACATTCAGGATTAGTTCACACATTTATCATCTGACACACACGCCATGTTAACAGCACACGGACTATCCATCTAGCTGAATATAAACAGGTTCATCAAGATTTTTCACACCTTCAATTGAAGTGGGTCCTGAAATAAGTGATGCAGTTCTAAAAAATTCTGTATTAATGAAGTAGAGTTTTTTCTTTTTCTGATTTCTTTTTCTTTTTTTTTTTCCTGTGTGAGAATAAATGGTAATATAAATCAAAACAGATACTCTTTTATCTTTGATTTTTCTTCAAGATATGCTGATGTCCAAGTGCAACTCTTAAGAGAAATACAGAGGAAGTAAAAATCTACCAAAAGAGTATGAATATCAATAAATGTTCATTACTCAGACTGTGATCTGTGAGCCACTTGTGGTCCAAACGACATCAGATGTTTGCCTGCAAAATGACTACAGACAAATTAGAACAGACTGAAAACAAAAATTACGTGCACAAAAGCAAATAAACAAAAAGTGCTGGAATATAATGGTAATAAACTAACATTGAAAGGCTTAGCATTATTTATAGTTCATTGTAAATAAAATAACATTCCAGCACAGCATGAGTAAATACAATGGCCACTTGATTGCAGAGGGAAAAGAGAAAGACTTAGAAAAGTAAGACAAGCTCTGAAACTAAAACTGACATGTCAGAGCTGTTGGTTTCTGGCAAAGCCATCCTGCTCCCACCCGGGAAGTGAAGAGCGGCTGTCCTTCAGGCAGGAGGCTTCAACGGGTCAGCTCCGAATCCTTCGCTGGGTGCCTCCAAGCGCATGAACTGGAGGCACGATTCTGCCGGGGACAATGCTCGTGTCCCTTCCTTCCGCAAAGCCGGTGCGCGGCTCCGGCTTGCCCGTTCTGCCCTGCCCGGGGCACCGAGAGGCGTGCGGGGCGGCTCTGGCCCGCTCTGCCCTGCCCGGGGCATGGAATGGGGCCCCACCACCGCCCCGGGGCTGCGGGCACACCGAGCCCCCCGCACAGTCCTCAGGAGTTTCCCGCGGCGTGGCTTCCCCTGCGCTCCTCGGATGAACAGCATGTGAGGAAGGGAACTATTCCTTACTAATAATAGCTTAAATTGTCCTTGTGGGAGTAGAACAGCCCCATTAACTCCAGTGTAGCGGAATGAGGGAATGCAGGGTCAAGCTCCAAAACAGAAAGGCATTTGAATATCTCATTTAATTTTTCCTTTTGCGCTGTGCGTGCACTCTCTGGCCAGTGGAAAATGGACTATATTGGTGTTTCTAATCCGTCTCTACCCAGTCTCACTTTCTAGCTGTCGAGAGTGAACCCAGCAGTCACAAAAGCAGAAATGGAGTATTTCAATCCCATGTCAGCAAGTGTAAGTAACTATAATCCATTTATCTGTAAGACTTTTCATTCAGAATAATCTTGTTCTTCTGTAGTCTGCAATCAATCACAGTCACAAATCTTTTACATAATGTAGCTTTTTTTTTTTCTGAGAAAAAGAATCCAGGGTTTGATTGTTTTTGAATAATTGCAGGTGATGAGAATGCTGGGAGGTGAGAAAGATTTGGAAGTTCTTGTTTTCTGAGATACACTTCTATAAATGCCTGTCATAGTTTGGAACAGGAAAAGAGTGAGTATAAAGGAAAGCAAGTAGAGAAAAAGCAGATTTGGTACGAGTACTCTCTAAATTTTTACTGTCAACAGCCATATGTTTGAAAAACATCTGGATCAGGAAAATTACAAAGTGTGTGTGTTGGCTGTGGCATTTTGTTCTGTGAATGAAAGAGAGCATACATGTAACTGTTGAAATGTGGGTTAAAAGAACTATCTTTTTTTTTTAAGTACTTTCTCCTCTTCCTACACAGACATTTTTGGCAATGCACCTTCTGAAAAACGTGGCACCCCTCCCACAATCCTGAGACAGAAAATATGCAAAAGAACTTTCTGGAGTATGAAAATACACAAAGATCACTCCTGAGAAGTCAAGAAGTTGTAGATGCCACTTGGTTCCTGGGGATAGAGACTGCTCCATGCACACAGCTATATTCAGTTGCTTTCATATTGTTTAAAAAACTATTTTAAGCAAGCGTCTGGGTGTCTTTAAGGCAGCCACAGTGGAGAATAAAAACCAATGATGCATCGTGAATGAAAATGGCATATTTAGTGTTAATGAAGAAAGATCTATTTTGTTATTTATCTATTTCTCAAGCAGGGTTGTGTTGTATTAACAAACTCTGGAATAAACTAGGGAGATGAAGCTAAATGCTGTAAAAAAAAAAAAAAAGCTGATGCTAAGACTTGTCCTAGCAACTCAGCACTTTGCTAACTCAGCTTTTGTAATTCATGAGCTCTAATAGCAACTACAGGATTTAGGTGCAGAGCATGCAAACACTGACATATGTGCTTATCCTAAAGCCTTGTAAGCCAGAGGTCTCAAGCGTGCCAGATTTTACAGCCTCTACCTCTGCTTCATGATGACCAGTTCTGTTCCACCGAATGCTCCAAATTAACCATTGTTTTAGTTATGAATGAAACAGAGTCCTGCCTCTGTGCTCTAGGGTAGGATTCAGGTTATTATTAAATCTGTCTTCAACTCTCCTGTTTATAAATCTGGGTTTTTCAAAGCCCTTGGTGAACACAGGCTCTTTGCTGAAGCTGAGAGGCACTTCTGCATACCCACATTTTAAAAACATCTTGAGAAAGAGGTTCTGCAAACCCAGCGACAATGGTAAGGTTGTTTTTAAAACAGAAGTACCATGCCTTTACTGGGCTGTCTCGCTGTTCAGAGTATTTGTCAATATTTGGCACAAATCCTATCTCAGCTGCAAGAGCTGCTCTTACACTACTCTAGCCTTCTCTCCAGTATGAAGTGGGAAAAGTGCTGCCACCTCCCAGCATTTCCTTATTGTGAGACTTGTCTAAGACATCAGAGGAAATGCATGTGTCACTTTTCTCCATCTTGCAGCTATGGCATTATGAAACACTACAAGAAGCGTTGGGTTTTCTTTTCACTCAGCACTGGAAATCAGCAGAGATCAAGTTCAAATCATGAGAGAAAACAAAACCAGAGCAAAAAAATTAGCATGACTAATTTGACTAAAACTGACAACATGTCCTCAAAATATGCTTGTAATCAAAAAGTCTAAATAATGTATCCATTACAGCAAGAATTTCCACAAAACACTGAAGTTCAACATTTCCGCTATTTGACTCACATTTGGGTGAAAGACAGCTTCTATTAAGGCTTGCAAAAGAATTTATACCATAAACACTATTTTGGCCATAGAATCAAAGAACAAAGGAAGATGTAGGGCTACAGTGAAGAGAAAGCAATATTAAAAACATTCTACAGGTGCTCTGAAATTAAATTAATTCTTTGGGATTTAGGATGTAAGGCAGAAGAGCTGAAGAGAATTGAGGGGATATAAATAGAAAGGATCATATCCAAATACAATGTAGCGATCATGAATGAACAGTAACATCTGCCTATCTGCCTCAGAATAGTGAAAGAACTCATACATGAAACTAAAAATCATGTGGCAAGGATTTTTAACAATATATGACATTTGGTGGTGGCAGTTAGGTGCTTATACTCTCCTCTTTGACCAGGATTGAAGAGGAAAACCTGGCTAGACCTATCAGCTGGAGTTCAAGAGGGGTGCAGAACTGTAGAACAAGGTTTAAAGGACAAAATAATTAAATTCATGCAGACACCCAAAATGTGGTATAAAATGCAATATGGATTTAGTTAGGGTGATCATATCAGTCTAATCTGATAACATTACTGGGTAAAATCACCCTGTTTTGCAAACAGGAAGAATTCAACCTCAGTCAAATACTTTGTACTATACCACTGAAGTTATTAATTCATCTGGAGAAGGGACGATTAATACTGAAAAACTATGGTATCCATAAAGGACTGGCAGAAAGGAAAATGAGGTCAGATTGCTCTCAAAGAGGAGGTGTTGTGCTGGCAAGATTGTTAGTTGAATTCTTCAAGGACTTGCCTTGCCTGCAGTCAATATTTCCACCAGCACAGAGGAAGTTCAGAGCATCATAGAGAAAGAACTGACAGCTGGAGCAATAGAAGTGGGATAAATTTCAACAAAGTAAATTAAAGGCTATATACATGGGAATCATTAACAGGAAGCTTTGCATGAACTGAAGGTTACCTTCACACAAGGAGACATATTTGAGTTCATTAACAGATCACATCAGGACCACGGCAATTACCAATATAAAAAAATGCAGATGTCATGTTGGCCATTATGATCCTGAGCAGGTTTGTGGTCCATAAATCTGTCAGGGAAATAAACATTAATGGAAGAGAGAAGAGGAACAAAAATAAATGTGTGTGAAGTAGCTATAGAGAAAGGTAGACTGGAAAGGAGATTCCCTGTGAGATTATGGAACAGCTTTCTGGTAGGACTAGTGCGGGCAAAAAGACTACCTTATTTTCAAATGGGACAGTTTGTGAGTGAGATTAAATGGTAAGGATGCCTGAGATTGAAGAGGACCAAATGTAGTGATCCTTCCATCAGTGTGTTTCCAGCTGTACTGTTCTCTTCCATCTTTGCACTGGTGAGCTGGGAGGTTGGGAGGTTTGCCTTACTTATAGGAGTAGCTCTACAGAAGGGAGAGAGAGGAAGAACAGTTCTGAACATTTTCCAGGGCTTCAGAGACATTAAAATAGAAATCCAGGAATTTGTCCAAGGTTTTATGTGACCTAGTTCAGCAGTTATGGTTCCCTCTCGCAGCACACACATCTTAAAAAATACATAGTAGAACTAAAAAAAAGTAGAGAGGGGAGTGACGGGGCTGATTAAATGTATCAAACAACTTCCAGGTGAAGAAAAATTAACTGCATTAGGACTCTTTAGCCTCTAGAGAGATACCTGAGGACAGATATGTTGCAATGATCTACAAAATCACGCACAGGGCAGAGTGTTTGTACAGGGAACGTCTATTTGTGGTCTCCAAAAGTGAAATCAGAGGATGTCAAAAGGAACAATTAGGAGGCAGTTTTGAAAAGCACAAGATGGGTGTTGTGGAGCTCCCTGCTGTAGGGTGATATGGATATGACAGGACAAATCCTTTAATTGAAAGGTATTACATTTGACTAAGTTGCTGAAGCATGAATTGCTGCAGGATGTAAAAGTATTTCTAGGAAGAAGTATTATACTCTCCACTACTGACTTCTATTTGCCTCTCCCAGAGGCAAGATGCTGGGGTTCAATGGACTTTTGGTCTGATTTGTCACAACTGAACAGTTCTGAATCATTCAATACTTAAAAATCATGTCATGGTCAGAACAGAGATCACGTTCAGGATCAACCCTCTTTGCTGTGCAGTCAGCAAGCTCAGTCCTGGCACAATCACACAGGATGGAGATCTTGGGCCACACCTGTCTGAGTACACCCCGCACATTATCTCAGGGCCAAGCACGCCTGGGCCAAGTGGCTGTGTAGACATAGGGCAGGCAGGAGCTGTCAAATATGGTGTTTTTTGAGCAATATAGCCACAGCTGCTGAATGCAAGATACATTCAATAGCTCTTGGCAAATTGTGCTGTTGGAGCACAGCTGAGAACATTTGGAGCGCATCTGCAAGAACATTTGCTGAAACACTTACACCTGGGTCCTACTGTGTTTGGAACAGTGACCCTGTAAAAAGGCTGTGGTCTTTGGCTTCTAGTAGCTAGTCCATATAAGGATGGTTGAGGCTTGTGGTGTATTCATGGCTTCAGATTTACTCAAATAACAGGGAGGAATATGCTAAGGTTTATACTACTTTCTTACCATCCTTATTGATCTCTTTTGAGTTAAACAGAACTGTAGTAAGGTAGCGTTAAGCCAGACATTAAGGTTATGTTAATTGTCAGTGTAGTCTCCTCTCCAAATCTTCCATTCTTGCTTTGTTCCCCCTCACATGACTTGCTCTATTACATGATCTTTCAAGGTATTATGTGAGGTCATGAATAACAGGCAAGAGAAAAATAGGTCTCTGAGACCACACTAGAGTGCCAGGAGTGCTTCCAAATTCCTAGGTAAGGTACACAAGCTGGCCACAACCCAGTTTCATACGTGAGTGAGCCTGTGCACATGTCAGGCTTCCACACACCCCAGCTTTTGCCAAGTACCACCCCAACGCTCTCTCCAAACAAAAGCGCTCCCCACCCTGCTTGTGCCCCCTTCCCAGGCAGTACCCAGGGGTGCAGCTGGAGCCAAAACACCAAAGCTTAAGCAACCTGATGCCTGTATGCTTTAAAGCTGCTTAACTTTAAATGTTCAAATAGCTCAGCTAAAGCTACAGCTTGCTCACATGTTTAAAGTTAAGCACGTGCTTAATTAATTTGCTGGCTAGGGGCCTAAAAGTACAGTAGCTGTTACCTAAATGCCCTTACCTACTGCTGCTCTGTGAATTCCCAGCTCTTTTTTGTGGTCTGGGTCTTCTTTTCTCCCACGCACGAAACCAAAACATCCACCCCTGCAGCCAAGGTAACCCAGCCTGCTATAACTAGTCTAACAGCTTCCAAGGAGCTGGCTACTGGGAGGGCATTTAACCAAGCATGACCTACCGCTGTCCCTGAACTGGGACATCCAAAGGCTTGCCTTATTGCTGTAGAAATGAAAAATTTCACTGACACATCTCCTGATTGCAACGCTCGACTGGAAGCACTTGTCAATTCATGCTAATGTTTCTGTTTCAAGGATTTTCCTGTCTTCTTTTTCTTTTAATGGACTGCTTTGCTACAGCAAAAGATTCATTGCCTCAGTAGAATCACTCTCGCCTACAAGGAAAAAGAGTTCCCTCTACCCACCAGCTTTTGTAACAACATCTACACAACCTCCACACAGCATTTTCCTTTAAATGTGGGTTTATGTTTATGTAGCAGTAAAACTGTAATCTGAACATCAGTGACAAGTCTACAGAATAGTTATTAAGCTTCTAAATTATTATATTGTTTTTTCAGTGGGAAGGAGAAACAAATGTAGCTGGGGGCAGAGAGAATGCCAACCTGAGACAAAAAAATATCAGCCATAATAATAAACTGAAAATGCTTGGAATGATTTAGGATAAAACGCTCATTCAGAAATATTTTCCAGTTTTTGGGGAAAAGCCAATATAGCCACGTAAGTGTGGGAAAAAAACATATGAGATAAGAATAAGAAATAATTAGCTTGTAACAGAATTCAAAGAATCCTCATTTCAGTTCCCCAAAAAGACTCAAGAACTGAAAATATTTTTATTTTATTTCTATTTGTTTTATATATATCCCAGAGTACTAACTTTTGGTGGTCTTGTTTAAAATCACCCTTCTCAGGCTTACTCAGTGATCAATGCCCACTTTGAGTATTAGGAACAAACTAGAAAAAGCAGATCAACATTCCATGTAAAAATGACACTGAAATATGCATAGGTTCTGCCAAACCAATAGGGCTATAAAAAAATTTCTATCAAGTGATTAAAGCAGACATGGTGTAGACACCTCACAAACAAACCAGTGACCATGTTCAAACACCACTCTGCTGAAGACTTTATACATAAACCACTATCCAGGAATACTGAGGAAACAAGGCTGGAGTAAGTGATATCAGTATGGGAGTATGGGAGGTAGAATAGAGGGAAAAATTAATTTAATGTAATATTGAAACAATAATACCAAAGTGAAAACTAGAATAATATACAAAAGTGAAGTAAGTGATCATGAAAAATATCACTGTGAGAGCCTGAGAAAAGACTAGAGAGAGAAAAACCAGAAATTATTGCTGTAATAAGGACAGAAAAGCACAAGATAAATCAAATCTGACATTAATTGTAGGATTGCATAGGACTTATTGTAACTATGGAAAGATGTACCATGCTGTGGGTTGCATACTGCTCTCTATATTTGCCTGATGTTTTTGAAAGTTAACTACTATTTTATTATATCACATGATTAAACCAAAGAAGTGAATGGCAGAAAGGAGAATTAACTCTCAGGACAGTGGAAAATGTACATCAGTATTTGTCATCATATTGGTCTAATATTAATTTTCCGTAGGGACTAGATTGTAATTAAAGAATAACAAAAAATCCACATCAGCTTTAAATCTCTGCTAGAAACTCCATGCTGCTCAAAGATGCATCAATGCTATCAGCCCTCCTGTTGGGGTCCAACACCCTCCACAGACTCCAATGACCGGGTCTCACAGCTCTTGCAATTCTAACAGAAACCATATAGTTGACGGTTCTTCACTAACTGGTTTTTTTTTTTTAGAATTTTTGATTTTATTTGACAGTGATTTCGTTGGTCAAAGGGGGAATTGACCCAGGAAGTACTGAGCAGTGGCACACCATCCCCACTGGTTGCTCCACCGCCCAGTCCCTCAGGGCAAATGGGGAAGAAATCCCTTCTCCTGCAGTGAGATGCAGTCAGTTTTGGGGTAGGACACCATGTGTATTCAACAGGTCTGCACCGCTACTGTGCATTACTGTATCTACTGACAGAGACCTGGAGTGGTAAGTGCGGCAAGTATTGCCTGAATTGTTTTAAAAATTGTTTTTGTCATTGCTCACAAAATCTGATTCCTTTTCAACATATGGAGCTATCTCAGTCTTCAGTCCCGACTAATAAGGCAGTTTTTATACTATTACATTTTTTGAACATATTTGTTCAACTAGCATAAGTATTTTCCACTAGGTATTAAACAACTTGCCTTAAAATGGATGTTTTATGTATCAGTGATGTTAATACATGCATGTCCTTCAGAAACAACCAGATAACTAGTCACAGGTAACTGATTTCAATAGAATATACATTTCCTAAAAATGGCCTATCAGCATATGGTAAATTTTCAACTATTTATAAAAATCAGATTTTAAAAAGCTGATAAATATGTGCACATTGTGAGGAAGAAAAAATTATACTGAAAATAAGCCAATTTAATGCAAACTATTTATGTATCATTGGTTGTTACTAAAATGTGTATCAGATCTGGTAGTGGAGTTAATACCACTGTCTTCTTAAAAAAACACTCGGTAGATGTAAAATAAATATTCACTCGATCTTCTGGTGGCACTGGCTTGCTACTAAATGAAAGACCAGCTCTACTTCATCCATGCATGTGAATTTCTCTTTGGAGGACTTTCCTTGTTTGAAATACATATCAGACCATTAATTTTGTGAGAGCTGGCAAGATCAAGGCAGAAGGCTGACCAAATGACAGCTAAATTAAATGAGAGGAAAATAGTTCATGGGAGAAAATATATGGCTTGCCTATTTGAATCAGCAATTGATCTACAAATGCTATTTGATTGAGTATAGACCTTTTTCCATGATGGTTCTTTTATTTTTTTTTCATAAAATGCATTTTAAACAGATTACATAGGTTGCAAATGAAGTCATATTAATGTTTCATTACAAGAAAGGAAAAACCTCACACAAAATGAAAATGCAGCTTTTTAAAAAAAGTTGTCTAAATCTGTTTGTCAAACAATTTTCATACTTATTATTCCTGTCACAATAATGTCACTCGAGCCTTCTAAATACTGGACAAAGATTCAGTTGACATCTATAACATGAAAATGCAGTTAAAATTAGACTTTCTTAGATATTAGGTCTTTGATATGCTTATACCCTAGTTTCTGGCCAGGACAGGAGCATGTCCTTTGAAGACTACCATAGAGCTGGTCTCACTGCTGGAACACTTAACTTTTATGACCTTTACCACGAAAATTGGACAAAACTGCTGCTCTAGTTCAGAAGATACAGCTTCAGTGTTCATTATTTTATGAAGTGGAATACAAACTATACCTTCAGATGAGCAGCGAAGTTTCAGTCATAGCAGATTCCAATAAATACCACCCCCTTTCATGTGCAAGGTTCAAAGCTTTGCAAGTCTGGAAAGCTTGATAGAGGACAGAGTTAGCCAGATTCAATTCATTAGGACACATCTTAACTGGCAGCTTGTAAAATAAACCTTGTCCCCCACCTCTTCCACCTCCTTCAAAAAACATAATGTAACCCCGATAGAAAGCTGATAACCATGCAAAAGAAAGCCTGAAATCTGCAGACAAGGATTTTACTATGTGCTGAGCCTGGAAAGTGGAAGGAAAATAATGTAGCATTGTCCCCTGCACACAGAACTTCAGGGGAAAATCATCCAACAGAGTAGGAAATGTGTTCATGATATCCAGATTCTTATTAAAGCAGGGATGGATGGTGGCTTATCCATTATGGAATTGCTTGTAGAGAACTATACTGTATAGAAAAGAAGGATTCCTTACTATATAGAGCTGTCTGCTTTTATTCCTCCCCAAACACACACAGAAGTGTGAACACAGGCACTCCTGAGGTGTTTTCCTTGTATGCATTTCAGACCATTTCATTTAAAAGCAAATCCCTAATTTTAACCTACACACTTGCATCTTCTATCAAGAGTTAGTGATGCTGTTCCAGAATGAGTGAAGTGATAGTTAAATGATATAAATCATTGTCTTATATAAATGTTGTCCTAGGCAAATACACCTTCTTAATATGCAGTAGGGGAATTCCCAGAACGGATCCATGCAGGCAGTTGGTGCGCCTTCAATCAGTTTCTTGATCAAAAATGTCCCAAAATAAGGCATCAGGCACTTCACCAATAAAGTTATTCTCATTAACTGTCACACACACATACACATTCAGTATTTGGTGTGCAATTTGTATTTCTGAATGTGTGTGAATAAATGTATATTAGAGAGACGCAACATATAATTCTCTGTCAGTGTATATCAGGTCGCTGGTTTTAGCACATTTACAGTTGCAGATATCCCAGCTTTTATCATGATTAGAACGGTTTATTCACTGTACAGTTTACTAGTAAATATTTCTACCATCGATTAGTTCCCTTTATCAGATGTTTCCCCATAGTCATTGCTACAGTCACATGAATAAAACTTACGATTCTTTTCACTGTTATGCTACAGGAAAGAAGACAGAAGTATTTTTACTGCTTCTCTAACTATATAAATTAAGATTTCCAACCTTCTCAAAGACAATTTTGCCTCTGTCCTGCCATTTTGTGAGTTTTATATGAAAATTTGCTTTCATTTTATAAAACCTTTCTGTTGTTTTCTTTTTCCAATATTACAATCTGGAAACAATCTCTCTAGAAGTGATTTACTCCTCCAGTACCTGTATATTTCTTTGGAATAATGTATTAATACTTAGAGTAAATTTTAGGATTGAACCTGCCTTGATAAAACTGTGTTTTATGAAAGATGAGCACTTTGGTTCTTCATAGTATCAAAATCATATTTCATGCCATTCCTCTAATGCAACAGAACTTGAAAAGGGAGACATTCTGAGGTGGTGAAGCAGGACAGTTCCTACTCTCCCTGTAAAATTTCTACAAACTTGCCTGGGGCAGGGCTGTGGACTTCTGAGGTTATGATATGGATGGTATGTTCTAAACTTAACCCAAGGACTGAGGACAAGGACGGAAGTGTGATCTATTCCACCTCCCTTAAACAGACCTTAAACAGATATTTAAACACCGCTATCACCTGAAAAACATGTACAGGGTAGCCTGAGGGGAGAAACAAGTTGAAGGACGGAAAAATAGATTCTCTGTTTTTTCCCAGGTATGTTCACTTTGCATCTGAAGTAGAACCATTCCTTGTCCTAAACTACACTGTGAAGAAAAAAACTACACTATGAAGGAAAGAGTGGAGAAAAAAGTCCAGAAAATATCAATTCCCCCTAATGATATTAATTCCTTCATTCTTAAATTCTTACTGAAGTCAAAATCCTGTTAACAGGATCTGTGCCTGAGTAAGAACGGAGTAACTCAGCTGCTTACAGGAGCTGGTTCACTATGCAAGTATTCCCATTGCACCATTTTCCATATGTAACAGTTAGTCCTGTATGCCTTTGTCAGAACCTGAAACTAAAGCTGCTAGAAACAAACAGAAAAGGGTGTTTTATTCTATGGAATGCCCCAGAATGACTCTCAAAAGACATGTTTTTTGGCTGTTAGGGTGGCTGCCCATCTGGTTATACTTTTCAAGAAAAATGATGATTGAATATTCCTTCTTATGTGAAACAGAATTGCTAATTCAGAAATATCAAAGTGATCTGGTTTTTGTTCTGTCACAGCCTGGTGTTCAGGTTAGTCTATTAAACTACTTCAGCACTTTATTTCACCTACTCCAACTCTGCTATTCTTTAGCCAGGCTTTTGATACAGCAGTCCTGCCTTGCACTCCTTGGAGTTCCCTCAGATAGCCATAGTGCAACAATCCACTTAGCACTTAAACATTAAACTTTAGGAATAAGCTTTAATGATCTTGTCCTACAGAAAGTGCACTAACTGAATTTGGACAAACTCAGGACCAAAACTGGCCAAAGCCTGCCCTGCCCATGGATCCAGGGCACACTTTTCCTCTGGCTTCTTTGTGACAGAGCTTCATTTAGAGTTTCATATTTTTACTTCTCATCTCTTGTGCTAGGCAATTGCCTGGAGTGATCGTTTTCCCATTTGGTCCCACGTGTTCACATTCTCCCCATTTTCTAAGAGTTTTACTCCATCTCACTTTCTGTAATGAAATTTGGCCCTTGTTATCATATATATGAGACCTTATATAACATGTACTAAGAGCAAAGGGAGGAAATTCTTCTACATTTACTAAGACTAAGTAACACCTTGCTGTGTCAGTGCTAGCACTTTAAGATGCCTAGATAAAAGTGACTGATACAAGTGACTGGGGAGCCAGGCTTCACCCATGCGTTCTGTAATAGTGACAGCCTTCTGTTTGCCCTCCAAAGTCCAGGAAATTCTCATTAAGTCACCATTTAATATTATCTATCTGCTTTAGACTGATCACTGATTTCTCCTTGAATTTTGTAAGTAATCTAGCACCCAAGTGCTGATTTTGAACAATATGGTTTGAATTAAAGGTGCCTGTTTATCATCATTACAGTCTGTGAACCACTATTCTGATAGAAATATTTATTAATTAATTCATGCCTAAGAATCATTTTACAAATGTAAAAGTGCTAAGTTATTGTTTTTCTGAGATGTGCTGTTACAGACACTGATCATCCTGTTGAGGTTTGTTGCAGAGCTTTCTGGAGACTACTGACTGCACTGTGTTCTTGACAAGTCCACGGACAGGGACTTCATAGCCCAAAGAAAGCAGAAGAGATCTGAGTAATGATAGCACAAACCTTTTGCCTCTTGGGCAGACATATTGTCAGTCCCTGGGGCCCTTGTCACTCAGAGGACACACAAAGTGGCATGTTACTGCAGAGGACAAGCCTTTACCTTCTTCCCAGTCTCCTTAGGGAAAGCCCTTGGTGCACCATCAGCTCACCCTCACTGTACTCAGTGACCCAGGAGCTCACCAAATGCTTTCCCATCACATTCTCTCTTCCTGAGTGCAACAGCAAAGCAGGTTTGGCATGTCCTCCTTATAAGCCTCTCTGCCCTCACACATACATCACTCATAGACTCAGATCACAACTTAAGTAGGATTTCTTGGCATCAGATACTGTGTGACTCAGTCTGGGTGGTCAACATTCATTCACATCTTTAAAGGAAAAAAAAAAGCAGATATATTTTCAAACACAGCAGAGTTTACCAGATAAAGGAAATGTCTCTTATATAACAATTTTATCAGACTGTTAAGCTGAGTTACCGAGACAAACTCCCAAATAAGTCTTGAACAGTGGCATCACTGAGAAATGCCAATCTGTGCCTGTGTGTTGCATTTTTCTGCCTATGGGAGTAGCCTATCTATAATCCAACCCACCTTAAAAGCAGGCTAACAAAACCAGGCAAACTTTACAGATACTGACATCAAATAAAAAGGTGAAGTAATTCATTACAACTCTAGAAACAACATAAAAGCATAAAATGCAACATCAAATTTAATCTAAAATTTTAGTTTCCTTCCTTGCTGTCCATTCTGGTCTTTTCCCAGGGTGTGCCTCTTTGTCTCAGGCTGAGCCAAATTCACACTGCGTGCTGCTGTGAAGAACTGCCCTGTGGGACATCTGAGCCAGCAAAGCTGAGGGACCAGTTGAAGAAACAATACCTGTATTGCAGTGTGAAACAGACCTTTTGCTATTTATATGTTAGCTTGTTCATTGAAAGCAAACTTAGAGGAAGGCTATTTTCTTTGTATTCCCCTCTATTCCTATAATTTAACTTAAACTACCGATATTTCAAATGTGCTTAAGTCAAGATGTATGAGAGACACTTATCTGCAGGAATAAAAGCTGTGTTCCACCTAACAACAGAGGCTCTACTTGCAGCACAAATAGAGAACGGTGTCTGAAAAGGATTCTGGTAACTTCACATAATTGTGGCTCTTCCTTTTGGGAAATTCAATAACATTGGTGGTCTCTAATAATACATGACTTTCTCAGTCTAAGTGTGGCATATAGAAAAGGGTTCCTGTTGCCATCCAGACTACTTCAAAATATCTACCGCAAAGATTTGTTGAGAAAAGAATGCAGATTTATTCATGAAAAAACTTTCCTGCTTCACATAACCATGCTGAGCTCACTCAAACCTACCCCAGCTATGAATGAGGCCCATTCAGTTTAACATAAGAAGGGTTTGCAGGATTCAGATTCCAAGTTTGACACAATTAATAGTGTTTATAAGTTCAAGAATGTTGCCATTAGGACAGAGCGTATTCAAGACAAGTGATCATATTTCGTAGCACACTTAGAGGGTGAAGAGGCACTTGACATAAGACACTCTCGTTTTCATAATCCAAATCATTTGGTTGTTTAGGAAGATTTATGTTTTCTTCAGCCTCTTCCTCTCCTTCTACAAGTTTCATGTATAACATAATTTTTATTTTCCTCCTATTCCAGTGCCTTGCCTTTGGTAGGATCTAAACAAACAGGGAAAAAAGAAAGTTTGGCCTGAGAATCAGCAAAACTGAATAGCAGCAAAACTAGAGCATAATTTTGCATTTAGTGAGTCTGCAGTTGCATGAAACAAGACTGTAGCATTGTCATGAAATTAATGTAATGAAATGAATAGCAACAATTCTGTCTGTTACAGACATAAATAGGAAGAGAGCAAACTGAGAAAGGTACATAACACCAATATATCATGAACTAAATCAAAAGAAAATAAAGAGGCACTGGAAAAATGTATATTTAGGCAACATAGAATTCGGTAAATGCAAATTCTGCAGTCGAAATAACTGTGGTATTGTCTTTTTTTTTTTTCACTCACAACATTATTTTTTCCCCACATGGCTATGCAACTATATTAGGACCACTAGTGAAATTATTTCTCTGTTCTCTTCAGAACCAAGAAATATTGACCAAAAAAGAGCAGGCTCTGCTTCAGGAAAGCATCTATATTTAGATGCCCAAGATCCACTGAAATCCATGTGCTTTAACTTTAGCTCATATAGATGTCACCTCTAGTTGAGGGCAAAACCAACAAAAAGTACAATCTGAAGGAGATACCTTCCAATAAAGTGTATCTATAAATCAGGGACAAGGATATGGAAATAATGAACTTTTGGTTTAAGCTGTAAACGAGACAGAAGAGTTGCCTCAGTTACAGAGAAGCATATAAATGTGGTTGATGGACTGGGATAAAGGCAAAAGAAAAACAAAGTCAATATCAAGGCAGCTTCAGAGTACAGGAAACAGTCTGTCCATATTAGCTCCTCACACTACGTTACATGCTACATGGTGCTGCTACGAAACTGCTAGAACAAGAAGATACTGCATGAAAGAGTAATTAGTTAGATATTTAAAACGTACACCAAAAGGAAAAACTGGCCTTGATCGATTAAGCTGGAAGGGATGTTCACTCTGCAGCCTTGATGGTATGTCCTGGCATACCTTCTGCCTGAGCCCCTCAGGGAGCACGAGGCAGTTTGTGGATCTTCCTGGGAAAACAGGCTAGTCCCAAATTAACATGAATGAAAGATTTGAGTTGCAAATAGCTCCTAGCAAATGCAAAAATAACTTTGAGGGAGATGAGGCTGTTGCAGAGCCCTAGGCCTGGGGTGGAAACGAAGCAGCATGTGTTGGGGAGCTAACACTCCTTGCACACTCACCTTCCAGGTGGTACGTCCGAATTGTGCTTTTGTTATTTATCAGCATTTAAGACTGAAGAACAGAAAAACCCCCACCAAGTCAACCAAACAACAACAAAAAAGCCCCAAGTCTTCCTTAACAAGGAGTCCCTTTCAGCTGGTTATTAATTAGAGAAGCAAACACTGGATGTCCTGGCCCTCTGCTGAGCTGCTCACAGTGAAAAGTACAAAGTGAGGGCCTGCTGTGTGGGTAAACTGATGACTCACTTTTAATATCAGGTTAAGCCAGGATCTCGAAGGCTGCCAAGTTAACTCTACAGGGATCCCTACTTCAGCCCACTCACATTTCCTAATAACAGCACTGCATTTCAGCAGGCTGCGCTTAAGCGAGGCACTTTGATTTGTAAACAGAGGCAGTCTAGGAAATAATGTACCAGTGTGGTTAGCCATATAATGGCGTACAACAACAAGGTATAATGGCAGCACTGCTATTAAGTGGCTGCGGGATATTGCTCAGATTTGAATGTGACAGCGATTAATAAGAGATAATTTTTAATGGTATTTTAAAATTCTACACGTGCTCTCTGTAGTCCCATGAGAGGTATTACTGCCCCTCTTTGCATCATATAAAGAGGAAAAGACTCCTGGTCAGTGTATGCCTACAGAAACACACATTTTAAAGCATTTTAATTTATAGTTAGAAGACAAAGAAATATCTTATACAAAATAGATTGCATGTTCCTGTGTTTTGACATAGCGGCTTAAACTGTCATGCTTGCTGCAATACTTTTATGGGTTTTTTAGACATTTATTTGAAGCATCCTAGTCTCAGCCTGGTGAAATTTAGAATGTCCAGAAACACGCCAGAGTACTGACTCACTCCTGGCAGATTTGCATCTCATTCTATCCCGGCATAAACTACCACTTGTGCGCTGTTGCCACACAGATTAAAAGATGCATGTTTATTGTCTTGGCCACATGACTGAAAATATATTGCTGTGTAAGCTCTGTGTTAGGCTTCCTGCTTGAGGACAAACCTCTTTCTGTTCAGACATACAAAAGTTTTCTTAAAAGAGACGTCTGGTTGGTTATAAGACTCCACTGCCAAATTGATTGCAAATCCAGTAGTGTATTCTGAAATGTTAAACAACTCTGTGAAAGATGTTTAACTCCCTACCCACCCCTCTTCCCTTCTTCGCCCACTTGGGTAAGACTTCAACTTTCTTTGTGGCAAGCAGCCTTCGACACTCTGGACACTCAGTGTTCTTTCAGGATTATGGTCTTTTGCCTGCCCCATATCCATGCGACAATGTGCAGGAGACATAAGTCCTGTGGTAGGAAATGAGTGCTTTTCCCTCTCACTAAATCACTTTTGCTTCCACCGGGCAGCCACAGAAAGGGAGGAGAAAAGCCTAACCAAAGGATATTTTAAAATCTAAACCCAGTCAAACAAAGGCAAAAATTCCCAGCTGACTGATGCCACCTAATCTCCACAGCCAAGGTTATGGGACAGTAAGCACACACCACGCTCTCAGTCCACTTTTTCTTAGTCTGTGCACAGTGGGTTACCAGCCCTAGGCTCTCTGCTGGGATTGTGCAGCAGAACATCCTGTGCTCCTTAGCCCGCAGGCGGGTATCTTCTCTCCACATTAAGGAGCTGCTAGGTTCTGGATGTGCCTTAGGTAATTATGTAAACCATGATTTTTCTCCTGATGTCTCTAGTGGTGCAATATCATGTAAGACTTTTTCAGAGTTTATTCATAGCTCAAGCAGAGAACCAATTTTAAGTCTCATATACTTCCCTGTCTATGAGCTAGCTCTGAGGCTCAGTCTGCCTGGGGGGACTCTGTGGTGCTCCGAGGTGCTGACTTCCTGGCACTCACACAGATTCTCAATTTAGATATACAGCCAGTCAAAATGATGTGGTTTCCTGATGACAAGAATTTCAATTTTTGCAATTAAAAAATAATAACCTGTAGAAGTAGCTGGCTAAGTCTTGTCTTTGCTACCAATTAAAACATTGATTAAGTAAAACCTCAGCTAAACACTTCCTTGCACACAACAAAAAAACTTAAAGGAAAAAACTTTTTTTAACTAATAGTAATTAGTCTCGGAGATTCTCTGTCTTCTAGGCACCACAGGTCTCAGCAGGCAGTAACACAGACATAAAACACTTAATAAACATGATCCACAGTCACTGTTGCTTAGCATTTCAAAAGTGGCTTTCCATTAATAGGTATCAGTTTATAAATTTATAAAAATGGGAAATTTATTAATGGAACCTCTTTTTTATTGTTGTTTTAATGTCTTTTTTTCAAACCAAGGCTGGTTTCTGGTTGTTTATGAATGCTATCGGGACAGAAAAGACATATTAAAATGTGAACACTAGTCCAGCCGCATTGAGAAGTGTCAAAATAAGTGGTGCACCAAAGAGAGCTTTTGGGCTGGTGTAAACTACAGTAATTACTCTGCAGTAAGAGAGACACCAGTGAGGATTTAGTTCTAACTGTGTGCAGTCATGGACATGCACACACACACTGTTTCACCTTTTACTGGTTACATAGCAACATTATCCATATGTACTTGAAACTGTTCATGAGATGTGAGGCTCTCAGGAAAAGCTGGTTTTCTTGGGATTGCACCAACTATTATTTAATCAGTAGTTATTATAAAGAGATATGTATGTGCAGGAGTGGAGGAGAAGAAGGCAAAAGTAGCAGAAGTATGAAAAAGAAGATGGCAATAATCAAAGAATGTAAGGATTCCTAACTGTACCAGGTGTAGGAGCTCTTAATCTGATGACATTATACATCTGTATGTGTGCGAGGCAGTGATTTTGGCATGTAATCATTAGCCAGAAGCCTGTTTGGAAGGAGAGGAAACAGCCACCAGTAGTTTCAAAGGGAGTAATATTAAACAGTGATGTATGTCAGTGTGGCATTTGCAGTTCCTCAGCGCCTGGGTGGCTGACAATTCATCCTTCATGTTCTGTGTTATGCTTCAGAATGGAGGATATTCTAAACTGAAAATTTTGTGTGAATAATCTCTAAAAATATATCTTTGTCTCATATATAACACCTCTGTTTCATACGTAACACCAAACTCCAAGAACTTCAATAGGATTGTAGTGCAGTAAGTGCAGAATTTGTCCCAAGGCTTATGAATGTAATTACAAAAAATGTCACACATTGACCCTTCCCCTATATATGTACGCTTGGCATTATGTCCACTGCACTAAAGGTTGTGCAGACGTAGTAGTTTAATTATAATGGCACATCACACTTTTTGGCAGTACTAACTGTAACTGACCTTTGTATCGTCAGTGCATTAGAAATGGGTTCCCTGAAATGTGTTCATTTTTCTTTGCAGTAATATTTTTCCACTGATACAAAGGCAGACTGAGACACCATGGATATAGCCTGCTCTATTCTGGTTTGATGAGAAAATGCCAAAGATAAACTATCCGCAGTCTTCATGACAATCAAACCTGGCACAGGCGCAGTAACGTAATTTTCTTGCTGTTTGGACTAATCTTGATGGTATCAATGTGACTGTTTCTCATTTCAGTATTTTGCTAATCTTCTCTGAAGACAGCCTTATGGCATTAATTTTTTTCAGAAGTTTCCTAAATCGGGCACATGTTAAAAAATGTACATAAGCCTTCTACAGATACAGATGGCTCAGGACATTCAGGATGGTAACGAGAGTAAGAAATGCTCAAGAAAGAGCCTGTGGATGAGAAGTGGGAATGACATATACTGTATCATTTTCATCGGTTTGATGGAAGTCACAGGGATAAAATTACAAACTTTTGTAACACCCATGTGAACATGGGAGCTCCATAGTGCATTGGCAGCATATGGGAGCACAAGCGTGGGGAAAGAAGCTTCCCTGTCCTCCTCTATTTGAAGAACAGAAGCTTTCCAGAGTTATGGGTTTTTTTACTACTCCAGTAAAAAGCAAAACAGAACCACTTTCCCCTCCTAAGTAGTCATGAGTCTCAGAATCAAGGAATTCAGCTGAGATGCGTAAGTAAGAAATGCAAGTTCCTGAATAGCTTATTATCAAGGCTCTTCTGCAACAGATAATTCTCCAGAACCAGAATTTCCCTCTAGGAGCTGAGGGAATTTATCATATCATCTTCCTTTCTGCAAAAATTGGGTGTTTTGACATTAGGGAATGTCACTTGGCCAGAGTGAAAAGTGCACTGACATCAGGGGATTTACATTGCTTTTATCTGATGTGAACTCAGGACTAGTTGGGGGGTTTCAGTAATGTTTTCTGTAATTTAGAATTCTATCTACTTTTTTCCACAAAAAAAGAGCAAGTTTGAAGTTCCAGCTGCTGGACTGGTTTAAAGATTTAGCTTCATTTGATGGCCTGCTTTATAATTGCAGTAGTGACATGTAGAAGACCTATTCTAGCCCCTGAAATATTGAATGGGTTCAGGCCTGCCAGACCTCTGCAGGAACCCATGTGGCAATAAGAAAAGCAGATTCAGCAGATCTCTCTCTCCTTTCTGTAGCCCTCATTCAGCAAAATAAGTGTATATATAAGCACTTCAAACAGTAATTTGTGAATATTGAATGACAAAGATTATAGATTTGATTGAAGATTTTAGAAGTATAATTGCTTTTAATTTGAAAAAAAAGTGTAAACTGGATTACAAGGAGAAAGCCTAATACTTTGATATTATATTATTAAAGCAGTCAGTTGTAGTATTTGCCAAAAGTGCAGAACTGCAGTTCCACAGGATTAAAAAAAAACTTCTTACAGGAATTTTTTGTTTATTTTCTTGCTTTTCAGCCTAGACTATGGCAGAGTGAAAGGCCCACCACGAAATCTTCTAAAGAGTTTACTAATTGTTCTAATTTATATGGAAGTTGCTCAGCTACTTTGGTAATGTACAGTAGGTAGGTTAAGAGTGTAATAACAACTCAGTTTTTCTAATGGATGTTTCTGATTTGATACCATTCCATTAATAAATAAAGATTAGCACCTGATAAGAGACCTGATACTGGAATATGCCAGTGTGTATGACCTTCATGCCTCAGTTGTGCCTATATTGAACAGTTCATGAATGCTAGTGCCTGTTACTTATAAAACCAGGTAAGATATAATTCCTTTGCTATTTCATAGCTGCTATTATGAGGAGTCAGGGACTCAGTAGGACCTCACAAATTTCTTCCATATAGGGCTTCATCTTTCCTGAATGTTCAGGAGGAAAGAATGAGCTTCAAAGAGCACAGCTACTTCTCTCTGCAGGTCTCAACATCAAATGGCTAATCTAATTAACATCCATAAGAATTTAAACAATACATTGACTCAACTGTTCTTGGAGCCCCATGGCACCTAGTTAAGCTACTTTCCAACACTGTTGTAAATCAAAAAGAAAGGCAAAAGTCACTGAGTTTGCTGTACA
The DNA here is from genome assembly GCA_013398125.1 of Aegotheles bennettii. Classification (NCBI taxonomy): domain Eukaryota; kingdom Metazoa; phylum Chordata; class Aves; order Caprimulgiformes; family Aegothelidae; genus Aegotheles; species Aegotheles bennettii. The sequence goes on along the minus strand of VZRW01007699.1, from coordinate 323,301 downwards.
CTTCAGCTTGGAACCCTGATTGCTTTACCAACTGCTCATTGATGTTGTTTTTATAACTTGCTAAGGAATACTTTATTTCTTGGTTCAAGATTTTTATTTGTATCCTCACCTGACATGCAAGGTAGCCTCTAGCTTAAATATTATAGGCACAAACTTAAAAATGAAAAACAATTCAGGAAAAGTACTTGCAAAGGACAAAGTGTACAGCAAAGATTTAACATAATCAGCAGAAAAGTATGCATTTCATCGGTGTTTTGCTTTTAAGGTTTCTGTTTCAGCTGGGCATGTTTCCCATTCTTACAGGGAACATTATGGATGTATTCTTTGAAAGGAAAGTAAAAACTTGGACAAAATTCTCAACAAGAGTTTCTGTTGAGGGAGCAGCCCAGCAAGACAAAGCAATTGATAAATAATGGATCAAAATATTATTGGCTTGAAATGATAGATGCCAGTGGAAAATCAGGAGGCAAGAGCATAGCCAGGCCCAGGGCAAGATCAGTCGTCAGGACAGATGTCTGTCTGTGATAGTGTCATTGACCTGGATGGGATCACTCCTCTGCTTGGATCTGGGGTGCAGCTGTTCCCTCATGGGATCAGAGATGTAGCAATGCATGAATTTCTCACCCAGAGTTTTGGGCAGCTCTGGGTAATGACGCCTACTGTATTTTAAACAATAATTTTTGTTGCTCTGATTAAGTGTTAGGGAAGCATTAGCTCTCTGTTGTGCAAGTTACGTCACAATGCAGTTTCTAAACTAATATAAAAAATTACAGTGAAAAATTATTATCATCATCATCAGATATTACAGATTTCCCAATGTCAGATCTTTAAAGTTTTAGACTTCTATAAGTTAAATTGGTTTTACCTGTCTTACATTTATTCTGTCTTTCATGTAATACTGTGTAAACCATTCTGTTCAATTCAAAGAAAAAACAATAGCAAAATCAGGAGCCAATGCAAGTCAAAAACGTTGATAAAATTTATCCAAGTCTATTCAGAGAATGGGTTTTTCCTTAGGAAGTTTTCACTTATTTGTAGACAAGACTGTTATGGTTCATAAAACGTAAGGAGATTATAAATGGAGCCTGATGTGGTCCAGTGAATTTGGGCACAGAGATGAGTTTTCTTCCACTAACACAATTCTGCATAAGAAGTAGTAAGTCTGGGAATGAAACTGAATATATTTGGTCAACCCCACTTTTTTTTTTCCACATTTTTTTCTGCAAATGTAAAAATCTATAAAATACAGACTCTGTATCTGGTACCTTTGTGCAAATGCTTTTTAAAATTCCAAGACCATCTTACTCCTAGCAAGTAATTTAAACTTTGGCACTTATTTGCATATGTGCTTGTTTTCAACTACAAGATATCCTTGTATATTTCTTGCTCCTCTTTTAGCTCTCAGTGATTTTTTTACTATTTCTGTTTTAAGGTAAATGTCTGGAAGGAAGCCTTATATTTGGGCCTGCATGCTTGCTTATACTGTCCCATTGTCCCTACTGAAAGTTAGATACAGATTTTGCAGGGTGAACAAATTGTTTTAGTCATTTCTAAATTAATTACTAATCTTTTCTTTCCTCAAATGAATCATATTCTACAGATATTACTTCTGAACTAAAGGACCTAAATCCAGGTGCCAGTATTTTACATGTTTGGATATTTCAGACATGAAAAGAGATTTTATTTTAAAGTTTCACAAAGTATTCTTGAATTTTGAACTGAAAGGACAGCATAGGACTCATAATGATGTGGATCTGGGTTTAAGATGACTCTGCAAAGCTTCTGCTGCCAGGATGTAAGCAGGAATCTTCTGAATTTGTAAAGCATCCAACATTGTGTGAATGTGATTCTGATTTGAATGTGGGGATGCACTGTAACATATTTTTCTATTTTTTACCCTTAGTATGTAAATGGATTTTTCTAAGTGCGAAATCTAGTTCAATATTTTTCAGACAACTTGACTACCTTGAGAGTTTTCGTTATTTAAACTGACATATTTGATAATTTTGGGGCATATGTTTTCTATTAGCCTAGTTATTCCTTTCTAATTTTCATAGTCTATCAAACTGTAAATAGACATCAGATATCATTTTTCTATTCCCCTATGTCCAAACAAATTACAATTTAATGAATGACGTGCGGGTTTTAATCGGACTGAAGGAGAGCTGAGGATCAGATTTTACAGCTGCCATAAGCACAGCCTAGCGCCACCCAGTGGGTTCGGTTCAGAAGATGAAATTTCAGCATAATCCACGTTTCCAAAAATCTCCATAAAACTTTCCATGGCCAGCTGTGACTCCAAGCCCATCACAGACACAGCTGTGGAATGAGTGGGATTTACCGCAGCCTCCTTCTCTTAATCTCCAGAGGATTTCTACTTACTGTCTAAGCAGCTCACCATGTTAAATTAGAAAGCAAGTCTAAGACTGCTTGTGGTACCATGGGATGACAGGATTGCACTGGCTGCTCTTCCAGTGAAGTTGACAGGAGCTGGAGTGGCTGTGGCCAAGCTCTGTCCCAGCAGCCAGCAGGCTTGTGGCTCCTAGTGGGCCCCACTGCGCACCCTCCTCCAGGGGCTTCAATGGAAAACTACAGCTCAGGCCTTCAGAATTGAAACTGGCTACATTCAACCTGGAAGAGTTAAAGACAGGGCAGAAAAAGTCTGCCAAGCTATCAGGATAAGCACATCAAACCTCTGTCGTGACTGCTGGTTTTGGAATAAAACCCCACCTGAAGTGATTGCACTTCTGGAAGTGATGATTATTTCAGAAGAAGTCAATAAATGTCAGCGTGAATAAAATATGGGACAGATCAAATGAAGGTATTTCAGTATTAAAAGCCATTAATTTTGTGCAACATACATTTGAATTAGAATATTATTAAATTTCATTAAGCTAAAATGATATATGTAACTCAGACTTCAGAGTGCTAATTTCATAGTCCCCTCCAAGCTGTTCCTGCGAAGGTGTTAGGGGTAATTAACTGCCATTTTCTCAGTAATTCGGAATCTGCAATTAATCAAAATTCAGGGCCTGAGTGATTGTAGAAAACAGTAACACTTAGTTTATTATGTAGCACATTCTCATTCTGGTTGTTTTATGATGGGATCAACTACACTTTTTTGCCAGAATTTATTATGCTTACCCTTCAGCCAATTAGTTTTTCTCACTTTACTTTAACTTAAAACCTGGTGAGTTTGTTATATATATGCGTAACGTTGCTTGTCAGTTATATTGGTCAGAGACTTGCAGGACTGCATGTGTTTAAGCAATTAGGAACCTGGTATTGTCCAGAAAAATGGCAACTTTACTTTCTTAAAGCAATGTTTTTTCTTTAAAAAATGGGAATGGAAAAATGAGAGCAATGAGAAAACCCCATTTGCCACAGCTACAAGTGCCTGGCATGGAGGGACGCTCAGAGCTGGCAGCTGTTACACTGCCCAGGGACAAGTTGTGGAGTCCAGGTCTACAGTCACTTGGTTGTGGTATGTGGATATAGCCATGCTTCCAGATCATTCATGTAGCACAAAAATAATTGGTACCAAGGCATTGTGATAATGATGAAGCAGAAACATTTGATTTTCATATTCAAAATCAAGCTTAGAGGTAACATTTTCAGTGAGGTTCTCCTGCACTTTTGGAAGTAAATCCTGGTGCTTTGGCACATGTTAGTTTTACAGGTAGTCTCATGGGGAAGGAGATTTTAAAATTATGACCAGTTAAGTGGATAGTTTGCCGAATGCTACTTGTGTGGATAATAGCAGTCGACCTCTGAGATGGCCTGACAGGATAGTTGTAATTGACTTAGTCCATTTTTGCTTCCTAGCCATTTAAACCTTCATCCAGAAATCCTTCTCTAGTTTCACAGCTGTGGTGCTGAAACACATACTGGGGTGCAGTGAAGTTTAATCAGTATTAAAAAAAGATGGAAGCTCTGGAGCAAACCAAACTTTGACAAGATAATTACTGATGTAAAGCCTTAAAAAGGACAATACTGAAAGACTCCTGCTGTTCCTAAGAGTGTTAGAAGTTATTGTCCCAGTTTGATAGGATTAATGCTGACTAAACAGTTTGCAGTATGTTAGATACCCACAGCACCACAGCCACTTTGACCAATACATTTATTTAACACAATTATAATTTTAAAATCTCTGCTGATGGAGACTTCTTTGTAACCTGTCTTACTAACCCCATCTCTCTGGGTGCTCACAAAACTAGGTCTTTATAATTAAAAATAGCTCCCAGGTGAAGCCTGTTGCTCTTATTCCGCCTGTGTTAGGAGGTGACTTGTGCGAATGCATTAGAAGTTCTGCTCTAGGCTGTTTTTTTCACTGTTTTTGATTTATAAGGGGCTGGTTAATGCATTTGGCAAGCCTATAGAATAGTCCTTTGTGGTTTATTTATATTGTACTGGTACTAGTGCTGCCCTCTACTGAGAACAGAGTCCACTATCAGCTAAAGGATGGGGTTTGTTGTTTGGCACCTACCAGCTGTTGCTTTCTCTTACCAATCAAGAGTGGATAAAAGACACTTTTTGGCAGGGTCACAGTCTAGGTCAAGAGTGGCCTAGATCACAGTGGCATGACACAGTGTGTTGGCAGGTGGGAGACCCGAATGTGTCTACAAAGTACAGGTTTTATGCACAAAGCTGTCCTGTCTCAACAGCTAACGTCAAAGGCAGAGGTAGAGGATCTTCAGCTTGTAAATGGCATCACTTAATGTAACACCCTGGGGATATGTAACAGAAAGTGAGAGGAGCAGAACCAAAACCCTGACTTAAAATAAGTATGGGTTTAAAGTTATACTATATTCCTTTTTGACTCATGTATCCTTTTTGGATCTGAATAATCTTATTGACCTTGCAAATTATCTGAGAGCACTCAATTTGGCACAAATTTGGCAAGATAAATTGAATACTTATTTCCCAGGGACCCTAAAGAGAGATGATATTAAAAGAACTGACACAAAATTGAGATTTCACAGCATTTTAGGTAGATGTTAGATACATGAGAGAAGCGACAGTATTACCCTAGTGATGGGTGCAGTGATGTGGTCAAAAATGATGTGGTATTTAAGTCGCAAAAAATGACAAGTGATACTTCAGTCTGTCTTGCATGGCACCACATAGTCTTATTATTTTGTTTTCTTGAAAAAACAGTGCCAACATATATTGCTGTTTCTTGGTTCCAAAAATATAAAATTATATAGAAAGAGGGGGGAAAAGTGTCTTGTATTTCTTTTAGATTGAAAGAGAAACACAGGGAAGTGAAGTAATAGAGAAATTTAGAGAAAATGAAAACTTGGGAACAGATGTCACTGTTTATTTTTATTTCTCTCTCCCCCTCCACTGATTATAATAAATTGTCTCTTTTTGCAATGATTAGGGAAGAAGGGGATTACAGCAAAATTGGACAGAAGCATCGCATAAACCAGAATATAACCCCACTTAAATCCTCTATTCAACATTACTCCAAGATGGAATTAAAGCTACTGTGTGAATCTGGTGCTCTAAATGAGTGAGTCTGTCAGAGTAGTGAACTGTCTTTAGACACACTTCGGAAAAAAATCTGAGATGGTTTTCTATCTGGTCCCCAAAATGATTTTTATATTCTGGTATGGATGAACTAGATCTTCCACATACTTGGCTATTTTTTGTTGGTTAAAACATGAATTATAGGAAAGGCAAGTAAGGATTCAGAAATGTCGCGAGCTAAGGTCATGTCAAAAACATGGGGCTATTCCACATATTTCTGTGCAACTGACAGTATAAAAGACGTTTATATTCTTGATGAGAAGGCTAGTTTGTCTGAACTGTTTGTAACACTTTAAATTACTAATGCCAAAGACTGACAATTTAGTCAGCTATATTTTTCACTGTTGATTCTGTTTGCCTGTTTTTTTCATATCTGAACTTGGAAAATCAAACCAGACATTTTTACAGCAGAATTTTAGCTCTTTGTTCCAAGTGTGCTTGTCACGTTCCAGAGTTTAGAATAAGATCCAAATCCACTATTCATTGTAATGCACCCCTAAAGAATTCTAGGCTAAATAAAAGTGTTGCTAGTCACCTTCCTGATAAAAATTCTAGCAACAAACCCCTGTGATTTCATTAACGTGGATATAACAAATTGCTTTCAAACTTCTTCAACTTCCGTGATAAATATATGGGCTTATTAGAAGTTTCCACTTTGGAAACTCTCCTGTGTTAGAATACAAATAAAATGTGTTTTAGTTTGGGGGGATTTTTTGTTTGTTTTTTTTTCTTTATGGTCAGACAAGTCATGCTATTTATCTATCCTGTAGAGGAAAACCATTATGCAGTGTGTGTTAGCAAGGTGTAAGTGAGTAGAGATTCTCAGGTCATGGAAAGCCAACAAGGTCTCTAAGACTTAACATTGATGAACTAAAAACAAAATTATTGGAGCATCTCCACCTATCCTGAATCGCTTGGAAAATCTTAAACAGGGCCAAAATGTGTGTGGATTGTCATGAGCCATGCAAATTCACCTTTTAAGAGAAATTGCTAACTTTCCTTTTAATTTATGAACTATTACTTCTCTCAAAAACACACGACAAATGGCTTTTTACCTTCTCCTCCCATAAAACCATACAAAGCTTTTTGCCAGGCTAGTAAGCATTAGCAAAAATGTTAACATTAGTTTTGTATTGTAGGAATCTATCTCCTGGGGTATAGATACAGTAGCATGATTTAAAGCTTTACCATATTAAGGTTCTTTAAGTTTCTGCACATGCTGCAATTTTAATAGAATGTGTATATTCTTTCTGCACTCAAGTGGTTTTTGTATTATACTTTGTACTATTAAAAAAATGACACATATGAAACTGTATTTGGGATTAAGACATGACTACTTCATTATATAATTCCTGTAGTTTAAGGAACGATTTCCCTAAAAAATGGTTCAAGCTGAAACTTGGCATACAACGTTCTAGTTTGGGAAACACTGGGATGAAGAATGGTTTTACAAAGTTTCTCATAAATCAGTCATGTCATTTTTTTATTATTTTTACAGAAGAGCACAACACCCAATTTAGTACCATTTCTTGTTCTCTTAATATTTGCTGAGTCTTAAGTAGAAATAAGTTATATTTCTGAGTTGTTTTCACAGCCTTTTCTTGTCAGTTTAAATGATTGTTTCATCTTAAATAGAAAGTTTACCAAGTCTCAAATCCTACTTAGTACTTGTTTTGCTTCTCTCAAACCGTGTGTAGTGATGAATGTTTTAAGTTAATTTAGTGCTGTGAAAGGTGCCAAACTGTCAGACAGGGAAACTAAAATAGTCTATTTGTGCTGAGAATGTTTATTTTATTTTATTGTTAAAATTGCAGTTGGAGGCTTCTCCAGCTTTGTACAGCCATGAAGACCTGTAACATTGGCAGACATGGGAGTTGGTGAAAGGGATGAGGCTGTAAATGGAAGTGTGCTGGCTGATCTATGCAATGGAAAAGATGACCTGGCACAGAGCACTGTATTTTAAGTACTTCTAGAATACTCATCTCCTCCTTGTCAGCCTACTCAAAATTTTTCTAAAGGCAAAGAAAATCACACTAGTATAAAACACAATTTGATAGAGACTCATTGCCAATATACAGCAAAAAGATCATCAGTGTAATTTCCCATGATTAAGCACAGTGAGAACTACTGTTGAGACTTCTTAGCTAGAAACTGTCCCCAGTTGCTCCTTTGCAAATCTAATAATTTAGTTAATTTCCTGTAGTCACAAAGGCAAAATATTAAGCCATGTATTTTCTTACTAGTGATAGCAACTTCAGTTCATTTCTTACCAGTCCAATATAAAGTACATCTTTCTTCTATTTCATTATGGTTTTTTAATTATTATTTTTTTATTTTATTTTATTAGGTTAGGAAGGAATTAACCTATGTCTTCTAAATATGAACATCCAAAATGACTAGCAACTGACAGATTTGCATAGATACATTTAAGACAAAGGATAGATGTATTTCTTGGTGTGGTTGAATTGGACCTGTATTCCCTTTTTAACTGACTTGTTTCCATTAAAAACAGTACAGTACAGAAAGAGTGGATTCTTTCACTCCTGAGGCAAGTACCTACATTCTCAGTAATAGCACTAAAAGTATGAGAGTTAGAGGATACATCCCAGTGTGCCTTAAGACCACTGTTTGTTATTTTTCATTGTTTATATTGTCCTACCAGAAGCATTTTGTTGGCAACAAATTCTCAAAAATAATTCAAGTCCTTTCAGTTGGGGGGCTTTTTTTGCAGATTTTATATCTGCTACAGTCTGTTCAGTGTCACTGTGTTAGTACAGGAATATGGCTATAACATTCTTGCATGTGAAGCTGTACATCAGGCACACTTTAACAGATTTATGTCATCAACCCACACACAGTATTAATCATTCTTCAAGGTAATTTTTAGCTATCAAAGCAAGTGCCTTAGTAAAATTGTGAAGGCAGCTTTCAAGCCAGACCAGTTGCAAGTTTTCAGGTGCTGGGAAAGAAAGAAAAAAAAAAAAAAGAAAGAAAAAAAGAAGCTGAGGAATTCACAAAACAAGTTTCTTGGCAAAGTGTCCATAAAGGTCTGTGATGGGAGAGTAACCATTCATCAGCATCCATGCAAGCTGTCTCTGTTATGGAAACCAGGGCACATTTAAAGGAAAAATAAACAGATTTATCAGTCTGGTTACAATTTTATGAAGTACAACCTTGAAAGGTTTCCCCTGTCTGTTTCAAACACTGACAAGATAAACTAGACATGGCTACGGCTGAATGTGTCCCTTCTGTCAGGTGTTATGATAAGTTTGAAAAGCCAGGTATGCTTCACACACAGTCTCCAAATAAATCTCAGACAAAGTTTATGTTCCTTCGTTTTGTTTTCCATATTTCATCATCGCTGAAGCCAAACAATCAATGACATAAGATTTGGGGATGTTTATTACCACACCAAATGGCTGAAGCCTGCAAGTATGGAAAAAAACATCAAATTGTTGGTTTTATGAGAGACCATGATGACATTTAGTAAAAAATATTTCAGTTATAATCATTTGGGAATTCCTCTGTTTGCTTTACATTTTGGAGAACTCTGTGACAAGAAGATGCTGGTTTTATGGGTCAAATTCAATTACAAAGGCTGTGCAGGCACAAGAGGCAGCCTGGAGGACAGTTAAAATACATTAGTGTTTTACCAGCATATGGGTACCAAATACCTACTGTGGAGCAAATTCAAGAGCTGGTGAAAGCTCACAGTGTTTCGGTATTAAGTTTGGGATTACTTTTCACATAAATTAAGCTTGCATGTATTGTTATTTACATGTTCTTTGGGAACATGGAATGGAAATGTTACGAGTGAGAGTGTCTGCAATGGAATTCTTTTTCTCCTGCTTCTTCCTCTTCGACATTTTCCTCCCAAAAGCCCTTTTGTTTAAAAGACACACAAAATGTCACATTAAAAAGAACTTTTGATATTTTAGTGGCCTCCTAAATGACACGCATGGTCAAAGAGAGAGGCTGATGTAAGAGAGAGGCCAGTAGACCATATTGGTCCCCTTTCTGATACAGCAGCTGGGATCCCAGCTTCCTCCTTAATTCAACTCAGTACTAATTTGTCACCATCATACCTAGGAGTTCCATAGGTATTCACAATTTATTTCTTCCAGATCCCAAGGCAGACAGAAAATCATTATTAGAAAAAAAAAAAAATAGAAAAGAAAAATGTGACAGAAAAAAAAGAAGCAAACATCAAAATATGTAGAGGGAAACTGAATTAAAAGAGGAAGCTGATACAAGAAAGATATAACAAGTCAAACTGTAAGGAAAAAATATTGAAGGTGAAAGAGTTTAGTGTCAGTTTTTTTTCTAGGTTGAGTTCTTTGTATTAATCTGTTTTTCTTTTCTTACCCCATACTCCTCTGAGATAATTTACACAACTGAGCTCTTCAGCATTTGCCTCACTTTTGTGAAAAACAGACTGGTGTCTTCACTTTGATGCTTGCTAACCTGATAGCAGGACTGGCAGGTTTCTCAGCAAGCTTGCCAACATGTTCAAACTGCCTTAGAGACAAGGCACAGGAGCCTGCTATGGGCTCTCATAGTTACCTTTGCTGATGCCTGCCCTATTTGAACAATGCTGACATGAAATATGGAGTATTTCCATTGCCATAGCAGCCAGGGTTATATGAAGATGCAGAGCTCAGTGGGTTTTATTGCATGATGCACTAACAACTGGCTTGATCCTAGAGAGTTGAAATATACCCAACTTAAATATGCATCAAGAATCAAGACCAAAATAGAGAGAGGGGATGGAGGTTCTCTTTTAATTAGGGCAACAATGTTCTTGTCCAGGGCAGATCCCTGGGGATGAGAAAGCTGTACGAGACATGATGCTGACAAGTCAGCCAGAGATTAAACCACATTTTTCTTTGTACTTGTTACAGAGAAATAATCAGAAAGTTATTCTGACAGGAAGTCAAGCATCAAAAATGCCTTTCAAAGAGTATCACTTGGTGACACAGGTGGGAAAAACATCCCTTTTTCTGATGTGTACTGAAAGTAATTTTCAATAAAATTACATCATATAATGGGAAGAAAGTTCTCTTTACCAACATCCAACTTTCTCCAAGAGCAAGCACTTCAGCAAATGACAAGTAATATGCCATCTGTTTCTGTGTAGGAAAAAAGGACATCATATGACACCAGAATAGGGACAACAGAGAGTTTTCTGCACTGAGCTTTTAAAGGGCTTGACGCTGCTGATTACATATTCCTAAAGGGAAATGGAGATACTTTCTACTACTCAGGAGAAAGAAAAGAGTTGATTCTGTTTTGCTACTGAGCCAACATCTTCAAATAGGGAACCATAACAGGCTGACCTTTTACTGTCTCCATGTGCCCACAATAAGAATTACACTCCCTGTTATAGAGCCATTGACTTGTTTGATACTTTCTAATGAAGACCGTGGCCATTTTCCTCTATATGCTGGATCCTCAGGTACAAAAGCTTGTTTTTTACCTCAAAATTTGCTATTTAGGTTCTTGTGATCTCAGACAGCACCACTGTCATTCATGCATGATCAGTTACAAGGACTAGAAAATGTGAAAAACAATTTTCTTATGTAAATATATTTGTTGATTATGAAAAGGAACAGGAAAAGTGTGCAAAGCAAGAGATTGGTAGATCTATACTGTAAATATAGAAAATCAGAAAGGCTTCTCTTACAAAAGTTGGTATTAAGAACTGGAGAACAAAATTGGAGGATGTAGAAGAGGCATTTTCTCAGATAAAGAAGAAATTAAAATAAGCTGGCTTCCAGGAGCTTTATTTCCACCTCTGGTAACTGACTGAACACCTTAAGCCTATTTTCCAAGATTAAAATACAGTACTGTTAATAAGACAGTAATGAAGGAATCAAGGAGAAGCGGCAACTTGATGTTCATAGATAAAAATGAACAATAAAAAGGTACCTGCTGGGATTCTGGGCTTGATTTCAGTAGCCCCACTACTCTATGGCAAAACTCCTATTCACATAATCAAGACTAGACTTTCAACCTTGGCTTTTAAAAGGAAGAAATAATTTTAAAGAAATAACAGAGGCATTGTGCCAAGTGCACATTAAATACAGATGGAGTTTCCCATTTAACTTCTGCTTCAGCTGCAGAAACCAGGCGCTCATGACTAGAAAATAAAGGAAATCTGTGATTCTTTGAAGATTGCAAGCAATAAGATTAATTTGTTAGGGTCAAGTTGAGAAAAACCAAGAGACAGAAAGAGCACCTAGTGAATAGGACCAAAAATGGGAGTTAACGGTGGTGCTAATTCCTGAAGCACAGACAAACCAATAAATAGAAAGCTGAGAAACAGCTCTAGAAGAAAGCCATTACACTAATAAAATAAATCAATTATAATACACTGTGCTCTAAACAGCATTTTAAAAAACTGAATAACAGGAGAAACAAGTGTAGCCTGTATCACTGTCAAATCCTCCTAAAGCTAATACTCACTGATCAAAACCTGCATAAGACTCACAAAGGTGGAGCCGGGTCCAAGGAGTGGTCTCCTAGCACACAGGATACTTGTACATGTGCAACCCTCTGGCTTACTCTGAAAGCCTGCCCTTGGCCTGGACTAGGTAAGAACCCTCCTTAAAATTCTCAAAAGTTCATTTTGCTTCATCCAGCTCCTTTCTCAGGAGTAGCTGCTAATGAAAGGAAGAACATGATGATATCATTTATGTTACTGAGACTTACATGCTTAGCCGGGATATGAAGAATGACATCAAAGGGCCGGCTCCTGTCCCAATTCATGACAGTTCCAAGTTTGTTTGTTTCTTTGTTTTTTCTTCTAATTATTCCAGAATTTTAATTAATCTAGGATGCACTCAGTTGTTGGATAGTGTACATTCCTCCAGCTACAACCATTCTTTGAATTGAGATGGAGCTTCTGTATACAATTCTAGCTCTAGAGAAGAAAGCTGGGGTGCAGGCTGGACGGGGGCAGCAGTACACCCCAGCAGTCCCCTGATCCTCCACAGCAGGATCCAGCTGGTGGAACACGTGGCAAAGACCTGGCATAGCCATAAATTACCTACAGTGTGTGCCACTATGATTAGCTGTTTGACTTCTTGTTAAGCAACACTTACAATATCTGCAGGAACACAGTAAGCAGTTTGGAATTGCTGATTACACTCTGATTTACGAGGGGTGGTGGAGAAGGATGAAGAGAGACATGACAGTTTGGAAATGGGTAGCAAAACTTAACTCACAGGGAAACTAGATAGGACTTTAGTTGTCACCCTGGAATACATACATGTGGGGCTTGCCTTTTATTTATTTATTTAAAGTAATGCACTATTTCTCTAACTAGTTTCAGCTACAGAGTATCAATATAGGGGGGAAAAAGGCTTTCCACATAGCATTTACTTACTACGCACCCTAAGCAAAACCAATACTGACAAGTGTAAGTTCAAAACACAATTCAGATTCATGAGATTTCCAGACCAAACAAGGTTTAATGTGCTTGGAAGAAGTTCAGCTATAGATTTGCATTTTGGACATGTGTCCCTTCATAACTTCCAAACTGTTGGACATTTGCTCATCATTTCTTTCTCAAATGATGTTTCCAGATCAACAAACTGATCCTTCCCTAGGATGTATCCCTGTGTGATGTATTCTAGGTGACCCTGCTCTGGCAGGGGGGTTGGACTAGATGATCTTTTGAGGTCCCTTCCAACCCCTAGGATTCTGTGATCAGTCATTTCCTAAGTCTTGCCTTTCAGAATGCAACCCTTTTTCTGTCTCTTTTATGACAACTAGTACCATTCTGTGCTCCAACTCTGTAGGAATTTTCTGAGAATGTTATTTATTTTACAGTATTGGCACAGCAGGAGACTTTCCTCTGCTTTTGACAAGGGTCCCTGGAGACAGCTGACACACCACTAGCACAGTGCCAAAGTAGTATTGTGGGACGTTCAGTCTAAATTAGCACAAAATAGTCAGATGACACCATTTCTTTGTCTTCTGAAACTGATAAGATTGATATGTTATGTTATAAAGAGCAGACTGAAATCAGAGTTTTACTCTCCTGTAACCTTCTAACCATACCCTCCTACTTGTCTTAGCTTCAGGCCTTCAGCAGAAGTTCTGCTGTTCCTCATCTTGGCCTTGCTGCACAGTACTATGAATCATACAACATTAATTGCACAGATACACAAAACTAAGAATTTGCTTTATTTGTCACTTCAACAATATTTTAGTACTGATCTCACAGTTTGTTAATTTTATAGGATACTACTCTTCTTTTAATATTTATGCAAAGCTTTTTCAAATACAAAATCTGTCAACACACACAACAGTAAAAGAAGTGGTTTAGATTAAAATTTGTATCTGAAAATAAATAAATGTAATTTGCTAGAACTAAAGATTACAGAAAGACATTTTTAAAAGATTTTATTTTCCAAAATATATTGTTGATGTCTCAAGAATAAGAGCAGATGAAACAGCCTGAGCACATTACACTAGTTCAGTGCAGTCAAGCGGGTTAATGGTCTCAACTGGCAGGACAGGTTCTGTATTTTACTCTGTGTAATCTCATGTGACTCTGTTCACATTAATATAATATCAATGTGCCTACAGGTGGCATCATCACAGCACAGCAGCCATGCAGGTTGGCAGTGCATAGAAATTCTTCCACCTCCAATTCACTCTTTAAAATCTTTATTCCAGGTCTTACATCAGACACCGAGACATGACATGATCAATACTGAGCTTTTGCTGATTAACAGTGGCCTCATGTGAGAGCTAAAATGCCTCAGTGAACTGGGGACTGAATGGGTGCAAATAAACGCTAAATAACTACATGTTGTAAAAAAACTCTGAGTGCAGTAAAGACAAAACCAACCTCAGCACTAGAGCTAAGGATGCCTCTCTTCCCATCCCCTCCATGCCTAATAAGGTGCAAAGTTCTGCCTGAAGCTTTTCTCACTGCCATGGAGGCAACAAAGGGCTTAGGGTTCACCACAGCTGAACTCAGGTCATTTTTTCTTCAAGCAGGGGAACTAATGTAATTTCTCTCCTCTGCCCAATCACTCATTTCCATGAAACTTATAGGAATTCAGTATTTCAGTTAAGTAAGCAGAAGTCTGCAAACTAGTCAATATCTAAAAATTTACTAAGGAAGGAAGGACAAAGAAATGCACCTACAGATCACCGCATGAGCTTGTATTCACAGCATGGCCACATAAGCCTCTTTTCCTATACAAACAAATTAAGGAAAGAATCTGAAATATTAACAGTGAAAAACATGTATTAACTGTACCTCAAGATATAGGAAAACTAGAAAATAAACTAACATGGTCATAGCAGCTAGTGTATATACAAAGGTTTTGATGCTAAAATAAAGAACACACACAAATTATGTTTGTCTCTTCCAGACTTATTTCAATTAGCTCACTATCCCTCTTTGTTGTGGCTGCATTATACTTCATCCTGCTAAAGTATTATTTCAAGAGAAAAATGCAGCTTTATATATTAATTCATTTTCCACCTGAATAGAAAAGTTTTCTTTACAGTCAACTGTAATACTGAAGTACCTCATCAAGTCACAACGGAGGGAACGAAATAAGTCTGCAGGCTCTCTTGACTTCATTAATTTAAAAGAGGCATCATGAATGTAGTCCAGGGCTGCAGCGGCAGCGATCAAAAAGTACAACAAAGTACAGAAGTGTCCTTTGTCATTCAGAATCTTTTGTGGGTTTTTGACAAAGGACTTTGTAATTGCTCCAATAGCACAGCACTAACAGAAAGCAATACTCTGAGCTAAAACACTTATCAGAAACTTCCTCTCATCAAATACAAGTTCACAGTGGTTTTGAGTTCTTTAGATGACAAATGCGGGGAAAAAGCCCGACAGAAAAGGCAATACTCCACCTTGTGGCATTGCATGAGAACAGGCAGAACCCTTCTACAAGCCAGACTTTTCCAAGTCCTACATTGATTTGACATACAAAGTGTAAATTCATAGTGGATCAGAAAATTTCCTTGGAATCATGTTCTGACATATTAAAAAAAAACCCAACAAAACAACAAAACAAATTCAGTCAATTTTACCAGAATGTGAATTGTGATAAAAAAAACCTTCTTTTGTTCCCTCCCTAACAATGTAATTCACATACTTAGAATGGAATACTTCTGTATTTGAAATTATTATTTGCGCATTTTAAATATGTTATGTCACACTTTCAAAAACTAGAGAACCATTTTGAATGGACAGAAAATGCTTAGTGGAGAGGAGAGAGAAATGTCCTTAAAGAGAAGTCTTTAAGTTTCCTTCTATTCTCAGGAAAGATTTTGAAATTTCAGAAACTTCCTTAAACTGAAATCTTATCCTTTGTACTCTGGATTTATGAAGAAATCTCCACAGCTTCTTCTGGTTTTTTAGAAAAATCCTTCTTTCCTACTCAGTTTTCCATAAATTCATTGAATTTTCTTAGACCATTTTCCAAAGTGTGCTCCAGTAAAGAAACAAAGAAAATCTAACTACAAATAATTGCAATAATAATATTTTAAAAAAACCCCAAACAAACATGAAGTACCAATATTCTCTGTACTCAAATTTTCTTAACCACTAGAAATGTTATCTACAGAATAGTTTTTGCTCAGAGGCAAGAAAAAACAATTCACAAAACTAAAAATGCTACAGAAAATGAAAAGCTATGTTTTTTTTTCCTTTGTTACATTTCTCATTATAGAATTAGAAGCATTTAATAGAAAAATGCTGGAAGAATCCTTCACCAAGTTTTTACATAATCTTTATAATGTGAAAAAGCGCTGCTTCTATCTATGGTCCCTTGCTGGTGATGTTGAAGGGCCTTGTTGTATTGCAACCTCCAAGTGTGTAAGACTGCAACCCACCACAAGCATGCAGAGAAATCTGAAAGCAATACATTGCAGAGATACTCAGTCTATTTTTTCACTTCACATCCACAGCTACTATTTGGCTAAAAATGAATCAATCTTTTCATGAAGAAAAAAAAGACAAAACCCAAGATCTCTCTTATTGATGATATTTTAATTCAATCCAATTTGTTAACAACTTTCAACTATATTTTCTTTCAAGTATAATTCAGAAATTTGAATGCCCGTCTCACACATACAGTAATTACTCTTCTATTATCAAGACCTGTTCATAAAATGAGAAAACAGCCCTTGGGGAATTTGTTTTGCCTGAGAAAAGATATTTCCTGCAGTTAATTGATAGGAAGATAAAAAGTTATTTGCAACAGCTTGTCGTCACATTTGTCATCATAATATTGTACAACCATAAACTTACAGGATAAATATAAATCAGTAATAAATATGATGCTGGGGTCTATTTTGGGATCATTTCTGGAAATGTATTTGCAAACTAGGCATTAAAGTGAGATGGCAGTAACCACAATACAAATGACTACAGAATTTGTGACTGTCCGCATATTTTGGTAAGTACTTTATAAATACTATCTGGGTAAAAATACAAATTTGCAAATGCACTTAAATCTATAATACATGCACACTTTTCTGCACTTCAGAAACCTTATAACTGTCTATATTATCATTCACTTGGCCCAAGGAAACTAAGAGTTCAAGTTTAACTAATGTCTATTCTAAATGAAAAAATGAATTTTGAAATTATATATATGAAACAGGAACTATCCAAGAAGACTACCTGAGAAATCTGAATTTGGTGAGGCCACACCTGGAGTATTGTGTCCAGTTCTGGGCCCCACAGTTCAAGAAGGACAGGGAACTGCTCGAAAGAGTCCAGCGTAGAGCCACTAAGATGATTAAGGGAGTGGAACATCTCCCTTATGAGGAAAGGCTGAGGGAGCTGGGTCTCTTTAGCTTGGAGAAAAGGAGACTGAGGGGTGACCTCATCCATGTTTACAAATATGTAAAGGGTGAAGGTCAGGACGATGGAGCCAAGCTTTTTTCAGTGACGTCCAATGATAGGACAAGGGGCAATGGATGCAAACTGGAGCATAGGAGGTTCCATGTAAATATCAGGAAAAACTTTTTCACTGTGAGAGTGACGGAGCACTGGAACAGGCTGCCCAGAGAGGTTGTGGAGTCTCCTTCACTGGAGACATTCAAAACCCGCCTGGATGCGTTCCTGTGTGATGTACTGTAGGTGACCCTGCTCCGGCAGGGGGGTTGGACTAGATGATCCTTCGAGGTCCCTTCCAACCCTAGAATTCTGTGATTCTGTGATCTCTGAGAAACCTAGGAAAACATGATTTAATAATAACAGACATAACGTAGATCACTTACGCTGAATTCAGTGTAACATTGAAAAAAACATATCAGAGCAAGTTATTATCACTTGCCATTCACCATCCGTGCAGACTGTTCCACATACTTATTTTTAGCCACAATATATGGAATTTCTCTGAAAGGCAGAGGTCCTCAACTGCTTCTCTGTGTAGAATGTAGATACACCAGAGACAAAGGTGTGTCCCTCTTCACAAAGCTACAGGCTCCAGGAAGAAACTACAAATACCTATACATCATCTTCGAAAAACTGCTCATCTTTTGAGTCCAAGGAGAGCTGACCAAATCTCTGGAGAAAAAAAATGAGTCTTCAAGCATGAGTGCAATAAACTAGCATTGTCTTGAAAGAGGGTCAGATGTCACTGGTTTGTTATCTGAAACAAAAAAGGAGCTGATGCAAAAATTTAATAATGCTCCTAGACTATGTCTTACTTGTCCTGATGTTGATATTATTACTGATGCAGCATAAATTTGCCTTTCTTTTTAGTTCAGCTTTTAAATGTTGATTTGACTGATCCATACAGAATTTTTAATTTATCTATACACTAACACTTTTATTATGAGAAAATAAAAGCATAGACTGTGTCTTCATACACAGTAACAAGCAAGCCTAAACAGTTGACATTATCAAGGCCAACTGTAGCCCAGACCAACCTTCCTTGAAAACAAGACAACTCTGGTTCAGTCAGCTTCCTGAATGAGTGGCAGTTGCTCCACATTAGTTTTGGCAAAATGCTTTCAATCAGATCTGGGACTGTACTTGCACAGCCTGCATTCCACTAACTGCTGTGCTCCTGACACTTCAGCAGAAATTATGTGTGCCGTGTTTGCATGTATGACAATGACGCTATGCCCACTGATCACTGCTTTTGCAGTGCAGATTGAACCACAATATTCTTTCTGAATGCAACCTTAATTGCAACTCAGCCAAGGTGTCCAAACTTCTAGTGGATCAACCGTGCCTAATGTGAGGCACATCTAAACAATGTCTAACAGATCGGCTCTTACCAGAGCTTCTTAAAACACATGGTTATCCTCAACTAGTTTGTGCCGCACAGTGAACACTCCTGAAGGAGGTCTCATGTTTCAGGTGTAGTAAGAATATTCCTAGAAAAGTCCCCATACACTCAAAGGCACCAGTGAAGAAAAGCATAAAAGAAGGAGCAAAGAGGAACAAGTCAGTCGTATCTTGGTACCTGCACTCACTTATGACACCAAAAGTCACAGCTCAACCTTCTAGTCATATGAAATACACCAAAATAATCCATAGAAGAGGAAGGTATTGATAATAAGTTTTATACCAAAATTCTTCCCTCTATTCATAAGGTTTCTTTGCTATGTACTAAGAAATTCTACAGTTCACTCACCTTCTGTACAGAAACTTCATTTTGGCTCTTTCTATAGATAGATTTCTCAAAGAAGTCTACAAAACAGAAATGTTCCAGCAGCAATAGCACAGTATACACATATCAATGTGGGAGATGGGAGGAAATTATCTATATATTCAGTGTCCCTGAGCAGAGGTCCTTTAAAAGTTCTTCAGGATAAGCAAAGCAGGAAAACTAAAGCCCATTCCTTCTTACCCATTTTTGTCAGGGACGGTTGGCTCTAGGGGAAGTTCAATCAACTGCCTGGCTGCAGTTGCTCCTAATCGGTTAGCAAAACAACACTGAAAGGCTTACTAGAAGACTTACAACTGAATTTAACCTTAGTTACATGTAAAGTCACAATGAAGTACACAAAAAACATGATCTGTGTCTGTAAAAACAAAACAAAACCAAAGCTTATTTACTGACAATGCTGGAGAACTGTGAAGCTTGATTTTCAGTCTTATTTTTGTTCACATGAATCCAGGAGACAAAGTTAATCTTCTCCCTAGAAACAGAATAAGTCTACTGAAGTCCTTCAGGCTTTATTGAAATTACAGAATTTCTGGAAGCTAAATAGCAGAATAAAACCAAAAATATGGTAAGAAAAATATATGCCTTATTACAATTAAACTATTTCGGTCCTTTCATAGCCAACTCTAATAATCCTGAGAGCATCAGATCACATAACTTCTTCACAGGTATATGGAAAAAAATACGACTCCAACAGTTTGGGTATGTAACTATCCCCGTGCTTTTCACAGCAAAGGTCTGTACTGTCTGAAGGCTACCAAAGGTTGGGATGCTTCCCTAATGCAAACTGTTTATTCAGAGGCAGATTTGATCAAGACTCATGTTTTCCAAAAGGCAGCTAGCTTACTTAGGCCTTTCTAAAAATCCCTTCCCTAGAGCACATCCATTGGGCTGTTTAGGCTGAGTATTTTAAGCAGCAGCAAACCGCCAAGTCAAAAGCAAAGAATTTGTTTCTTAGAGAAGCAAGGAAAGACAAAGAGCAAAAGTTAACACTGTGGATCATTGCAGGCTTCAGAGGACAAAACAATTGTTTTAATGAGAGCTAAAAATACTTTATTCTAAGAGTGCTTGCTCTTCTGCCAAAGGAATGCAATACACTGAGAAACACATTTGCAGAATCAAAATATTTACAATACCTTGAAGAAGCAGTCCCTGCTTCAGAAAAACATACCTGGTTTAGTTGGAACTACATTTTTGATAATACAGACAAAAGACTATCAACCACAGACAGAAGTGAGTATTGGCTTTATTGCCAACTTAATGCCAAAAGAGGAAAAAAACCACCAGCATATGCTTTCTCTCTAGATCACCTGATAGTTACCTTGGTGTAACTATCAATATAGTTATAGGACAAAATGCAATTTTACTTTCTAATCTTCTCTTTGCTATGTGACAGAAGTGAGTTGTACTAGAATACACTGAAAAAAAGGAACAGAAAGTCTGTGCAAACAAATATGAAGTCACCTGGCCTCATTGGAAGCTTTATAAATGTTCGTTCTCTAGACACAAAAAACTCAACTCAAAATTAAACATAACTCTTCATTTGTAGTCCAGGGGAACAAAAAGGCTAAACATTTGTAATGATCAAACTTCTGATAAATTTTTATGGAAAGTGTCAAGTTCAGCTTATTTGCTTTTTTAATTTCAAGCATTGGAGAATCTTACTTTTTTTAAGGGGAAAAAACCCAAAGAGAAGTGATTGAAAGTCATGAATAGAGTGACAATTCACTTTTGAAAATCCAAGTTTTCTTGCCATATTTAGCTATATGCTAAACCAGTGTACAGCAACATCAACAATGCAGCTGTGAGGCTGCCAATGCCGACTCCAACTGTGAAAAACACTTTTCTTCTTTTTTCCAGTCTTTTCTCCAGTTTTCCCTTTCCAAAGACACAAAATAGCAAAAAAACAGCCAACTGCTTTGTACAATTGTCAGGGAAAGGAATCTGAAGTTTTATTTCATAGCACAGGTGCTATTTGCATATTAACCTAGCAAGAATTTAACCTAACATGTTATAGTATTTGCAACACTGGAGCAACAACTTGCTAAGCAATAATGAATTTCCAGCTCCTGCATTTAATTGCAGGAGCAATTAATTTTTTAATTTGATTTTTTAATTGCTCTTTTCTGTTGTAAGCCAAGAAAGAAAGCAAAAAAATTATACAAGAGGGTGCTGGCCACACTTGTGTGCCAAAAAAGTCCTGCCTTTAAATAAGGCCCAAAAGTGAGACAGATTATATTAAAAAACTTGCTCAATACTCTCAAAACACCAGTTTGCATACTTGGTTAAATTACAGGAGGCAATTCTCTTTCAGTAAGAGAATGGTAAAGAAACAAAAGTGAAAAGAGCGAAGTGCTGAAAGCATTTATACCATCTATGTTACTTGATTCATTAGTTGCAACTTCAGTTGTTCTCCCCTGAACGTCTCCCTTCTCTCCATGCTGATGAAAAGCTGGAGCAGAATCAGACAAACTCTTGGTGCTAACAAGCTGGTTCTATGAACTGGTGGGGCTTGGCTCACGCCGCAGTCACCAACAGTGCGTTGGCTGGAGATGTGTTTCCCTTCCATAAAAAGGGAAAGCAAACTATGATTACTATGGACTAACAGATGAAGTCATACATCTCTCCGTTTTCAGCTCATCTGCAATAGGAACTGCCTCTATCTTTCTCTTCCTGTAGGCATCAAAAAAAAAAAGATACCTGCACTTGCCATCCTCCTCTCTGATATACTAACATTTCTGACTGTAAATTATGGTTCTACCTTCAACCTGTCTTGTGCAGTTCAATTTTAAGCACATTAGGGTGGGACTTTCTGGGTTACTCTCTGCAACACTTAACACACCACAATCCTGCCCTCAGTTGACCTTGTAGCCTGCTTTCGCAAATGCATTACAAACACTATCTGACTTCTCAGGTTTTGTCACGATACAGAAAGAATGGACAGTCAAGACAGCACCCATGAAATTGCACGTAGTTCAAGTGCCAGCATTGTCACATGTACAAACACAAAAGGGACAATTCACATTCATCTCAGGACTGTCCTACACATCAGAAACCGGTTTCAAGATCAAGTATGTCGAAGAACAAGCAACAGAGGACATACTGAAGTTTCTGCTGCCCTTAAACATCAATTTAAGCTCACCTTATAGGGCTCCAAAAACTCTTAACCTGGTTCTTTACAGTGTTATAGTAACTTTAAAATGCTGATGATGTACTGCCATGTGATTAAGTCTGGAAGATAGAAACTTAAGGTTCATCTTGGTAAGTTTGGAGATTTAAGGATATGTAAAAGACATGAAT
This sequence comes from Aegotheles bennettii, assembly GCA_013398125.1. NCBI lineage: Eukaryota > Metazoa > Chordata > Aves > Caprimulgiformes > Aegothelidae > Aegotheles > Aegotheles bennettii. Next base: position 300,802 of record VZRW01007699.1, on the reverse strand, counting down.
ATAGCAAAAAGTGAGCCCTAAAACAAGTATTATCACACTTTAAATCTAGAACACATTCAGCGTGAATGGATATGTTATTAGATGCTGTATATAAATCTAGTAAAGTGAGCTAATAGTATCAGCATAATCACTAGAGCAACAAGTTCTGCCTGAAAGCATCTAGAGAATAAACACATGAACAGAAAGTTCCCTCATACAGACTATTTACTTACAAGGTTTCTGAAGAGCTGGTGATGGCTTCACGTAACAGATAAATCAATATGAAAGTAATCATTGCCTCCTACATTGTTTAAAGAATTAGCCAAATTACGTCATACTACAGCTCTCCCCAGAACTCCTCACCATAGAAAAGAGCTGCAAACCAAAAGTACCTGTATTTAAAAAATGGTAATACAACAGGAAAATTAGTTCTTAATGAAGGCACATTTGTAATGTTTAAATTTTCATTTTCCCATTGTCAGAACTTTCTAAACTGTTGGAATTAGTGTTACTGAAAAATATTGACAGTAGGTACCTCCTAGAGAGCAGCATTTGAAAGACACAACAAAAAAAACCCCAAACAAACTGAAGTCAATGAGCTTGATGCATAAAAATGACTTTCTCAGGTATTACCTGAGAAATTACTAATAGCTTTATCAGTCTGTATCTCAGTGATATTCTAACTAGTATATGGTATCTCATTACACTAGAATACATCAATCTCCTCCTGTCTTCCCTTCTTGCTCTGAATCAACTGATCATACTGTTTTTTCTAGGGCATCACCAAAGGCATTTTGATAGATTCAAGACACTTAAGAGTTTGCTTAACCTTTACTCGGGCTGCAGTTTCATTCACAGGCATTCATGGCCCATTGTAAAAAAAAAAAATAAAATAAATTAAAAAATCTCTTCTCAGCCTCTAGGAATTCAGGTGTACTTCCCAGAACCCCAAAGGTAAGCCTAATCTACTCCTACAAAATCAAGACACTGAGCAGCAGAGAAGCAGACACAGAGATGATGCATGTGTTCCCAAAATTACGTTCCACTGTTCTTCTGTGCCTTATTTTCCAGTAAAAAAGAAGATACTGCCTCTATCCCATTTCCTTCACCACTTAAGAGCTCCTGCCTTTAAAGCTGTTGTTGCATATATGCACACAAACACCATTCCACCTAGCAGAGCAGGCTGCTTAGTAAAGAAATATACATATACATTTTGAAAACAGGATTTTATTGGAAGCTTATCAAAAGTGTCCAAAATCTTATTCGGGAAAGGCACTTCAGACTTTAGTCCCTTTTCTTTTTAGCTTTGGGTTCTTGTGACAGCTGAGATAATACACTTTCTTCAACTTCATCACAATGCTTTCTTTTCTTTTTCTTTGACTTTTTATGGTCACTTTGGTAACCACTGGAGTCACTGGGAGGTAATACATGTTCCTGTTCTTCTTGCTTATGTTTTTTCTTTTTCTTCTTCTTCTTGTTTTTATCATCACATACTCCATTTACAGAATCAACACTTTGTTCTTCTGCATTTGGCCCCTCAGCATTATCTGTCTCATGTAGAGGCTCGTTTGTGACATTACCTCCCCCAGAGTCACTCAGGTCATTTTCCTGGCAGTCAAACTTCTGAATTTCATCTCCATTTGTACTGTCAGCAATGGTCTCAGATTGTTTGGGCTTCATGCTATAAAGAAAAACACAAAATAAGATGAAGCAGAAACATCTAAGGACCCCTCACACTGAAAGGTTAAAATTTGCTAAAATACAGTATTTACACAAAATAAAAGACAAGCATTTGGTAAATACAACAAGTGAAGAACATAACACTCTAGTTAAAGAAAATCATAAAGCCAGTTAATATTTTTCAGTTTTGTTTCTATTACCTGACTAGTTTCCTTCTTCCCACAGAATCAATATTCTCTTTTAAGCCTTGGCCTTAATTTCTTCACTAAAATGCTACACATAACATTTCAATATTTCCTCTTGTCTTCTACTCCTTTATCCACTAATTCATACTTACACACTATGTAGTAAATATTTTCACAAACACGCAGAGGCAGTGACATGTTCAATGGTACATGAGACACACTGCTGGTTTTACCAACCAATTGCCTTGTTGAAATTAATACAGTTAAAAAAGAAAAAGGTGATGCCAGAAGAGACCATAAAAGAAGGGAAAAAACCAACCCCAGAACAAAATCAAAAACCCAGCAGGTACCTTGCAACTGAAAGCGCTAGAGAAAATGTTTAGGAAGACACACATGGAAAGAATGCAGTTAAAAACCAAGGAGGAGGAGATGTCCCTGGAGACACTGAGGACAAAATCATGAAGTTTCATTCTAAGCTTACTAAAACAATCCAGAGCATCCTTCCAGATTAAAAATAAAACAAACAAACAAAAAAACCCACATCAGAGACCTCTAAAAATGTTATGCTTTTACCAGCAATAGTCAGATTATACATTTAATTAAAAAAATAACCATGTTGGTAGAAAAAAAAATGCTCAGCAAATGACATTAAAAAAACAGCTGAACTCTTTCAAAGATAGCACTGCTAAGATTTTGAGCAAGCTGCTCTAAAAATGTAGAGGCCTAAGTGAAAGGAGGAAGATGATGCACTCTCTCATACAATCTTTGAGACCAAGTATATCCCCATGTTTCAGCAAGCACTTAAGTCATCCTCATATAACTATTTGTGGTTACATAATGTGTGCGTGCACGTATGTGTGTAAACTCTAATGTAAACTCTGTGTTCAGGACCTGGATTGTTTTCACTTGAAAAGCCTGTTCACAGATACTCTAGATATCTGGGGCGCTATTTTGAACATGTACTATTTATACAGTCAGTTCACAGGTCAGTACACTTGGATTTTTAAAGCTAAAAATATATCTGTTTTTATTTTCCCAGAGAAAACTTCCATGCAAGTCCTTATCACTAGACTAGTTTAAGAAAACTAACACAAGTTATATATAGACACAGGTTTGTGTATAATCAAGAAAGCTTAAAGATGTTAATTCACTTTAACTTAAAATCACTTAACTTGTAAAATATTCTTCAGTACGGCACAATACCTGCTTTTAGTGAGTCCTCCTCGAATGAAGAACACCCCAGCTGCATCAGAATCCAAGTGCAATACTCGAAATTTCAGTTCATCCCCAATTTTTAACCCCAGCTCTTGCCACTGAAGGATCGACATCTGTTCAGGTTTAGGGATAGAAGCATTGAAGCATCCATGTATCAGGCAGCCAATATGACTAGGGGCCACTTTATTAATTACACCCTAAAAAAGAAAAAGAACACCATATGAAGCAGACAGCACATACGTATTTTCCCATATGGACACATTTCAACAAGACTTTATATGTACAGGTTACAAAGTCAGTTTATCTTGCAAATAAGCTAACTCTTCTTCACTAAAATTTCTATGAAAATCAAAGCTATTCCTACATACTCTTCATACAGTTCCTTCCAAAATGGAAATGAGCCTGTATTTGCACAAGAAAAGTGAGATTTAGCCACAGTGAGTACTTGAATAGACCAGGTAACTCTTTCCTCACACTACAGCCATCGGCTTTGTTTTAAAGTCATTTTGAGTCTGATTTGCTTGCCTAAAACAGCTTTCATGCAGGCATAGCCCTACTTAGCAGCTAAAGATACAGTTGACACATAAGAAGTTTTTAAGTATTCTGTTTAGTGGGTTTCTGACACATTTACATGTCAAACCTTATTCACCTTTGTTTTCCCCAAGGATGAATGAAAGCCACTGAGGGTTTTCTCATTCTCTTCCCAGCATTCACCTCTTAATCACATTTAGAAAGACACAAGCCATGCTACAAAAAGTATGGCACAAAACGAATGTAAGCCAACTCTCAACCTCTTTTTCCCACAAGTATTGAAGCAAAGGTGTGTTAACTAGCTTAAAGCAGTTCTGTGAGCCACCCGTTTCCTTTTCCTGAAAGGCAGGCTTCAACATCTACAAGATGTACTAGTCTTGTACTAGAAGGAAATAAAATCGTGAGAACATCCTCAACATCTTTGCCACTACTAAATAAGAACAAAGACACCCGGCTGAGAATTACCTGCTCTTCAGAAAGAAGCATCCATATGAACATATAAACGATATGCAAATTGATGTGACAGTATTTAATGATATGTAATCCTTATGATACAGTAATATATATTACACTTAACTTTAACAAATATAGGGACAGACGGAATGTGTAAGTGAAGGTAAAACCCACTACTACAAACTGCTCACAAACCAAGATGCTCACACACTAATAAACTGGTAGTATAATCTATAACTTAATTCCACCGGAGTCCCAGACCTCGGTTGATGACGGAGACAAGCCAAGCTTTGGTTACATAATAATAATAATAATAATAATAATAATAAAAGCCCCGTGCGATGTCACCGCGCCCCCATACCAGCAGCTTCTTCCCTTTCTTGGGGCTGAAGATAACGAAATCCGCCTCGATGTCCAGGTGGACGAATCCCTGGTCGTCGTAAATGTCCCCGAGCTCTCCCACCACCTTGATGTTGTCGTAGGCC